>JAEAOA010001861.1:250000-329988 GCA_016746295.1 Potamilus streckersoni
TCGTTCACAATTCATAATTGTTTACTAAATTCAAAGTTTTACTTCGCTCACAATTCATAATAGTTTACTAAATCCAAAATTATTGCTAGTACCATGCTGCATTTCCAATCTACCAGTCAGTTTTTAATACTCAAAGTAATTTGGGAATCTTTTAACTATTTTCAGATCCCAAGAAATTCTAGATAAATAAAAGAACAAATCCATTTGCAGAACCTTTTCTATTTCATCATGGGGTAGAATGTTCAAGAGGGATGTATGAGGCCAGATTTTATGCCGTCGTTTGTTTTCTGTTTCCGCTTTATCAAGAAGATCACCTGCTGTCTTGTCGTTGAAAAATTTCAACCCCAGAAGGTAGTACATGTACATGATCTGTAAAAAAGTTATAGTTTTATTAGCTACATTTTATACTCTGTTCGTGTTCCAGTTCGTCTTTTTTACATTAAAAACTATTAAGTATTAGTATGGACTTCGAACTTGTTCTGAATTATTGAAACTGAGGGGAGGTATCCGAATAGCGTCCTAAACATCAATGTGATGTCCTACCTGCCATTGTAAACTAGATGAGGACTGTTAACATCTGACCAGTAATGATGCCCAAAGCAAGCTCTAAACCAGTTTTAGTTCAGCTGAGTTTTTACGAGCTATTTTGGAAGTGAACATTTCCAGTTAGGAGGAAGTCCTTGATTTTCACGATACTTGCCTGAGACCATCTTTTTCTGTGACGAATCTTGCTCTTGTCTTTTAGATGGGCAACCATTGTAACCCCTCCTGGCATCGTCCAAACGAGCTTCCCCCCGTAAGGAGTCGATGACTTCTTGGGGTATCTGTCCCATTCAATATCGCCTTTGGCCACGGACCTAAAAATGAGAATATGATCAAGACACTAAAATTTGTTCTTGTCAAAAGATATATGAAGTTCATGAGGTACTGAAATATTTAGGAAACCTACCAACTTGAAAACGATGCTTACATTTGTATTTGTTTAAAATAAATGTGGTGATAGACACTTTAGGGGTTTGACTAGATTGTACAATATACTTTAGGGCATTGACTAGATTGTACAAGATGCTTTAGGGATTTGACTAGACTGTACAATATACTTTAGGGGTTTGACTGAAGATCGTACGAGATTCTTTAGGGATTTGACTGATTGTACAAGATACTTTAGGGGTTTGAATGTAGATTGTACAATATACTTTAGGGGTTTGACTAGATTGTACAAAATACTTTAGGGATTTGACTATAGATCGTACAAGATACTTTAGGGGTTTAACTAGATTGTACAAGATCCTTTATGGGTTTGACTAAATTGTACAAGATACTTTAGTGTTTTGACTAGATTGTACAAGATGCTTTAGATGTTTGACTGAAGATTATACAAGATACTTTAGGGGTTTGATTAGATTGTACAAGATATTTTAGATATTTGACTAGATTGTACAAGATGCTTTAGATGTTTGACTCGATTGTACAAGATGCTTTAGGGGTTTGACTGAAGATTGTACAAGATGCTTTAGGGGTTTGATTAGAATGTACAGGATACTTTAGAAGTTTGACTAGATTGTACAAGATGCTTTAGGGGTTTGACTGAAGATTGTACAAGATAGTTTAGGGGTTTGACTAGATTGTACAAGATGCTTTAGATGTTTGACTAGATTGTACAAGATGCTTTAGGGGTTTGACTGAAGATTGTACAAGATGCTTTAGGGATTTGATTAGATTGTACAAGATACTTTAGAAGTTTGACTAGATTGTACAAGATGCTTTAGGGGTTTGACTAGATTGTACAAGATACTTCAGGGGCTTGACTGTAGAAAATTAAACTGGTACTAATAACTGAAATAACTGTTGGTCATATCGATCAAAATCTCTCATCATTAAACATCCAAGGCAGGGAAAAGCCTTGTCATGTTCTCCAGACAAACATGTTTGAGATCATTTGTATTACTCAGCCAGATTAGAACCGCCCCAGATGAATTGAATCCGTTGTCAACAACTGTCTTTTAACGTTTTAATACTTTAATTATACATTAATTTCTGAATGCCGGCGATAACTGCACACTTAAAATATTTTCTAAGTTGTCGAAGACTCGAAATATTAGCTGATAGTTTACAATAATCTCTTCTCGGAATTTAATCACGTATTTATACATAACCCATGCAAAGAATTTATTATTGCACTGGACTGTTGATATCAATTCAAAGTGGCAATGTAGAATGTTTTGTAATGTTTTATTCAAACTTTTAAAAAATCGTATGTTATTTGGGATTTTTATAAGCCATACTTGCATGGAAGCATCTCCAATGCAGCGAATGAGCTTAATGTAGGAATCATACTTACGTGGCAGCAACTCCAACGCAGTTAATGAGCTGAATGACATACTCGTTTAGAACTTTCTGTCCAACTTTCTCGTCGTCCTTGAAAGCGTCATCAAAAATTATGTGAACTGGAAAGAGATTTTAATTTAATACCCTTTTCATAAACACAAATTGGATACTTTTCTCACTTTAACATGAAGTAATGATGTTTGTCAGTGTAAATGCTTACATGCATTGCTAAAGTATTGGTCTTATAAGACATTAAGTTGTCCTTTATAATACATAATAGTGTCGCTATAATAAGTGAACAATTGTTATGTGGCATTGTCGTTTAATGGAGAAATAAAGCTATAATAGACTAATTATGGTTTCTAACAAGTTTTCATATTGTCATGTACCCTTCAAAACTGTCGATCATAAGTCTAAAGAAAAACAATAAATGTTTCTTCTTACTTTCACTTTCAAATTTATCAGGATCACGTGTCTGCAACATTGTTTCGGCCTGTTTACTGGCCGCAATGTGGGCATCCAGTCTGAAAAGAAAGCAAGTTAATGTGCATCATTTTTACATTATATATAAGCAATGCGAATGTGATTCATAAATAGTTTTAAAGAGATAATTAAGTGAAGAACAACTCTACAACAATTATCATGAAAACAGAAAGGTAACCCTGCTTAATTTTGCTCCTTGTAGAGATAAGGCTCCTAAGTAAACATTTAAAATACTTGTTTTTTATTTTGCTAATGAAACAATTATTTATTTTACAAGAAACAATAAAAAAACTTTAGTTCCCTTACCTAAAGAGGGACTTGAGTAATTGAGTCATTTCCCGTTGTGTCTCGTGCCACATTGTAGCGCAAACATACACCATAGGTGTTTCACTTGTCTTTCTTTCGTTGCCTTTATTTGATGAGTTGTCTTCCGCGTGGTCGTTCCGTCGAGACAGCAGAAGAGAAATGTCCACAGAAAGTGAGCTTTTCATCGTATTCACGAATAATCTGAAATAATACACTGTAAAATTATTAATTACAATCTCTTTCACCTTCATGATTGTAGGTCTTAGAACCAAGCCTTAGAATTACAAAGAGCAGAAACAGGCAAGGAAGCTTTTCTGTGAGATTGTGAGATTGTGAAAATGAACTGATTTACTTAGATGTTTTAATGTTTCTTCGGATAACGCATGCATTAATATGTATTACTTCAAGGGATTAAAATCCCGTCAGAATAATATGGCACAGATTAAATGTAAAGTTTCAAATACTTAATTATAAAAAATGCGAAAAAAACTTAAAGGAAAATAATCCCATTCAAATAAAACTAGATATGAAAAAGATGAAATATAAAACAAAAGAATCTTAAACTACTGTAAAAATTTAATATTAAAGCAAAAGGTAAACAATATGAAATCCTTAAAATATATTATCACAATTTATTTGTAGGGATATCAGTATCCAATGATGGGTGTTATGATCCAAAGCCGATTTTTAGAATTTTCATCCCACATATGTTGTAAAGTACACACAAGATGTCAATTTATATAATATCTGAAATCCTGATATGCAATCTTCCATTCAAAAATGGATCAATGCATACCAGATTTATCTACCCACCCCCTTCATTTTTCTAAATACCAGTTTGAATAGGCAGTCAGAGTAAAGAGCGTTTTCTTCTCACAGAAGGATTACAAGCTGTTTCTGTAAGATCTATTACCAGGGAACTTGGAATTATGCATAACCGAAGAACAAATTACTTCTGTCCATATTAGCCTACTTTATATTGGATACGTCCTACAAGACATCACTCAATCGTTTAGAATCAATGGAACAGCTTGAACTCTCCAACACAATCCCTCATATCTGTAACAAAATCATTTTAGATGTCAATTGTTACAGCAGGTTAATGTATTTATTTTCATATTATCTGTTGATGTCCTAATCCTACGGATGAACTTAGTCGATAACTACAAAAAATATACATACCTTTCTTGCTTTGCCATTCTCTCGCACCTTGGAAACCAGATATAATACGTCATCAGCAAAATGGATATCCATAAGAGTGATCCAAAAATAATTGGAAGCATTAGACTTTCTAGATCCGTTTTGGGGCATTCTTTTTGAATGTCATTTAAGACAACCCATGGTATGTCTCCACGACACGAGAAAAATGTAATCAATAGACAGAAGGGAGTTACTAGCACGAGTGGTAAACAGAATGACACTTGCTGCATATACCATTTGCAGGCTAAACAACTAAGGTATGAACACAATAGGGTGCTTAAAACCTGAAGTATTATGTGCTCATAAGGTCTTAGAAACTGAATTGTACTAATAAAAGTCTGCTCTGTTGTTGCCTTGCTAAATTTTGTAGGGTCTTTCATGACTTTTGTGGTGTTGCCAATAAATATAATGGTTTTGGACATCATCATATCTGTTACGTTTGCCAATACTGGTGTAGATGTTGAATTTTGCCACATGTTATATGTGGCAAGCTTCGAATCTTCTAATTCCTTTGCACTGGAGATCATTCCAGGGAGTCTTGCCTCAAAATCCGGCACCAGCCAAAAGGCTAGACCTATGTATACACAAACTTTAACTGGTATCAGTACGACGTGTGTTGTGTCCCTTGACCTTAAAAGCTGCTTTCGATGGTAATTAACGAATATAATGGGCTTTTTGCCCTTTGTGATATCATGGTGGATAAAATTCTCCCACCATTTCACGGAAATGAGAAGAGTTGCCACTGGAATTACCCAAGGTTCCATTTCCGAATTTTGTAGGAATGAACCTCTGTCAAACTTTACAAAGTACATCATCACAAACATACCGACTTGGATACAAAGAACAACAATCGACTGGGCTAGTTTTGCACAACGTTCCAAAAACTTCTTTTTCTTGTAATGAATAGTTTCCAGAAACGTCAAAAGAGCAGGAATAAATGTAACGTGAATAAGAATTATTATGCCTCTAAAATTATCAATATAAGGAAGCGCTTTGAAGACGAGCAATCCTGTCCCTATAGCTGGTAAGGTTTCCACAATTACAACCTGCAAGAAAAGACAGACAAACATTAATCAATGATCCATATCCTTATTTAGAGAAGGTGCAATTGTATTTGCTGCTGTTTTGGAGCTTTGAAGTCGTTTCTCAGCACATGATAGCCTAAACATAGTGGCCAGTATAACTGTTTGAGGAAAAACCATGATAAGAACCACCCACCCACGGGAGACTAATGGCAAGCTTTTTCCCCATATCTACATTGGACGACACCGAGACTCGAACCCATGCCGACAAAAGAGATGGCAGTGGTCGGTAAAGACGAGTGATTTAAATCACTCATTCACCCGGAAGATGAAAGATGTATTTTGTCCAAATTTTCTGTATCACTCGATCACATTTAAGGAACAATACTCTTTTGACCGACTGGTATCTATTTATGATAAACTAACAAAGACGTTCAAGGAAACGTGTTTCTTTTTCACAACCTTTTTAGGAAGTTGGTCGCAGAAAAGTATTGAATTGAAAAAAAATCTGTATTCCGAGGTCTTCAGAGATTAATTGAACATTGAAATCCGTAAGGCACAAAATTTTACACATTGTGTAACATTCCCAATAAGACAGGAATTTGGATTATACAATCTTCAAATATTGCGATGCAAAATGCTGTAACTTTGTAGTTATGGTTTTAGTCTTTCTAAAAATTAATGATTAAAATAAGGACATATTTAGACAAATATTAACCACCACAGAGAATTAAACTTTTCATGTTTTATTTTGCTTTGTGAAGCTATCGGCGTAAGTTCATTTCCAATTAAGCAGTGTGTAAAGAAAACAATTTTTAAGTGCATGACTGTAGAACATACTTTTATTTTGCAAAATACTTACAGCCACTAGTATTCTCTTATCCAGCCACTTCTTTTTCCCAAACAGCCACTTCAGTAGGGCCATGAGCCATGTTAGACTCAGAGGCACCAAGATGCACAACAAAACTTGGGTAGTCAATTCATTCCGTCTTTCCGGAATCTGTAATGCAAGAAATTTCCTGCTAACCCGTATTCAAAAGATTAACAAAATGTGCAAGCACAGCACAAAGTATTTGTTTCATTCCGATTCTGAGGAATGGAGTTTATTGTTTCCAACGAGTAAAAATGTTTTAGGCGGAGTTGTTGCAACCTACGATGAATTTCCACGTGCAACAAATATGTACTAGGACGTATTAACACCTCTTTAAAATATGCATACATCCAGATATGAAACATCTGTATACGTAAAACACACATAAAATATTTTGTGTGCCATATGGTACAAAGGATAAGAAAATACAATCTTAGAATCAGCGTAAACATGTGCACCCTATTTATAAACGTTAGTGTGGTATATGTGAAGTAAAACAAAAATCCGTATTACAACCTGTATGAAAGGTATACAGAATAAAACGGGTGCGTGGCAGATTATTACCTTATGGGATTTGGCTATCATAGAAATGATGGAGACCTTGCTCCAGACGCCCGTGACCAATACACCAACAAAAAGCAAGCAGAACAGAAAAAAGCGAATGGCACGGAGACATATTTCCTCGCATCTGTTGGATCCTTCGTAATCTCGTTCTGTCTGACGAAACATATCATAGGCTCTACAAGAAAAATAAAAAGCAATTTGTTATTGTGTGGAAGATTTAAAGACATTGATAAAGTGATTTCTGCATAGTCCGCACAAACTTACAGAATAAAACAATGAATCAATATTAATTACCTGTCTTTATGCAGACTAAACTCATTTAAGGATTGAGGTGAGATCAAATAAATTAAATCATTAGAGATTACTAAGTTAGATTATAACCAAGCATATATGTGTAATTATTAGTGAATAATTTTTGCACTGGTAATGATATCAAAGATCTGGATGATGTTATTAACTTTCCAAGTGAATTCTACTGTTTAAGCTGATTAATGCAAATATATTTTCCATGAGCTATGCGAAATGTAGTTTTTGCACGACAAGAAAGGAAATTGTGCATATAAAACCCCTATTAATATTCAAAACAGGAAACATTTTGACCTTACGCCCAGGGATATAACTACAGCATAAGGTTTTTATTTTCGTGTTGACATCTCCAAGACTCATGCATATTGCAATGCCAAAATTACTAATTCATGATTCCTCACAGTAAATGTCAATATTGCAATGACTGATCTTCTTGGCATATTTCAAAATTCGTGTGCAAAATGTAAATGAGATTTCAAACTGATATAGCATAAAAAAGCATATAAAAAGATTCACTTTTTCTTCTTGAAATCTGATGTAGTTTCAGCCTTAAAGATCTTTGGTTCCTCCTCCTCGGTTTGGATATGTTTCTTTTCTTCCAGGAATACGTTTGATTTCTTGCTCCTGATGGATGAAACATTCGAGCCTTGACTAGATGGGAAATCCGATGTCCCCGTTTCCTCAGTGGAGCACTCCAAATCTATATATGATTTTGAGACAAATGGTGTCGAAACCTCAGACTCTGTTTTCTTTGAAATGGGAGATGACTGTATTCTGTTTTTCTCCTGTTCTAGTCTTTTACTTTCTGCTTCTTCTAATATCTTTCTCTGTACCGCCTCTTCTCTTTCCTAAACAAGTCAACGAAAAAAAATAAGATAATACAGTCAGCCAAATAACATAAACTGATCAATCTCTCCTTCCCAAAGTTTACCGCAATACGGGTATATCCAAGTCAATGGCTTGTGTACATTTTTACAGGTCTCTGAGTTGTAATTGCAAAAGATTGCCAATTTTAAGACATACTATTGGAAATATTTTACTGTGTAAAACTGTTCTTTATCGAGTAGCCATTACACCCAATGGAGAGACGCCCTTCCTTGGTCAGAATTTCCTCTACACTTGTCTTCCTTCATATATATTTTCACAGCATCAACTATTAATTTTTAAGAAGTGTTTAGCCTACCTTTTTATCTATTTTTAACAGTCTTTCCTAACATCATTAAAATGTATCATCAGTCTATTGACTTGATATTGCATGTTATTTAGGTCGATAAACAGGATCCAAGTTAGCTTTTATCTGTGTAAACTATCTTCCTACTTTTACTTAACATTTAATAATCCCCATCCATTTAATTTCTTACAAATAAGAGGTAGAAATGACGAACTTGTCAATTATATATTGTTTATAAGATATTGAATTTGTTGCTGAAACTTTACCATCAACTATCGTAGACAATGATTTTAAGTAGAAATGTGTGTCTTTGTTCACGTAAGGATGTGTGGTGAATACTCACCTTTAGTATCTTTTCTTTTATCCGCCTATCGAGTTCCTCCTCATGGTTGTACTTTAGAAACACCTGTGAAACATTGCATAATGTTATATTGATAGTATACACCAAACTGTTTTACAGAGACATATCAAGATTCACTTGGTGCTTGTGTGTAGTTTAGTTTTTAGTCATAAAACTATTAAATTTTCGGAGGAAGAATTTATGAAGTTGAACATTTCAGGACCAATTGGCATACCCTTACCAGCAAGATAGAATTTTATGAAAAATATGTCTTGATTCATAAATATTTGCAGCAGATTATCTTGTAAATAAATAAAACGCATCGTCTTAGCGTGAGTGAAAAAAGAATTATCGATTTGTTTGGTTTTCAAATACGTCAATAAAAATATTACCTTCATTTGTTCATCTTTGTGACAAGAAAACTACCTTGTTTTATTTACGTTTTGCTTTCGTACTAGTATCATTTAAGTAAATTAAAGTCAAACATGTGCCTTTCTCTGGCATTATAGTAATTCATTAAGGCAATTTATATCTCCAGACGGTCGTGGAATTAATTTCATCTTAAGTGTCAATTCTCAATTTGTCTTACAGAAAAATTTGAAAACACCGCATTATTCAATTTTAAAATTATGACCTACCTTTCTAGGACCGGTGCGGTGTTCTGTTATTCCAGCACGATGTAGGACATTTTCAACGATCGTCTTTGGCGCGTGTTTGCGATCAGTGGGTTCTACAAGATTTTGAAACCTAGATAGACAGAATTGTTGTATATAGATTATTTTCCTCCGACACAAGTAAATAAGTACATTTTACAAACGTTTCCGATATATTGTATAAATTATTTCAAGAGTAAAAGAAATGCATAGACCTTACATGGGTGAGATCAGTACATATACTATTGTTTGGATTTTACTACAAGTTCTTGTGAAATCCATTTACCTTGTTTGGATTTTATTACAAATGCGAGAAAAACGTGTTTACTCTTGTTTGGTTTCTATCGCAAAATCATGTATAACATTTGTTTAAAAAGTTTTATAGCTTAAAATCGAAACAACGCTCGATCAAAATTTCTGAATTTCCAATCAATAATAAAGCTTAATGTTTCAAATTCGACTAATGTAATTTTGTGGAGATTTAATATTCAAACTTATAAAAGTTATAACACTTATTATATCAACAATATTCAGCTGCTGCTAAATTTTGTTACATTAAAATATATTCTCTATAATCTCTCTCCTAGATAATGACCAAGATAAAAAAATGAATCGAACGTTTATAATTTCAAAACTTGTAGAAACTTGCTAGTTACTTGCCTCTTAATGAAGTCTTCAAACTGATACCTCAGCGGGAAGCCATCTCTGCGCACCTTAGCGACCTCTTTGACCCCGCTGCTAAGCAGCTGTCTTCTGACCAAATCAATATCAAAGCACTCGGGTCTTAGCTTCTCGTTTGGTTTGATGCATCTAACAATCAAGAATAAAATCAACTTTCACGAAAGCGAAGGCACGAGATAGAAAATTTATAAGTGAAAGAGGAATCACGTTCCTGTAAGCGATTAAGTACTGTACCAATGGCATTGTAAAAAATATAAGCATACAAATTCCAGTGAAAATCCAACAAATGGCATGTTTATCAACTTAAGTATAATAAATAATTGTCCTCAATTACTCCGATTTTTATTCTGCATATATCACGTCAAATGGAATAAACCTTGCGGAACTTTTACTTGTAAAATGTATCTGTTTTTGAATAAAATGGAGTAGATGATTTTGGAAAGCAATGCAATGGTATGAAGACATTCTGGTACTTGCTTTCGTTGCTCTTCATTCGTACATTCTAGTGTGTTTATTTATAAATACGTAGGAATACAAATAGCATAACCAGGTAACAAGGACCTTTTAAATTCACAAGATAACCGGTAATAACATGTCGAAATGTCCGTCACAATAAATGTGAATTACAAGGAAACTTACTTGACAAACCATGGTTTCATTATTCGTAGTTTCTGTTCCAGCCTAAGTAAGGATTTCTGAAAACGCAGAAAACGAGCAAATCAATTAAAAGGATTTTAAAAGCGCCTTAATCCAGTACATCAGATGATAAATATTCTTAAAAGTGTACAAATCTAGTAAAACAATTGATAGAGGATTCAAAAGAGCATAAAATAGTAAATCGACTGACAGGATTCTAAAAGCAAATATATCGAGTAAATCAACTGATCCACAATATAATAGTAGTTACACTGTAATGCATTCGCTTTTTTCACAAATTTTGCATTGCCATTTTACGATGATATGTGCAACTTGTCTTTTTTACTAGAGCAAATAGTGGCGTGAATAAGTCTATAAATCTTTAGTTGTTTAGACAGATAACTCAATAATAAAGGAATAATACTAGATTTAAATTAAATGGGTTTTCATCGTTAAGAAATACCTTGAAACGTTTCGTCTCATAATCTTGCAATTTTCCTCTCTTCGCTTTATCCGATGAAGCGAACCTGAAATTAAGAAAGAGACGCGTGAGTACTGAAATATAAAACAGCCTTATTCTTGTCTTATTTACAAGTGTTTCGATTTAAACTCTCTCATATATATATATATATATATATATATATATATATATATATATATATATATATATATATATATATATATATATATATATATATATATATATATTATAGTAAAATAGTTTTAAATAGCTATTGATCATGATTAGGTATTATGAACCTGATGAACCTGACACATTTTTAAATGCTTGCACATTTTCCCATCTCTCTATAGACCTACTAAGGTTTATACCTACGATGCAGAATTTGTATTATAGAGACCTTGCATGTTCATAAAGACTTGCGCGGTAGTAAGTCTCAAACGCCATTTTAGTGAAATCAAATATATACAATGCACCTCGTGGGTACATATTAATAACTGTTGTATAAAGAATACGAATTTGTTTTAACTTACCCCCGTTTGATCTTTTTTGCCGCCATTTCTGATAGGGTCATGTTGTTTATACTTCTGTCATTCATCTTGCTATAAAATAGTACAACTAAGTTAAAATATTTTTGAATAATTAGAGTTTAATATTGTAAAAGATATTAAGTCAAAGTACCTTAGTAGCAGATTTATATTTACGTGTGCTCTTTACATTGCGGGTGTAAATGAAATTCTTGAACGCTTATGTTAGTACATGATATGAAGGACAAAAAGCCAAAGAATAACATAACAGATTTATTCGGTTAGTCTTTCTGCAGCTTCTCATTAAGATGGAAAGCTCATACAGTCCATAAACAGCGTGTATTGTATGTTAACTTTATAAATATGTAGCTTTGTGAATATGTATAAATGAATCTATCATTAAACTATTTAAGTTATTCAAGAGTTAAGTAGCTTTTGAATGTGTGTAAATTAATATGTAATTTTGCTAACAAGTTATTCACAACTTTAATAGATTTGTGAATATGTATCAATGAATATGTCATTAACATATAATAACCGGTCAGGTGGTCTAGTGGTTAGATCGTCCGCCTCGGGTGAGGGAGGTCGTGGGTTCGATCCCCGGTCAAGTCAAACCAAAGACTTACAAAAATGGTTCTAAAATGGTGCCTAGCTTGACGCTCAGCATTAAGAGGTTAGTGATAGGACTAGTCGGCCTGGTGTCAAGATAATGTGACTGAGTGGGACATCAAGCTACATGTCAGCGGCATGGTGCCCAGTGCTTGACATCACTATAAACTGCCACGCTGAGGACATCGTAGAGATAAGACTTAAAAAATTATTAAATCAATGTTAAATATCATCATGATCAGATTAAGCTGAAAGAGAAGCTTTAAAGATTTGAAATTGTATAGGCTATATTGGTGATCGACTGGATTGTTCAAAGAACGCCTGCCCGGCCCAACATATTGGAAAATAACAAAATATTGGGTAAACATTGACGTCTGTCTACATGCTTATCGGTCAGCTGTTTGTAGGATTTTCTGTTGTGTGAAAGATAACAGAGCCACGACACAGCCAAATGGTCAAGTTGATGTTACAAACACCGTTCTTCAGAGATAGTTATGTCATAACGTTATAATCTATATCTCTATATCTATATCTATATATCTATATATCTATCTATATATCTATATCTATATATATCTATATCTATATATATCTATATATATATATATATATATATATATATATATATATATATATATATATATATATATATATATATATATATATATATATATATAAAGATATATCTCTATATCGATCTATATATCTATATATCTACATCTATATCTATCTATATCTATCTATATCTATCTATATCTATCTCTATCTATATCTATCTATATCTATCTATATCTATATCTATATCTATATCTATATATATATATATATATATATATATATATATATATATATATATCCACGTGTTTTGAAGCACACGTGTGTCCGCCAAGATAATATCGGACAAATTATTCAGTCTTGTCGAATACGGATGAATTAGGAAACATTTTTTGTTGTCTTTAATTTATATTTTGTTTGTTTGAGATCAACTTACTTGAGGATGAACTCGTTCTTACTGTAATGCAAACATTGCTTGAGGGAATTTGACAAAGTGTCTGTGTTCTTCTTTAGAAACCCTTTGGCATCGTACATTACCTAAAATGAATTTGAAACGAAATACAAAAATTAGGAAAGTTTTGTATGATCCAATAATGTGACGGACATGAATGTACTATGCATTAGGGTATAGCATAAGAAGGAAAAGTACAGTAGGCATGTAAAACGCAACTATTACATATTCCAGGGCATTAAGCTCCTCTAGAATTTATATAGTAATCAAACTGCACACGTGTAAATTTATATCCTTGAATAGCAGGGTGCTCGCAAGCCGTACCAGAACAAGGCTGTCGCAGACGTTACTGTTATAGTCGTGCTAGATCAAGTCATTCGCAGATGTTGCGGCCAGTAACGACATGGCTGTTCCAGAGTTTGAACCTTACGTTTAAGCATTGAAATGTTAAGAAAATTATGAAACTTTACAACAAAGCTCTGGCATCACCAGCATGTGAAACGCCGATATCGGCATAGAGGATGAAGATTTATATTACTTTTTGCTATTGTGGACAACTGAAAATATTCTACCTATTTCAAACACCATTCTTAGGCACATGATAGGCTTTACAAGGAGGCCAGTATATTTGATGGAGTAATAAACCAGAAAGAACCATCAACCGAGGGGAAGCAATTGGCAAGCTTTTCAATATACCAACGCTGGCCCAGTTGAAAATAGAATTCCGCTGATAGATGAGATGTCGCTGATCTGTAAACCTTTGGCCATTCCTTCACCCTGGGCCCTGGAAGACAAGCTATTACTTCAGTCCGTAAACCATAGCCCTCTAAGTGATATGAGTATAGCTAGATGTTGCAGATATACATAACTCTCGTGGAAAAAGGTGCCCGTCACCTTTGGTTTCAACTTTCCATGGCATTTTTATCAACGCGATTAGGTATTTAGTACATATTACAGGCTGACGTCATATAGAAGAATTTACTATGTACATATTGTTGCCTTTTCCGAGAGACATTGATAAGTAGAAATCATTTCAAATTGTCATAAAATCGTTTCTCCCCCATAATATTGTTTAGTTCTTTGGAATAAGATAGCAAATTAAAAGTTGTTAATGTAAAGGACCTTGCTCGCTATTGCCGAATAGCAGGCAAAATATATCGTTTTATCTCAAATAGCAGGTGAAATATCTCGTGAACTATCTAGTTTTAAAATCAAATCAACATAGCAAAGGAAAGCTTGATAAAACCTTTTTATAACAATGGAAAAGAACTGAATTGTTAACTTGGTCACAATAGTACTAAAACAATATTTTAAAATATATTTTAGGTGTACATTATTTAAGAAAACCTTTATTCTCACATATTTATAGTTTGCAATACATATTGCCCATAATATACATATCAGATTTAGAAACAGTTATATAAACAATACTGATTCAATATAGAGAACATAATTTGTACATCATGAAGTAACTAAATGATATAGTGCCCGGAATATACTTTTTTTTTCGGAGAAAGATAAAATTTTCTTTGCTGAAGGTGCTGTTCACATTTGAGAATTATGTCTATAGATGACAATGCTGATGTGATACTTCAATACAGAATATACTTTAAAGAATTAACAGGTAACTGGTGAACAGTCCCTTACCTCCCCTGCATAGTGTACGATTCCAAAGTGGCACGCGTTGTACTCCGACCGGCACTTGTAGTACTCGTTGTGGTTGTTGTGGCTATCTAGATGGTGTATGAAGCTCTCGTCGCTTGACTTGGGCATTGAGATTTGATCCTCAAGAACTGGAATGACTCCATAAGGAGTCTTTGTAATGCAAAAGGAAAACAAATGAAGATACACAATATTACATGCTGGTTTAATCGTCGCTTTCATTGAACAGAAAAGAAAGTTTCACAGATTCATGTTACAATTTAAGGTGACCAATTTCTTTGTAAAAGTGAATCCTTATGTAAAAACGATTGGAATACATAGACTGAAGATATGTCTAAGACTATGTGGATTTCACGACTGGTTCGACTGGTACACACAAAATGAAAAAAGCGTTCGGACTTTTTTTACTGGAACGCAAGTAGAAATAGGCGTCAGAACTTTTTCGATTGGAACACACTCGTCCAAACTAGAGATCGTTTTTTAAAGGTGCGATACAGAGACATTTTGGTCATTGCCTTTATAACTAAAGATACAATGCCGTTCTTTAATTCAAATTCTAGTTAACAAAAAATATGATTTCAGTTTAGTGGGAATGTACGGTCGTAGGCACAGAATATGACGTTGAACGGTATTTTAGGAAAGGAAATTTAAGAATTCTAAGATGAAATGATAATCCCAGTTCCATATTTTCTTAAATTCTAACCATACAAACGAATACAAATAACAGCGGTTTGCATGTAAGGTTAAAAAGCGCCTCCAAAATGGACGTAAAGCCTCGTTGTCTTATAAGTACCTGTAGCAGAAGGTTCAGGACATCCATATTGTCCCTGAAGACGATGTCGGCGAAGTTGATCCCTTCCTTACTATAGTCGTCCTTTTCACACAGAAAAATCTTCTCTATGAAGAACTGATGTAATTTCTCATTAGTTATGTTGATCAAAAGCTGTTCAAAACTGTTTTTATGGAGATTCTCGAAACCCGAAATGTCCAGAACACAAAGTGAAAGATCCGAGTCCTTGGCGTGCCTAAAAACAAAACATAAAATCGATATAAAAGGTATTGTTATGGCTCTTTAATTAGAAACTACGTAACAGAAGGAAACAAAACCAACAAGTTAGTGTAATATTCGACAAATAATCTATTTCACTAGATTACTAAGTGAAAATCTAAGAGTAAGTTTTGTGTTTTTATGTCCAAACATGCAAGTTATTCAGAATGAGTTCCAATAGTGTTGAATGTGTTGATGTATCACTAGTCTTGAATGTGGTGATCTACCAAATAATACAACCCGGTGTGTCTTTGATCGAGTCCTCAATATCCCAAATTAGTGTTTCAGTTCAAACGTCAATGAGCATCTTGTAATTCCATTGAATAATTTAAATAAATGATTCCTCTCGTACTGTATCTGAATACAATTGAAAATGATTCCACAGACTGATCGTACAACATGGAGATTTTGTTTACAAAACATTTATTTATATGAAAAATTATCACCTGACCTCTGACGCAGCCGAAAATGCCCTGAAATTTCCTACGTATCGGTGTTTTCTAACTGAATTTCCAACAAATTGTCAACAGTTTCCTCCAGAAAATTCTAAGTTGGTAAACATGGTTAGGTTTATAACACAAATATCAGTAAAAGTCTTTTAAATACATGAGAAAATCAGGACGGCACAACCCTCAACATGAACACAATATGAATTAAATATACACAACAGTATATCAAGATTTCGATAGCTTTAAAACAAAGAACAACATATTTTCAAAAATTACATATCTGGACTTTAAGAAGCTTGAAGTCTCCAGAAGCCAATGCAAAAAAAGTCTCCTGCAGAAAATATTCAAATTTAAGTGGTCTTTTACGAAATATTTGCTCCTGTGTATAGAAGACGCACCGTAATTAAACTTGAATTCCTTTACATGATGTCAAGGTAGAAAAACGTGTGATCAGTAACTACAGCTGGAAGACTCGTATGCGCATTGTAATTAAAGCCAATAAGGTTCGATAACCAGTTTTGGAATAATAATTCGACTGTATGACCGTGCAAAGATTTGTAAATTAAGTTAATTGCGTTTATTGTTTGTGTTGTTTTTCTCTGTTTTGTAAATTTGCATTTCACAAAATCCTGAGATAATGACAAACCAGTTATACACTATTCTATTCTATGCATGTATGTATGTATGTATGTATGTATGTATGTATGTATGTATGTATGTATGTATGTATGTATGTATGTATGTATGTATGTATGTATGTATGTATGTATGTATGTATGTATGTATGTATGTATGTATGTTTCATGTTACTACCGAATTGAAGTCTTCGTTGATCAGATTTTCTACATGGTTAATTCTGATTTTTGAACGAATCCGTAAAATAGGAATATTTTGTATATGTAACCTACGTTTGGCTGCGAGATGTTTTTAATGTTTTTCAATAGAAAAAATAAAAACAATGTCTGCTCATGCACAAAATAGGGGAAAACCAATTGTCAAGAAAACGATACATGTTGATGCAAAATGATCATCAAACTCCATCATCGATCACGCTCACCTGTATTATGAGAATTTTGCACGATTGGCATTCAGGCCATTATAAACTGTACCATTGGTAACAATATTTGAAATCAGCCATTTTAAGCAATACGCTTATGTAATTCTAGACACAATATTGACTGAATCAAATAATCAGACAATAGTAAACTTGTTATGTATATTTACTTGTGCGTTGAAATTTCTCCAGATTGCAAGTTGTACCTGTTAACTTTTGTTCGCGATTTTAAGTTGCATATAGAATTCGCAACAATCTAAGTGTCTTGAAATTTCACTGTGTTGTAGAGAGATAAATTGCTTGTTGATTTGACTTAATTTTGATTTCACTTTCTCTCTGTTACATAACTGAAATTTATAGTCGGAACAATACTTCAAGTTACCTTCCGACTTGTGATTGCAAAGACGTGTTGATTTTTGTGATGATTCCTTCAAAAATGCAGAGGTAGAGTTGCTTGACGAGGGCATCACGACCATCTTGTGCCTTCTCCAGGGTTTTGTAATGCCGCAATTCCTCACCTGAATTAAAATGACAAATTATCTCAAGATGTTCTTCATTAACGAAATAAATATCTGCGCCATTAATTTCAATCCTAACATTACTTATTTACCTCAGCCGTACGACAAAAAGAATAAAAGATATTTAATCAGGTAGATATTTTAAACATTCTATAAGAGATGATGATGATGATGATGAGGAGGAGGAGAACAATATTACCTCTAATGTGGTGCGTGTTTGCGAGCAATGCAGTAACCAATTCCTGCTGAGCGTCTTCTTCAATTCCAAGTAATAAACAGGCTGTGCATATGTAAAATAAAAAATCAAAGAGGCGAGTCAACATTACTGGCGATATTCTACAAAAATATAGTTTGACGCAATTATTTTGCCCTGCCATTAGAGTAGGGGGATTTACGTTACGGGGATAAGACAAAAATATATAGTTGGAATAGGAGAAAAATTTCAAATTTTGAAACTGTCAATCAAGATGGATAAGGCACAAATAATGAATCTTTATAAACGGATGATGCAGAGATTGCTCGGATCCAAGCATCGGCAAACATCATGTGACCCTTTAAGAAACAACACGTGTACACTGACGCTGGTTCATATGAGCAATCCTTGGAATTTGTTAAGCAGTCAAAATTGCTCAATTCTTATTTTGAACATCCGAGATGTGCATTTCAAAAAAATAAACTTTTAAACAATGCCTATGTTAAATGTTGTTAATCCTATTTATAACACATTTGTCGGTATTGGGATTTTGAAAAGGCATGGGGGTAGGGGATACCTGCAATAATTTGTCTTAGTTCAATCTGACTCTTAAGGAGAAAACATTCATAGATCACAAATCCAAGTCACATTCCTTTTGTTATACCCGTTCAAAAACAGCTGAGAAACGGATTCTGAACACACAACTGAAACTGAAAGTGACCTTTTAAGATGGTGTTATACTCACTAGAATGCATTAATCTACCAAACTGCAGGGCTGAAATACTAGACAGGACTGAAGTAAATTGACCCTAAAAGTTCGGTCACAGTGATCTACATTTAGTATGATTGTGGAGAATTTACATATATACATCTACGTTCCAAGCTGCACTATTCTGAAACTGACAATGCATAGAATATGACCGTAACAGAAAACATAACCCAAATTAAAGAAGTATGAAGTTTAGGTCAGATACAAGTTTTGGCAAGATGACATTACACCCACCAAGATGGAATGGTTTTGTATTGTTTCATTTGGTGTTTTACGGTATAACAACGCCCTGCACACTTTTTCGGTCACCAAGTCTGTCACACTGGTCTCAAAGTCACCACTGTTCCAATACCAAAACTCGTATCCATTCCACGTTGTACAACTCTGAGACTGACAATGCCGGAGAAAATCACTTAAACACAAAATGCAACTGGAGTCGAAAAGGTGTAAAAGTTAGGTCACTGTGACCTTCTTTGGTACACACCAAGATGCACAACACTGAGGCTGATAATAATGAGATACTAACCTAAACGCAAAGCGTAAAGTCACGAAGTGTTGACTTGTGCAACAATGACATACACTTGGATGTTATTAATGGTACTCAAAAAAATACATCTACGTACAAATTTACATTTATCATGCAAATCTCATATGATGCTCAAGAAAATTTAACTAAAGTCAAGAATTTAACCACGGAAAAAGGATAACAATTATTTCTCTTCCACATGGGAAAAATTACCTGGAACTAAATAACGCTCTTCGTGGTCTTCGTGAATTTTGAAGCTCTCGTTGGTTTCGTCCTCTGTGAATTGAATATTGGACAGCAGCAGAATAGCAGCCAGAACACTGAACAAGTGGTCTATTAACTGTAATGGAACAAAGTGCATAATGCATAGAAGCAGTTTCATGATGTCTTGCACAATATTGCTTATCGAATGGACTAGTTTATCCAGGAAATGAAACGTGACGTCCCTGAAATATCAATAGACAGCAAATGATGTTTTGGACAATATTGCTTATCGAATGGACTAGTTTATCCAGGAAATTAAACGTGACGTTCCTGAAATATCAATAGACAGCAAATGATGTTTTGGACAATATTGCTTATCGAATGGACTAGTTTATCCAGGAAATGAAACGTGACGTTCCTGAAATATCAATAGACAGCAAATGATGTTTTGGACAATATTGCTTATCGAATGGATTACGTTTATCCAGGAAATTAAACGTGAAGAAACGTTCCTGAAATATCAATAGACAGCAAATGATGTTTTGGACAATATTGCTTATCGAATGGACTACGTTTTTCCAGGAAATGAAACGTGACGTTCCTGAAATATCAATAGACAGCAAGAAATTACAAGCTAACGTAGTAAGTGTACATAACTTGAAATTGATTTGGATTAACCAATAATGCGTAAAATATGATTCTGTCAATATGATACACGTGTGGTGCATATAATGTAGAGGAAACCTAAATTACTTTTAGTATGCATACCTTTATAAGAAAACTGGTAATGTTTCATTACGTAACAGCATTATGTTTAATTGGTCAACAATGTCATTATCAATAGTTCCCCCATTATATTCCCCAATAATTTATGATTTTTTTAACAAAAGCCCCAATAATTCATGCAAATAAATGATTCCTACGATGTAGGTAGTGATAAATAAGCTGAGAAGACTGCTAATTATAAACGCTGTGTTTATCACTTCATGGAATAAAATTATTTTTGATTGGTCAAGAAAATTGATTACATTACTGATAAAATAGCTGATAGCTACAATAGAGTAAAGGCTATGATACGCACCTCGTCAGAAAAATTAATGTCCTTGAGAATTTCTTCCATCTTCTCAAACTTTTCCTTGTACTCTCTGAATTCCTCGCTGTTTCGAATTGATTGATAGCCGCTGTGGGGGTATTCAGCCTCATCCACCAGAATCCTGCCGATGAAAAATAATTCCCACTGGAATCCTGCGGCAAAGCAGTTAGGAGTGCGTTTTTAAATTATTTCTTTCTGTTCCTATCACAGGTACTCGATGCGAGCTTGATGTAAAAAAATAATCTAAAGAAAAAAGACAAACAGAGCGACAAAAATGCCTCAGATTATCCCCATGACCCGTTCTGACCCTATCTGTCATATACTCTCTCATATATATATATATATATATATATATATATATATATATATATATATATATATATATATATATATATATATATATATATAGTAATCTGTGGTATTTATGTCACTATATATAGTATGAGAGAGAGAGAGAGAGAGAGAGAGAGAGAGAGAGAGAGAGAGAGAGAGAGAGAGAGAGAGAGAGAGAGAGAGAGAGAGAGAGACTAACGTCAGAACGGGTCATGGGCTGGGTAATCTGAGGTATTTTTGTCACTCTGACTTTTTCCTTAAGATTTTAAGATTATTGTTGGAGGTTTTTAACATCAAGCTTGCGTCGAGTTCCTGTGGTTCTATTAGCTCTTCCACATAGCTTCGTCCATGGAATGTGTGTCAGAATTCTAATACTATCGTGTGAACGTCATCAATCATTTTAAAATCGAATCTCTTCGGGCTGTTTCCTATTTATGCAATGTATTCCACATTAAGGCACACGGTGTTTACATTCCTAAATTTCTTCCCAAAGTTTCGAGACGGTCATTTTCAATTTTTATTTCTTTTTTACAGAACAGATTAACAAATGTAAATAAAAAGATTTAAATGTAATAGTAGCGACATATTAGACAAAAGACGTTTCTGCCAGCAAGCTGACAATCTGCTTCTAAATCCAGTATTCATATAGGAACAATCGCCTATCAGGCAAATCAGCCAACCAGAAAAATACGTAGTAAGTTAACAACATAGTATACAATTCAAAGCTGTTAAAGACAAATTGCTATCATGGCAACCACATGTTACCTCACTTACACAATCCTTGAACGTACACTTAAATCTAACTGACGTAAATCTTGTATGCTTAATGACTCACTGTTAAAGCTACAGCAATAAAAATGCATCGATATAATAAGAGAATTCAATCCCACTAACATACATACTATATAAGACTTTTTTAATCTGAATGCAGCCTTATTTTGGGGGGCTCTTGTTGGGTTGACTTAGGTTATACGTGACTGCCAGTATATTTGATGAAAGAAACCGCGAAAAGAACCGCCGACCCACGGGAAACTACTGGTAAAATTTCTCACTTACGTTGGCAGGGCTTTTGAGCAACTCGGCCAAATGGAGTCCCCTACATCACATTGACTTGCAAATAGAAAAATTTCATAGAAGCTCGCTTTTAAAAAACTAAACAAAAATGCACATCTAACAATTCAATGCTGCATGATTCTGCGATTCAAACCTTAGTCAACTAAAACTGTTTAACAAACATCCTATCATCACTATTTGTATTTTGAATAGCTGCATTGCTCCACTTATCGCCATTAATATTCATTATGCCTTTTAAAAATCTAACGAGATGGATGTTGATGTTAACAAAGAACATGGTCAAGAGCAGTTCATATCAAAGTCAATGAACCCTTTACCTGTCAATGAAACAGAGCTAAAAAAAAAATGTTCCAGCTGTTGTCAAAAATTTGCTGTCTGTATCAGTTATAGTCCTGCAATGTAAGATGTCTACCCTGATATTTATGTTGTTTGGGTCGATGTCTTACTACCAATATCAATGTTACGGTTTAACGTCTTTCCCGTCGACTGACTACGAAACTCGAGGCGACATTTTCAGAAATATTTCGTTCATTTGGCAGCCCAGACTGAAACTCTTCCACAAATTAAGGTCTAGTTACATTGCTCGGACCACATGTGTTATAGTGTCTTCTTTCCTAATTTAATATATTTCTGACACATGCAAGTGGATGCATTTCAAGGTCCGCTGACAAACATTTCAATACTGTTAAATACCTCAAAGAACTACAAAGAACACTAAACAGCACTAAGATCTACCAAGTGTTACAACGTGGCGCTAAGTAGTCGTCAAAGCACTTATTAAAAAAACTACAATAAACTTCCTGTTAACCACTGTTAATTATCATGCATAACTATATTCTGCGGTATCACCGTCAGATAAATTTCACTGGGAATAACTTTATATACTACGGTCTATGTTGCACGATTTAACTTTCTTGGTTTTCAATACCTAGACTAAAATTATCGGAAACCAGTTTTCTGTTATCTCTATCCTTACAAATTAATGAGATCTCATAATTAAGTCCGTAGTTTTCAGGAAAATGAAAGAAAACGTTTGCCTATGCGTTAATAAATTATAATTGGAAAATTTACATCTATTTAATAGGTGAAAAACTGCTGTACATTAATTTTTAGTTGAGGTTATAAAATACCGAAGCATCTATTGTAAAATGATTTGAAAATTGTTAAAATTGGTCACATTATTCAATTAAATATTAACAAATGTATTTCATAAGAAAATCTTGATAAATAATAGTATTAAACTGATTGTTTATTAGTTCAAAAAACCCAAACATTTAGAAATTTATTCATTATCGTGATGACCATGATGACTACGCCTTATCAGCATGATCAAAAGCAATAGAACAGGTATTTGTTCATCATATTACCGGCACTGGCTTTTATGTCATTGCCCCTTTGAACAGGTTAGAAATCATTACGTAAATGATGGCAAACTCATTTAGTTACTCTCGCTCTCTGCACTCGCCATTTCCCACTCGTTCTCTCCACTCGCCATGTCTCACTCGTTCTTTCCACTCGCCATGTCCCACTTGTTCTCTGCAATTCGCACTCTTCTGCTCACTCAATTACTCCAGCTGTGATTGCTCTCTCTCTCTCTCTCTCTCTCTCTCTCTCTCTCTCTCTCTCTCTCTCTCTCTCTCTCTCTCTCTCTCTCTCTCTCTCTCTCTCTCTCTCTCTCTCTCTCTCTCTCTCTCAATTATTCCGATTCAGCGTCTCTTACTCGCTCTCGATTACTGCTGTTCGATCTCTATTACCTTTTCTCACTGTTTAGCGATTTGCCGATTGAAACTTATCCTCCGATCGTGAAATTGATTTACTTACTCAGATCCAGGAATTTACTTTTAACCACAAGGAAGTGCAGTAGATCAGGTGGTAAAGAGTCAGACTCGTAATCCAATGGTTGCGGATTCAATACCCACTCAAGCCAGCCCATGTAGACTGCCAAGTCGGGTCCTTGAGAAAGGCACTTAGTTTGCACTTAGTTTCATTTCATCGACTTGATATAACCAAAAATGTGTTAAAAGTGATGTTAAAAGCAACAAACAATGCAAATAATCCAAAACATACGATGTAAGTAGGGGTGGGTGTGTTTTTTTTAAAGTCATTACCTGTAATCGGACAAGTTCCCTTCGAGGTAGTAATACAAAAGTTTTTGTTTGGGCATTCCTGCAAACAAACTGTAAAAGACATGGAAATTTCTGTCGTCGGCATGGTGATGGACGATACGGGACATCTCTAATGTGTAGAATTCAATATCCGCTGTCAAAGAAGTCGAAGAGTTCATATCACACATAATAGTGAATAAAAGGCACATATTTTAGCAAACATGACTGTACAAATATCTTTTCGACAATGAAATATTTTTATTCTTATCTCCTATTGTCTCATTAATCAAAAGCTTCCATTTTCAACATTAATAGCTTGTGAACATTTTTCGAAATTACATATACGCCATTTTATCATCAAATTTTATGCCAATTATGCGCGACCTCGAACATTTTCAAACAAAATAAAACTAATGTTAAATTCAACGTCTTTTGTGGTTTTTTTTCTTCTCGTCTTTGTGTTATATTTGTCTTTGAAAAGACTCAAAGAAATTTATGTCTTTGAAAAGACTCAAAGAAAGTCGAAAGTGTTTAACTTAGTTAAAGACTAGGTATCCACAGCTTGTCATCTTGTTGTATTTATTTGTATTAATTCCTGATATATGCGATCTCCTGCTGGAACCAGTGTTCTTGAAATGACGTGTCGGCTATATCTAGAAATGTTTTCAATATCTGATGGAAAAAAATGATGGCGAAATAAAACACGATGTTTGCAGTTTCGGATTAGATTCAGATTGATATTAAGGTTATTTTGACCATACAATTCATAAAACTTTAAATCAAGGAGAAAGACGTTTTGTTTATGATCATATTCGAACCAATTATATTCGAGCACATTGCTACGTCATATGAAAGATTTAAAATATCCATCAACGTTTCTAGTTCTATTTGGTTCCAAGAAATGATTATTCAACGAAATTAAATTTTCATTAAGTTATACTATAAAAATGGTACAAAACGGTGATTTTCTTGGTTTTCTTATTACAAAAAATGCTGGATAAATGTAGAAGTATCCTGATAAACAGTACCTTTTCAAAACTTTCCATTTATGTGTTTTGAACGTTAACGATTACAGGTAACCTGTTTGCATTGGAAATGCCATTAAATATTTGGATGGTTATCTAATTACAACGGGGAAAAAGATGAGATTCATACTGGCGAAGATCAAATCTCGTCTTGAACATAACATAAGCAGAGTTAAAACATACTAAAAGGAGAAAATGTATTTCTCTGAAAGAAAAAGAAAATGACATTTTTGTGGGTGTTTCGAACCTCGGGTCAGTGACGTGTCATCGTTGAAGATAAGTACATCAGATAACGCTGTATTTGATTTGTGTGAAATGCGGATCTTTCACGACTGGAACCAAAGATACCGAGCAAAAGTAAGCATTATATCAACAAACACATAACCTGTACTTTGATTTTAATTCTTATGATACTGTCAATTGCTGACCCAAGTTTAGGAATGCTAAGCGTGATACCAGTCTAAACTAATAGTCTACCACCCCCTTTGTTTTCTATCGGGTAGTAGCTAGATTTTAACAATAACCTTGTGATAAACACAAAAAATCTTTTGTCCAATCTGCATTTTGATTTACTTAAGTAACAGTTTTACTAGGTGAGATTAAATTAAGGTGTAGATAGACGTGCTGAACCTAAGCGGACTCGAAATGAAAGAAAAACTTCAGGAATTTAAAGACTTAATATTGTTAACTTAATTTTTGTCAGCAAGGTTTAGTTTTGTAATTTTATTGTTTATTTTTGTAATCTGTCATTTGTACGCTTTTTAACGTTATCTAATCTTGTAAAGCGATTATTATTATTATTATTATTATTATTATTATTATTATTATTATTATTATTATTATTATTATTATTATTATTATTATTATTATTATTATTATTATTATTATTATTATATTTTCCACACGTATTATCACATCCCGTCTCAGTTATCTGATCGTTTCAGAAATTGCCTTTACTAACATCTGATGTACATCATTGCACATGATCAGGCAAAGAAAACTTAATGATGCGACAAGACATGGCTGTTGTTAGAACTTTTGTATTTGAGCTACTTTTGTTATATAAACTCACTTTCACAAAAAGGCGATACGTCTGTTAAATGTTAATGTATCACTAGAGAAGAGAAAACACTTGTCAAGAAAACACTTGTTAAGAAGCTAAGTCTGACCTTGCTAAATGTTCCACTTACGTATATTTCCTCATATTTACTCAAGCTGCTAAAAAAGTAGATTTTCAGATTTTTTTTTTCAAAGCAAAAACCATCGATTTGGATAGATTTTTGTATCCATTCTTAGATGGTACAATTAATGTCTGCATTGTTACATCAATAAAAAGAATTTGATTTTGTTTCTCAATTTTAGGACAATGACGTTTTAAACAAATTTAGCTTCAACGTGTTTCATATTGTGTAGTTTGTAAAAACAATAACTGTTTTCCTTTGAAACATAAGATACTAATTTTTACTTAGACATTTATGATGTGCATCGTGTCAAATCAATGACTTTTCTTATGAAACTGAAAAGATTTTTTTTCATCGAGACATTTCGTGCTTGGATTTATACAGTGAACGTTGGGATTGTGGTTCCTTCTAGAAAAATCGCTTATCGCATATGAGTGTAACGTCTTTAAACTAAAGATTTTAATGGTCTTAAGTTGCCTATACTTATTTATGTTTTCTGCATTGGTGAATCCTAATTTTAGAATTACTCACCTCCGAGCAGGGTCCCTGAGTCGTCATAATACAGTTCAACCAACTTTCCAAAGCGACTGGAGTTTGGATTCAAGGCAGTCGAGGCATTTCCGAAGAGTTCTAAGAGGGGATTTACCTATAATAATAATAATAATAATAATAATAATAATAATAATAATAATAATAATAATAATAATAATAATAATAATAATAATAATAATAATAATAATAATCATAATAATAATAATAATAATAATAATAATAATAATAATAATAATAATAATAATAATAATGACAATAACAACAATGATGGCATATTCCTCATCTTTATGTCTAAACATTTCCCAGTTATTTAATAAAATCTAGTTAAATCTCAAAAAAGTATTTATCATGTATTTAACTTCCAATGATGCAAGCCTTAGTTACAGTAAGTAATCGTTAATTTATATTTATTTGTACATCTAAGTTGATCTAATAGTTTTGCTTTCTAAATAAAAATTTATTCTGTATTTAAACAATCTGATAACATATATATATATAGATATATACATATATATATATATATATATATATATATATATATATATATATATATATATATATATATATATATATATATATATATATATATATGCACCAGGTTTTATTGACTGACATAGCAAGTGCAACAATTCTTCAGTTTTTATAATCATGTATAAAGATTAGTGTATACAAATGTTTAATGGACTTGCAAACTAACTAAAATACTCAAAGAATGGGATGTACTCGCGATTGTATGTCTCAAAATTTAAGAAAATAGTTTATAATAACCATATATTAATATAATATTAAGTTCTCAAAGTTTTCAAATTAAATGAAAAAGAGGCATTTGTTACATATAGGAAATGAATAAAGAACGAGGCTAGTGGCGAAATAATTACAGATATACGAGATGAATAAAGAACGGAGTTTAGTGGCGTATTACATATATACGAGATCAATAAAGGACGAGTTTTGTGGTGTATTAATTACATATATACGAGATGATTAAAGAACGAGTTTAGAGGAGTGTTAATTACATATGTATACAAGATGAATAAAGAAAGAGTTTAGTGGCATATTAATTACATATATACGAGATTATTAAAGAACGATTGTAGAGGAGTATTAATTACATATGTATAGAAAATGAATAAAGAAAGTTTAGTGGCGTATATATATATATATATATATATATATATATATATATATATATATATATATATACACACACACACACACACAAGATGAATAAAGTACGAGTTTAGTGGCGTATTAATTACATATATACGAGATGAATAAAGAAAGAGTTGAGTGGCGTATTAATTCCAAGAGTAGAATGTCTGTACCTTTTGTAGCCTGTCGGTGAGGTTTGGAATAATGCAGTTCCCCCTTCTTACAAGATGCTGGAAGATATATTTGGTGGATTCGGTTTTGCCAGCCCCAGATTCTCCGCTGACGATGATGCATTGCGACTCTTTTTGAGTTGTTATATTATGATAAGCCTGGCTGGCGGTCCAGAATACATGAGGGGGCTGTTCATCCCGGTAGTTTTGCTCGTACTTTTGATGATGCTGTTCAGTTACAAAGCAGAATATAATCTTATCCATATCATTGCTAAAATACTTGTATCTTTAGTCCTATTTGTTTACTTTTAAACTCAATATTACCGTCTAATAAAGGTCTTAATATTTTCACCCCTTTGGACTAATTCGCAAAGGCATCTTCATGCAGTGAATGTTGCTCCACCAGATCCATTACATGTTATGAACATTAATAAGGAATCTGTGGCATCATTGATATTTCATTTCAACCTGAAACATCGTTTGACAGAATCTCAGAACAAAATTTTTATCAGGGCGGGTGACCCTGAGTGGCCTGAAACGCTCACCCTTACGAATCATTGCCATCTCACCTGTCAGCGTGGGTTCGAGTTTGGGGTTCAGCCAAAGTGGGTATGTAAGAAAGCTTGCCAGTAGCATTCCTGTTGTTTTCCTGGGTTCTTCCTCCACCATTTATACTGGCCGTAATGTAAAGTTTATCTTGTGCTGAAAAATGGCGTTAAATCCTACAACAAACATTCATTACGACATAGACGCAATAACAAAAAAAAAAAACACAATGTGAAACATTCGTAATAATTTATTGTATGAAAACCAACAATCTTTTTTGTATTGCAAGATCAGACCAGCCTACATAGTAGGGTTTGAATAGTTCCTCATCACGCCCTACCATCCTTCCAGTCCGGTTTCTCCAATTAATTCTAGAATCAATCGAGTTAATCCATTTTTAATTTTTTAGCGTTCAGTAAAATTTCTACAAAAACTGCAAGAAAACTGCATGTATACCTTCCGCTGATTAAAGCTGCATTACTGGTTAAAACCAAATTTTTAAAATAATACCAGACACGTGAAATCAATGTCTAATTTGGTTGGTCCGAGCTTTCTCTAAGCTAAATTTTGCTACAACACTTTTTGCCCAGCTGCACGCTGATTATAGCATGATAAATCTTACAGGTTCAGGGCTATTTAAAACAAGTCTAGGAGTTAAAAATTAGGGGGGTCGGAGGTTTACTGCGATGCAAAATACAGTGGCATTACTTATGCATTTTTCTGTGAAGAATTTGGAAAATGGGATTCACTTTGCCCTAGTTATAATAATATCCTGTGCTAAGAAAATAGTTTATTGGGTTTTTTTAAATGAGCCTGTTTCACTTGCTTCATTTAGGGCATGCTTTATAATTTAGGTTTGACATATTGAAATGTCTAATGCTAGTTCACATATAGCAGTTTGCTAGATATTTTCCGATAAAAAAGCAGGTAATTTATACTTGCTTTCTGCTAAAGTGGTGCCCTAGAGTTTCGTATTTTGCATAGAGTAAAATTCTAAAAGCCGAAAAAAATCATAGGTTTTCTTCACTGATTATACTGGCTATTTAGAAGGGAAAAAAACTTGTATATCGTAGATATTGGTAGAAAACTTAACTCCATTTATTCTGGGGTATGATTTATTGATGTATTACGGATTACTGAGTAATGGGTGTATAAGGGATTATTGAGGAATTGTCGTATTATGGATTACAGAGGAATGGGTGTATTATGGATTATAGAGGAATGGGCGTATTATAGATTATAGAGGAATGGGCGTATTATAGATTATAGAGGAATGGGTGTATTATGGATTAGAGGAATGGGTGTATTATGGATTGGATTACAGAGCAATGGGTGTGTTATGGATTACAGAGCAATTGGTGTGTTATGGATTACAGAGCAATGGTTGTATTATGGATTACAGAGTATACAGCTTGGCCCCTACTTCCGATGTGCATCTATCAAAATAACTGCTTTCTCCATTTTTGCCCATTTTCACTTCCTGGACTTTAGAGGTAAATTGTAAAAAGAGCACAATCTATTTTACATTTTATAATTCATTTATTGCACTTTCATAAAATGGTATCACCTACTCTGACAAAATTCTCTCTTTCCACAGTCCATCTTTAAAATGTCACGAAAAGACAAAATATAACAGTTTTCCATCATTTTACATACCATCTTACTGTCTTTAAAAACATCAAAGATGGAAACATTATCCATCAAGTCGTATGCTTCTTTCAAAGATTGAATGAGAAATGTATTAGACTGACCTAATTATTTGACTGTCAACATCTTAGTGTTGCCCTCTGCAGGAAGTCAGTGAGTTTTGCTACTGAAATGTAACGAAGTATAAGTACTGGACCTTTAGGCAAAGATTCACATTGGCACAAACAACAAAGTCTGTGAAAAACCATTAGGAATATTATATAGGAATATTATATGCGTGTCCAATAGACAATACAACGCGCGCGCGCGCGCGCGCGCGCGCGCGAGAGAGAGAGAGAGAGAGAGAGAGAGAGAGAGAGAGAGAGAGAGAGAGAGAGAGAGAGAGAGAGAGAGAGAGAGAGAGAGACACTCACCGCTTCCGTGTATATTGATAATGGTTTACAGGGATTTATTGCTATCAGTAGGTCCTGAATGTACGTCTGGAAATAAAGGGTAAACAAATTAAATGAAATGATACGCTGCTGTCTGCAGTAGGTTATGTTCCACAATTACTCGTATGATTAAAATACAAATTGCTATTTATGATCATTAAGATAAAAGGTGAGTGAATATGGTAATGTATCATTTAAAAATTGTTTATCATTGATGATACTGTAGCAATTGTCAAAATTATCCGTGCATGTATTGCAAATCTTAAAAACCCGCAACTAACAACGGTCTTAAACGAAATGTAATGAATATTTATGAAATAAAGTATCGTTGGACTATTAGAATTAAAGACAGCTAATATTTTAGAAGTTGTCTATTAAGCCAAACTCTGTTTATTTTAATACATAAAACATTTTACAACCATTGTTCAGGATAATGACAAACCCTTGCTTTGTCGAGTTTATATATTGATACAGAGTCTATTGGGAACATTTCGAGAGAATGTCGTTTGACCTTTCGCCATAAAAGAGATAATTACATCTATTCATTGCACAGCGTGCAATACACAATCCTAATATTTTTTTGTCGACACTTACCCCACATGAATTAGTGTCGACGTGTTTATCGTTTTCTTGAAATTTTCACAGAAAATTATGGAAATATTTTGAAGTTGTGACGATTTTTTTTGTACATGTAATGACAGTTAGCTAGATGAATGACCTTAGGTCCAAAGGTCCGACATACTGACGATGATGTCTCCTCACATTTGTTACACAATAGTATTCGTCGGCGGCCAATAATCTTTCGTACGAAATTAACTCAAGTACAGACATACGTTAATTAAGTGGCCTAACTACTATTATTATATTCCTAGGAAGCATATCTGTGAAATACACAGAATTGATATGCTCAAATAGATAAACGAAAAAAAAAAACAAAAAAAAAAAAACAAACAAAACCCAAAAAAAAAACAAACGAAAAAAAAACATTTGCATTGCATTTATTTCGTGGTTGTATGGTTTGAAAAGTGGAGGTCAACAATAGTTTATTTGTTCCTAGAAATTAACCAAGACAAATAATGGCATATGAAGATTTAAGTAGGTATTACACGAACGAACGTTCTACATAAACAAAATTTATGCATTGTTATTGATCTTCTCATAGCACAAGGGACAAGTCCTGTCCTCAACTTTCAAGTTTTGTATTTGACAGATTCTAGTCTAATAGTGCGTGGTTTTGCGGGTTAGGTCAGGGCTCTTTCTTGTGTTTTACTTTATTGTGGACAGATGGGGCAAAGAATTGTATACCTTTAACCAGTCATAAAAGGTGTAATTAAATGGATTTCACACTTAGTGCATTTAAAAGAAAGCCATTTCTGGTAAAAAAAAAATATGTCACGTTTTACATGAATTAATTATAGCCAAGAATTTAAGACAATAACTATCGTGATGGATTTTAAGATACGAGAAACTGCAATACTGGACGAAGAGGGGCGTGGAACTAAAGAGCCTGATATGCTTATAAACTAATCAGGTATTATCCATCGTGGAAAGGTAGCAGCCGAATTTTGACATGGCAAAGAGATGGCGCAAACCTAGTTCAACAAAATGCACTTATGTTACTACAAGGTTTGGATTTGTCAATAATTTATATAGCAGTCTTGATTACTGTGAGGTTTAATTAGCAATTGATTGAAAATATTTTAAGCTGATAATATCACTTCTCCATATTTCATAACAATTTTTGTTGCACTTTTTATGGTTGATGCAGCAGTATATTACTTATGTGCGTGTAGTAAAATACAAAGTGACGTTTTAATTTAAATAAAATTTAGCGAGTCTTATATTTCAGGTTTGCGGCTACTAATTTCACGCACAAAGACACATTTACCTACCTACCTACCTACCTACCTACCTACCTACACGGTTTTAAAGAAAACGTTTAGTGTTTACGTACACGGTTTTAAATAAAACGTTTAGTAAATTTTTCATTCCAATCCGTTCAGATTATTGCATTGATCTTAACATGAATTTTATCCATGTGTACGAATTACACGCTATGTCGTACCGAACAGCACGAATTACATAGAATGTCGTACCGAACAGTACGAATTACATGCTATGTCGTACCGAACAGCACGAATTACATGCTATGTCGTACCGAACAGCACGAATTACATGGCATGTCGTACCGAACAGCACGAATTACATGGCATGTCGTACCGAACAGCACGAATTACATGCTATGTCGTACCGAACAGCACGAATTACATGGCATGTCGTACCGAACAGCACGAATTACATAGAATGTCGTACCGAACAGCACGAATTACATAGAATGTCGTACCGAACAGCACGAATTACATGCTATGTCGTACCGAACAGCACGAATTACATAGAATGTCGTACCGAACAGCACGAATTACATAGAATGTCGTACCGAACAGCACGAATTACATGGCATGTCGTACCGAACAGCACGAATTACATAGAATGTCGTACCGAACAGCACGAATTACATGGCATGTCGTACCGAACAGCAAACTTTGATATTAGATTAAATTTATTATAAAAAAAATTATGAAACAAAATTTGACAAATGAATTGAAACAAGTAAGTTATTAAATAACTCTTAAGAAGACAGGCGTGAAGTGAGAAGCGTGTTATGAATTTTAAACCAGTTTAAATAATGATGATGATAATGATAATGAAAGCCCACTTTTCTATAACCAAATGATTCTAGTTTCATTGCTGAGAGAATATTTTAATAGTAAAGCATGTGCTCCAATCGATGGCAGCGATCTAAATGCCAAGAGTCGGTTATTATATCTGTATCAGGGTAACACTGGAGCATTTTGAGCTTGTAATAATTCATCAATGGCTGCCATATTGAACGGCGGGACAGCATCGCAATCAGAAAAAGGGATTGCAAACAAAATACGCTATTAAATAAACATCTCCCGTTAAAAGACATGCAATGCTGAGAATTTGAAATTGAAAAGATTTTGAGCTTTGTGCTAGATTTGGTTAAATTCAATTAAGCAGTGTTTGTAAAGTAAGTTTATTTTTTGTTTTAAGATTTTAAGTTTTAGTAATGTGGCCAGTCTTATGGAAAGGGAAACAATTCGTATAAACTGAAAAGAAAAAGCCATATCAGTATACTGTTTGTAAATTTGGTCAAATCGTTTCAAAGAGTTTTTGAGAAGTTGTTTGAAATGGTTTTCTTTTCTCCAACTATTAGTAATAGGTGTATTTTTTATATTGGACCGACAAATTTTTACACATTCAAGACTTTAGTGGCAAGATGCTTTCTAACTTTCCTTACTTTACAACAGTCAAAAACCACACTTGATCAATTTTCTTTCTCAAAGATTATTCTCATCATTTTGATAATTACGAGTTGGGTTATTTCCCTTTATCATTTTATAATTACAAGATGGATTATTTCCCTTTATCATCCCTGCGTCTTTTACTACGGAATTAGCGGTAACAGTTGATTAGAGCTTTGGACGTTTGATCAAAGTTGGTCATATCCAAAGAGCCCAGACAAGCCTTGGTCATCTGCCTCCAAGTGTTATTGGTAATTTTACTTAAATTCCATTTTATGATTGAGGCAAAATGTGTTTAAAATGTCATTTAAAACCAAATAGACAAACATTTATTACCAGTTCATTATTTGGTAAAAATGTGGAAGAATTTTAATAACGCGTGTTCAGAGGTGGAAAGTCTTATATTTGACAGCAACAATATGACTGCCAACATTTTCAAGATTTTCAAATAAATCTGAATATCATCAAACAATACGACTGACAGCATTTCCAAGGTTTTCAAATCTGAATATCATCAAACAATACGACTGACAGCATTTCCAAGGTTTTCCATTCAATTATGTGAATATCAGCACCCAATATGACTGTCGACATTTCCGAGGTTTTCCTATTCAATTATGTGAATATCAGTACACAATAACACCAGCGTTTTCCACTTCAGTCATGTGAATATCAGCACACTATATGACTGCCAATATTTCCAAGGTTTTCCAATTAAATTAGGTGAATATCAGCACACATTCTGCATGCAGATAAGGTGACATTGATAAAGGCAATATGATAGATGAGATATTTGAAAAGAAGCCGTCATCAAATTTCCTATTCCATAATCTGTATGGTTCACTTCCTCCATGCATTTTAAAATTTTGAACTATCATATTAAACTAAAAAAACGGGATTGAAAAGAATTTTAATTAATTTATTGCACAAGAAGCCCAGACCGGTGCTTTTAAGATGTAATCCTAGTTTTAGAATATTTTATTAATATTGCCAAACTCTGTCTAGTAGTTTTGGAGAAGTTTGAACATTGTTGTTCGTTTTCATTTCTAGGCATTTGTTGGTGATATAACACCACATTCTGTACCATGTCTTCATGCCAGAGGCTTTCTCGCGGTAATTTTACTGAACATCGGTCAGAAACCGAAGTTAAACGAATCTATCTGTTAAAAAATATAGCATAGTTCACGCCATTTTTATGTGAAGAGATCATTTCTTTGTTTAAAACACTATCTTTTCTTTGCGCTATTCATTACCGGGTAGTTGCCATCAACTTTTATCGTTAGATGTAATGGTAAAGAAGTCAACGAGTTGTGATAACTCGTATCCAGCTTCGAAACGGCTTGTATTTGACAAAATAATTGTCAGCATTCCAGTACACTATACATTCATCTACGGAAAATAAAGAAATATGGAATTAAAATTTATCATAAAAGTGTTATAACAAAATGAAAAAAAAATTCGAGATTTTTATTTGCCTCGACTATATCCGGGAAATTAATGTTTTATATCTGTTGTAAAAATGATTATCGGACATTTGTCATTATGTATGCGTGCGTGCAAGTGTGTGTGTATTGTGTGTACGTGTGCATGGAAGTTTATGCATGTATATGTACGTGTGTGCATGCGTGTTTGTGTATGCGTGCTTTTGTGTGTCTAATGATCTGTGACAAATAAGACTCCATCCACATCAGTCGACGTTCAATAATTATTAACACTCTCTTTTAATTCGACTTTTGAAAACTGTCTTGTATGTGTAAGCAAAAAGCTATGCAGAAAATTTATCATTACTTTATTGCGAAATTCTGGGTTAATCTGCAAATAAAAAAAGTGGAAAATGTTTTTAAAAATTGGATTTTTTTACATTTTTTTTCTAATCGTGGTGAACGTGAGCACACATTTACGTACACAGACGTAGTGGATGATGACACTGAAAGCTAGATAGACATGGATATGTACTTACATAGAATATTCCATCTTCAAATCTTCTATGCAAATTTTTCAGTATTATATCTTGGTCCAAATCCGGCAAACTGCATAAATCGTCCGTATTCATTGCTCAAGTCTTTTAAAAAATGTAACTTTCTTCGGTTGGACCTGAAGTTAAAACGAATATCCATCACTATCAAATCCCATACTGAATGTCATTTTATCAAGTATTACTTGCCGCTATTTATTGAACCTCATTGTTCACTCTCTCTAATAAGCGGAGTCGCACCCGTTTTACTCAGCGCGCATGCGGCTATTTAGCTGTATAAAATCTTGTCATAGGCTCTTTAGAGCTCCACAAAAAATACTGAAATTAACGATGTGTGTCAAGACACCACATCAATGGTGATAAATATATATTTATAGCCATTTCACGTACATTTAAGAACTCAAATCGATGAGGTTCCTAAATGATACAGGCGTAGATCCTAAAATACCATTTAAAGGGAGCGTATACTTAGAAAACGTACTGTTGTATACTCCGGTTGTTTGGAGCCAATGTTTGAAGATAGTGGGTCTGGTGCGGAAGTGGCTAAATACATCTCCATCAAGCATCCTCTATGTTCTTCAGCTTTGATTTAATTTATTTCCGTTAAAAGTACGAATATTATATTTTATCAAATGTATCGAATGAAAGGTGCAAACTGCTATGAAGACTTCCAAGTACTAAATTATCACAGACTTCGAGTCCTTGGTTTCAGATAAACAAGCCGAGACTTCCCTTCAAGTTTCAAGAAATGTCTCCAACTATATTCCAAATTACACAATGCATATACCATAAAAATTATAAAAATCCCAAGTATATATTTTAAGTGCGTAAAATAAAAACGAGTTGAAAAGCTTATTTAACTCTACTTTACACGTGAGACAAAAATAATTCTTTCAAGGATGTTTGTACAGGTACAGATATTGAGCTGAATGCACCTTGCAGTGCAGTTTATCAGCTCCACCGTCTTTCCTGGTATGTAGTATAACCGTATCTACCCATATTTATCCTAACATTCATATATCCACCTCCATGTTTGCATAACAAATTAAGGCACAATAGATTTTCTGTAAAATTAAATATGACTTTCAACTAAAGACCAACATTATTAATTTGTAAAGTATTAATATATCGAATTCATTAATATGGGCCTTCCAGGTTTGTATTTCAACGTTAATACACATTTTTTAGAAAATGACATATATATGTATTTTAGTTCATCTGCTACCTAATTATAATATGTGTTTACCTAGTAAATGTATAAGGACTTTAATAGCCTTTTAACAAGCGTATATGACAGTCGAAGCGTCAAACATAACAAGGCAGAATACTCTTTATAGATAGTGTGACCCACCCTGTGCCATTCTTTATTTTTTGGGACAAAATCCATAAATGAGGGCAAATTCAGAGTACAAATAATGGCTAAGTACGTAGGGGAAAGTAAACGTACCACGATCTCTTTAAGCAATCTAGTTGTCATTTTAATGTTGAGAAATATTCCGCTTTAATGAGCCACTACAAGAGGGTTCTATACAGATGTTGTTTATTTCTAAGTCCACGACAAGTGTAAGGTGAAGTTTGTATTTGCACCATTCAAAACGGAGAGATTGTACCAATACCTCTATTATTACTTTCATGTAATGTAGCTGAAATTTTCTTTGGATGTAGTTAAGTAACCTGTACACGATCAAATCCCATGTGCTCGAAAAATCAAACTGAATTAGCATCAGTACACTATATTTAGCAGTTATTAAAATAGGAAAAATGAATTTTTCCTGACATGATAAAACCGGCTTCTTAAAATAGAATAAATGATATAAAAATCAAATGAAAAGTAAGACAAATATCGGCTCTGTTTTCACAGTTTACCTTTTAAGTCCAAGAGTGAAAATGACCAAGGTAGAAATCAGTTTTTGATAGGTGCTCATATGAAGAAATACCAAGCTGTATACTCAATAATTCATATTAAACCAATCAACCATACACAAAAATACATGGAATGAAAAGTTCTTTAACTACTTCAGTCTTTTTTAAAATAGCCAGGGTAATTTTTATCTTAAAAAAGTATTTGTTTTCATTGATTTGCAATGGAATTAAGTAAAAGATGCCGATAAAACAGATTCACCTTTTTCCAAATGCAAGTCTTAAAAGAATAAAACATTTTCCTCTTTGATCTGTGACCTCCGTGAACTTGATCTGTTCCACACCCGTTAAAATTGTAAACAATTATTAATAGCATCACACGAATTATTGTTTCTAAATAGCCAAGATAACCAGTCAGAAAAACATGTTAAATTTTTCCTTTAAAACTCTAATAGTATGCAAATTAAATTATGGAGAATCACCACATCATATTTTGCAACCGATTAAGGTAACTATTTGCTTAACGTTTCGTTTACATGTCGTTAGTTACCTTTTCATAATATAACCGTAATATTTTTCGTTATCTGTCACAATAGTTCAATTGTCACTCAGATTTTTTGAAGAAATTAGTCACTAGGATATGAAAGCCAACCGAGGTAAATCCCCATCCCCAACAAACATAACCCAATAAATTGGTGTCTCTACTGCGCTACGTTGTTTTTGCTAAACATTTCTTTATTCAACGTAGGGAAAACTTTCTTCCAATAGCACGCCTTATTTCAGTATATCATGTTCTATACGAGGCATTGTTTTGTCCCTAATTTTGCTACAAGCAAACTTTTTGTGACAATGATGTAATGCACCAAAGACGCTAATGTAATATAAGTTTATCTCGACTTTTAGGGATATTTTAGGGTGGGTGGTGGGGAGCTTCGATCAATTGTTTCAATCTGACGAGATTTAAAGCTAATGTAGCGAAGCTTGAACACGTCCAAATACCAGCGACAGAATAGAGAAATTGAATATCATCCCGAGCCATTCACAATTATCAGTACTGAGAGAAATATACTATTTTTCAAATGGTTGCGTGCATGGTTGATATGGTTCAGTTATTGTACTATTTCCAACTATCTGTGCGCGTACCACATCGTTTTGTACAGTTTTAAATATTTCAGACAACGTTCTACCTGAATTAAAACAAAGAATTATTTTTCAATGTGGATTTACGAGGAATAAAGTTTTAGATACATGTATATGGCCATAATGTAAGGCAATTGCAATTAAACAACAAGTTTGTAAAGATGTAATGACAATTTCAGGAGCCGAAATAATCAACTGATAAATCTAAACAGTGGTATCATCGGGGGGGGGGGAGGTCCAGTGTTTACAACGCTTAATTTTGGGACAGAATCCAAAAATAAATTTGGAAGAAAATAAACATCAGGGAATTCAGTCTTTGCAACTCATTACACCTAATTTAGTACATCATTTTATGTAAAAAGATGATGTTCAGAGTTCTTTGTGTTTGTGTATGATTTTGGATTTTTTTTTTACGGGGCTTTACCAATTTGAGTCATACTGTTGCGATCTCTGCAATGTGGCAGTTTATAATGTCTAGCACTAGGCATCACATCCCACCCGAATCATGCATCATCATGTCCCACACGTTCACATTATCCTGACACTAGACCAGCTAGTACTAACACTATCCTCTAAAAGCAGATAGCCAAGCGAGACAGTTGCTAGTACCATTTCTACAAGTTTTTGGTATGTTCCTGCCGGGCTTCGAGACCGAAAACGGGACAGACGCTCTAATCACTGAGGCCACCAGGGAAGTATTTTTCAGGGTAGCAAAAATGCGTACCTGAAGTTTAACACAAAATCAAAAATGGCGCATCGGGGGAGGGTAAACCAGGGAAATTCCAAGAGCAGCAATGTAGAATCCTTTTCAGTTATGCAGATATTTGCTGCAGAATTATAAACTACCATTGGTGTGAATGGCTGAAGGGTCACTTTTATCGCAATTGCATTGGTACATTACAACCAGTTACATCCAATTACACCCATTGCCCACTATATTCACTGCTTAATGCAACACGAACAAGGTAAAACTGTCAGTTTTTGTTTCACCAAAGAACTATTTTTATTGTTGCAGTGAGCTTTGTAAAAATAAAAATGGAGAAGAATATAAACAGAATTTAGTTACCTACCTGCTGAAAGATTTTTGTAGAAAATGTTTGCTCTGTTTAGGACATTAACGATGGTTAATAACTCCACATTTCGTGTCTATATGTTCAGGCTGACTTGAGAAAACAATTTGTGTTCAATTTGATGTGATGTGATGTGATGTGATTTTGATTTGTAACGTAGCTATAACAATTTTTCAGTCATATTGCTACGATGTCTGCAGCGTGGCAGTTTATAGTGATGTCTATCACTGGGGCATCATGCCGCAGACATGTAGCATGATGTCCCACCCATTCACATTATCCTGACACCAGGCCGACCAGTCCTACCACTAACCTCTTAATGCTGAGCGTAAAACAAGAAAGCTGTTAGTACCATTTTTTTAAGTCTTTGGCATTACTCGACCGGGGATCGAACCCACGACCTCTCGCATCCGAGGCGGACGCTCTAACCACTAGGCCACCGGAGCGATTGTTAAATTTGACATAGCGCTCAAAAATTTTGTTCGTTTCCTATAACGACAAAATCGAAACAAATTTCTAACAATTTGCTGAAAAAATGACATTTTCTTTTTACAATAAAGATAATTAAGTTATCGTTGTTAATGATGATGGTGGTGATTATTTAGATGATAATTATGATGATGATGATGGTTGTGTTGTACTATTTGTTGACAACGATGACGATGATGATACCGTAGACGAAGACTGAGCTGTCAGATCAGGGTAATGCTCTCAACGTGAAATAATGTGTCAAATGAACGGAGTAGACACCATATGAAATGGGCAGATACGGTGTCTGCTCAGTTTTCATATGGGGTTATATACGATCAAAGGCAAACGATTGAGCTGGTAATAAAGGAAACAAAATAAAATCCAAAAGTTTTTACTTAAAGATGTACACAATTTGTCCGACTCATTGTAGAAACCAATAAATAACTTTCAATTGAAGTTGAATACATGTGTGTAGTCTTTAGTTCATCTATTTTTTATCCAACATTAAAGCCATTCTGTCTATGAAAACTTAAGATTTGAATTATATTTTACAGATTATGATGTCATAAATGAAATTCGTTAATACTAAACTTAACTCACGAAGTGAACATAGTAACACTGTATATTCCACATCTGCCTGGAATGAATAGCCTTGTCGGAATTGGTACTGTACTTGATCCTTTCTTAATGAACAACTGAGGCTTATTCCAAAATTTATTCCTTGAGAGAGACAGAAAAAAAAACTTTTCAAGCTATATATAAATGTGGTATTGCCTTCCTTTTAATGACCTACATTAACATCCAATTATAAAGTCTCCTAGTTAGATACCCCGTCTAACTCCCGTGTCACTGCATAGTACTACCTGTGTTACCTACTGCCCTCATTTACAGAAACATATTTAAATTGCAGAAATTTTGCCTATTATTACAGTATTATTTTTTCGGAAACGATTTTGAACTTTTTATATATGAGAATGATAAATGAATTATGTTATCTTATACATTGGCAAATTTGAATGGCTTAATTGTCGAAGAAACGGGTGAAAATGTCTATCTAAGAAACCAGACACTGATTTCTCCATACTTCAAAAACAAATTCGGATATACTTATGCTAAAAGGACTAGACCAATTAAAAAAGTGAATTTCACATGCAATAATCGTCTTTAAGAAAAATTGGATGAGGTAAAAGACGTTGTGAAAACCGATTCATGTAATGTATTCATTATATAATTGTAGCCAATTCTGAAATCTCGTGACAAGAACTTAATATTAAACATTCGTTAGGATCGTCCACAAAATGGTGCAAGGTAATTCATTATTTTTACTACCGCAAAAGAACCATCCTAATACAAACTAGGTATGTAAATGGGTAGAGTGTAATATGTAAACAGGATAAAAACGAATAATAGAAATACTCTACATTCAAATGCAAAAATATTACCAGCCAGGAAACACTAAAAAAAAAAGACGACACACGTTAAGCGATCTGATTAGTCAAGGTCCTCGCTTTCATTCTCGTTATAAAAGTCTCATCCTACTATCCGCTAATAGAGAAACTTGAGTATTAGATTTCATAACTTGTCACGATGACAAAGCAATTGTAAAGTTATATGTGTACACAGACTGAATATATAAGTATGTCTTATTGAGATGTAAATGATTATAGGACCTGATAACTTTGTAAGCAGTAAACTTATGATCAAATGAAGCGAGGAAAGTTTACAGTTACCACCCGTATAGAAGTTGAATTCTAAGGCTAAGCTACAATGATCAGTGTGTATAACAAGCCAATATCGGTACGATCGTTCATATCAATTTCTTCTAATCGTGTTGGCTAATAAAAGGGAGTGTAAAGTACAAATATCAAATACATACATGCATGCATACCTCTCAATGCTGATCGCCTAGCGAGGCAGCTATTCTTTGGTATGACTCGAGTGGGGTTCGACCCCACGACTTTCCGCATCCGAGGCTGACACTCCAACCACTCAGGCCATCAGAGCGGTCTAATTTCAAAGTATGATCAGTACTGCAATTGTTGTTTCATATAAAACAGATTACATGTATATGTATTGGCGACAGTAGAGATATTATCTCAAAAGATGTACACAAATCGTTTTTCATTGCAAGTGTATGCCGAAAAATGTGATCAAAGCAAATGTTTTGCCGGAGTTTAATATATTTCCATACAATAAACTGACACTAAAGACATCGATGAGATATAATTTGACTGACGCTCCGTATAAAAACGTCCAAATCGCACAAACAGGATAGGCAGGCATGTAGGTAGTGCCATCAACACACTGGACATATAGTGACAAGGGCAAAAGAATGAGACCAAAGGTCGAATGTCTAAATCTACTTCTAAAGGTTTAATAGGTCAGAATTCAAATTTTGCGTTACAACTTCTAATAACGGACACAAAACAAAACAGCATATCCAAATAGATTATTCTACTGAACCTGAAAGGTGATCAACTGCCGTCCATGAACGTAGTACACAACATTTGAATTTGCAGCAATTTTCATTATCCACATCGTAAATTTGAAAACAGCGTTTTCAGCGTCTGAAATTTATTCTTTTAATATGCCGTTGATATTATAAAGGGAAAGATAAAAATATGATCTCTCTCTCTCTCTCTCTCTCTCTCTCTCTCTCTCTCTCTCTCTCTCTCTCTCTCTCTCTCTCTCTCTCTCTCTCTCTCTCTCTCTCTCTCTCAAGTCCCACACAATCTACATTTTGGTTGGAAGTTAAATTAGTGACAGAGAGATGCACAGCTCCAAGCCCCCAGTTAGCAATGCCGACGGTTAGATGATTAATATATCAAAATGGTGAAATTAAATAAATATAAATTTAAAAATTCAATAGTCAAATGATTCGATTTCCAAAGTACACTTCTTCCGCTCGACCCGATAATAACCTATTGCATCACTTGATTAGTCGAGAAATCTGTTATTCTTATCCCCTATTTCTCCTAATTCCTTTTATTCTTTTTCATCTTTCCCCAAATTCTTTCTCCTCGACTTTTGAGTACTACTTCTCCTCCTCCAATTTCTACCATAGATTCCTTTTCCTCCTCCACCTTCTAGAGTTTTGTAGACTCCGACTGTTCGGCTAGTCTCACTTCCCTCTCCGCTTTTGGAGACTCGGGACTCAACCGGATGTTCTGTCCCCTGAAAACCTTCCTTTTCAAAACTGTCTTTGTTTAGAATCAGCTTATCCGTTTTACCGCCAATTTAAGAGTGGATTTCTCAGAGTAACCATATTTCCTCAGAAACCTTCCCATGAGAAACTAAAATTTTAAAAGTTATAATTCGGATATTTGTAATCACACCCTCTATCTCAATTTCCATCAGATGTCGCTGTGACCCGATCCAATCAAACTTAGCGGATGATGTTCTTCTCGCTGTCTTTCTACGTAGGGGCGGATGACAACACATCCGATTCACAACGTAATCTTTCTTTTTATCCTAACCTAAGCTGTAACACACTGGTGTGAAGTGCTGCGATTTATCGCCTACCCAACTCAAGATTCAGGTTAACCTTGGTAAAAATTAACACTAACTGGTAGCAATGTTAGACATCAAACACAGGGCCGTAGTAATTTCTTGGTTTATACACGAACTAACTATCTGGGGCTTAGCAAACGTGACAAGGGTGTACAATGACAGTTGTGATTCAATAAATTTTAAAGGACATCCGACATGGTGTCTCAATATAAGCATCTTGAAAGTTAGGATTTGTGTAGTCTCTAATTCTCGTTTTGACAAGAACATTGGAATGCAAAATGAAAATCAAATGGAATTAAATTATCTCTGATTTACTATTGTATATACTAAAATACTAGTTTTACAGTACACCCCGTGGTCATGATTCAGACTATCTACAAGAACAAGCGTAAAACGCTGGATTAGGTATGGATACTGTGCTCCATTATAGCCTCTAAAAATGATGTCAAATTTTTGTATGGCGTGTTAACGTAAACAAATCTGCAAAATCCAGTCTCTTTTGGCTAGAAACTTTGTATTATTAATTAAACTATATATGAGTGATTATGAGTGGGTTATTAATGCTGTCAATCGTTCATAAACTAGTTAATTTATTGAATCCTCAAATAAGAATCAGCAGTATCAGAATCATCATCAATACTAAGAAAAGATGTGTATGCATTTAGGTTTAACGGCTAGTCAATACAACACTGGCTATACAGTAGAGATCAAAAAGTTAAATTTCTTTCCGTAAATATAAAAAGAAAGAAAAAAAAAGACAAGAAAGAAAGAAAGAAAGAAAGAAAGAAAGAAAGAAAGAAAGAAAGAAAGAAAGAAAGAAAGAAAGAAAATAAACTTTATTTAAAAAGTAAATAAAATAGATCATATAATCTGGGATGCACTTTAAACATCATTGAAATATCTAGATTAAAAATGAAACAAATCTTTAATATGTTTGTCACGTTTAATGTTTGAAATGAGATAAATGATGATATTTTGAATACGATTCTTTAACGGAACCTTACATCCCTACACCAAACTCAGTACGTTTCTTGCATTTGGTCACTTTGCATCATACAATGACTAGCGTGCTAGGCTCGCCACCGAAGGGATGTGGGTTCGAATCCTACTTTGTGTCAGCTTGGATCGGCCGCTGTCGCGTGTCTTTAGAAAAGGTACTTGTGCTGTCGTGAGATAATGCATGACCATAAACGCCTGAAAATTTGACTACGTTTCAATACATTACAGAGTCTCTGAAAGTACACTAGTACTTTCACATTACCGAATACAAGCAAATGATACTTTGCAGAAAATATAGCAAGTAACACTAAATAGGATTAGAATACAATTTTATCTTCGATATTTTGATTCCAGAGATACGCTCTAAATTTTCTATTAAACAATTTATCGACAATACAAATATCACTTACTGGTATTTTTTTTTAAAACGTAACATACCCTTCTTTCTTTCTGTCCCCTCGCCTTAATGAGGTTTAAAGTGTTTCTTTAGTTTTCCAGCTGTTATAAAGTGCTGTTATATATAATATATAGACCTACGTAATTGCATCCTTGAATAGTATTTACCAATTATGTACAGGTGGGTGACTCATCAAATGGGAACAATTTCAGTTGCAAAGGAATGGCACCAAATTCGTTGTATATGTTTTTAATACAAATTTTGAATGCTTATTTACCCGGAAAATACTGTGTCTTCACAACTTGCGTGGTGTGCACATCACAAACAAAGCACGGGATGGGCGATAAGGGATCGGCTGCACAAGTCTGGCAGACTACAATAAATTTGAAAAAAAGGAAAATAAATTTTGTCTGGCGTAATTCACAGGAGAATCATAGAACAAAATATCTTTAGTTAATCTGTGAAAATTGGTCTTAACTTATATCACTAATTAATATAGAAAAGCTAACGTTTGAAGTGACGTATTTTCCACGAAATACATGTAGTAATGGGAAATAAATGAAATTGGCTGCTTTTGACATTTGCCGATGTCTTTCTCAAATTTATTTTCTGCAGCCGAAAACTTTCCTTATTCCCATATTTTGCCCATATTTGTAAATTTATACTGGGACTTGAAACTTTCCATACGGTTGAGAGGTAAGAACAAATGCACATCAGGATGGATTTGCTCTTGGCTAAAACTCCAGCCGTACTTTTCTAGAAGTTAGACGCACGGAGCCGGTTCTGGTGGAAACAGTTCATAATCATCACGTTTTCTACTTTAAAATTAAAATTTAATAGCAAACAGCCTTTCCTGAGATTTTTGCAATTATTGAAAGTGACAAAGATGCAAGTAGAAATATTTATTTTTACCAATCGCAAGTTAAGAACGATTGTTAATAATTTTTTTTAAAGCATCAACATAGACAAATAAAATAAATGATGCATTTAAAATCAGCATTGCAATTTGAATGTACTGTGTACATGAACATCTTTACAGTGCATTAGATTTTTAATGTACTGGGTACATGAACATCTTTACAGTGCATTAGATTTTTAATGTACTGGGTACATGAACATCTTTACAGTGCATTAGATTTTTAATGTACTGGGTACATGAACATCTTTACAGTGCATTAGATTTTTAATGTACTGGGTACATGAACATCTTTACAGTGCATTAGATTTTTAATGTATTGGGTACATGAACATCTTTACAGTGCATTAGATTTTTAATGTACTGGGCACATGAACATCTTTACAGTGCATTAGATTTTTAAAAGTTGCTTTCACAATTTTGCAGTCATATCGCTATGATGTATACAGTGTGACTGTCAGTTTACAGTAATGTCTGGCACTGGGGTATCATGCCGCAAACAAGTAGCAACATGTCATAACCAGTCAAATTAACTCGACACCAAGCCGACCAGTCCTATCATTAACTTCAGTATGGTGTGCCAAGCGAGGCAGGTGTTAGTACCATTTAGGTAAGTCTGGTGTGACTCTGCTAACCCGCGCCCTGTTTGCTTTCTCGATTTTCAACGTTACCCTAACTGTATTGTATATATGTTTGGCTCAACCACAAGTGGTACACAATAAGGAAAAACTTAAATAACTATAGCAGTAAAATTGTTTAGGTACCGATTTGTAACTCATAGTTATCATGATCATTTCTAAAAACGATAGTGAAATCAAGCATAGAGTGTTGAATGCACCCACAAATAAGCATCAATCGAAATTTGGATAAGGCGTCGATTATGGAAATTGACTGCAAGCATTTCAGATCGATGGTTTACTTTTCAAAAATATATAATAAAAAATCTACTAATTTTAAGAAAATATTATGAAGTATTTCACTCGTGAAATGGAGGCTTTTTCCAATGCCCCTTCGTGGCTTGGCCAGTCCTAGCAATACAATTGTTCCACTTAAATCATGCAATATTTCCTTTTATCAACTTACAAACGTAGATATCCTCCGTGCTGATCTGGTCTTTTAAGTTTTGATCCTTATATTGTACATTATGAGCTTCAATACGTATTAGATACTGGGTACTACAGTAAGGACACATGGCATTGGGGTGGGATGGGGTGTACAGTTTGTGGCTCAAGACATGTCCACAGTATCAATCTAGTAGAGTGAACAGTGGGGCATAATATAATTTCAAACATAACAAGCGGAAATAGTTTATGTGGGAAGAATTTTCATGTAATAGCGTTATGAAATATGAAGTTTTGTATTCTATTTCTTCAATGTCAATGGACACGGAATTATTTCTCGTACAATAACGATAAACAATGTGCATAATGTATATTTAAAGGAAGATATAAGTACACAACAAATATCTGAAGCTCATGCATTTGGGATTGAGTTTGTTCGTTTTGTCTTTTTTTTGTTGGTGGTGGTGGTGGTTTTATTTCCTTGTTGTAGTTTTTTTTTTTTTACATTACTCTCAAGATTGGGGCATTGCGTTTCAAATTAATTTTCAAGAACAACAACTCTTGAAACATGAGAAACAAAAAACTGTACAAGCAAGGAAACAATACAAAAGACTGAGAAAATGCCCACTAGCTATGCTAATTTCTGCAATATTTAAAAAACTGTACGGAAAATTACTTCAGACTGAGGTAAAAATAGAAGCTGAGAAAATAAATTATTTTATTCATTATCAGAATTAAACCTAATATTAATTTCTATTAATCAGCCTCTGCTATTAACATCAATCATCCTCAAACTGCACAAGTAAATGAATCTATAAATGTATGGTGAGTGTTGGGGTTTGTAGGCAAAAAGGAGGATATGACCTTATGGCACCGGTGGGGATATGGAAGGGTGCAGGGGCTCCTTCAAATTTGTGATATTGTAATGAATCAGTATGTATATTTGCTGTCCTGGGTTATATTATCCATGCTTTCATTTGTAACAGATGACAGCATACCTAAATTATTGCAGATGCCAAGATATTTTCAACCGCATAAAACTTGTCCAGGTATTTGATCTGTGTATGCGTGTGTGCGTGTGTGCGTATGTGTGTGTTGGATTTTTAACGTAGCTTTAACAATTGTTCAATTGACTTGTAAAATCTTATATGACACAAAATGATAAAAAAATATCCAATAGATAAAATGAAACATACAGGCTGATTAGAAACTTTATACCAAGCACACCAAAATATCACCAGTTTCCTTCTGATAAACAAAAATGAGGCTCCTTGCGCATGATCGTGTTGATGAATTGAACAGAAAAGATCATTCAAAATTCACATATTGGAAACCTTACTGTGTAGTCTATATTTCATCATTAACAGGAGAAATAAAAGTACCTTTTCCTCCCTAAGTCAAGATATAATAGTTTTCCCATTTGTTGTTGTTGGGCTTAACGTCATTTTTCAGCACACGATAGGCTATTCATGGCGGCCAGTATTAATGGTGGAGGAAGAAACCGGGAAATCACCGGAAAGAACCACCGACCCACGAGAAGCTACTGGCAAGCTTTCTCACCTATCCACATTCGCCGAATCCTAGACTCGAACCCACGCAGACAGAGGTGAGATGGCAGTGATCCGTAACGGACAGCGCTTATAGACCACTCAGCCACTCGGGGCCCCAGTTTTCCAATTTACTATTACGATTAACAAATGACATTAACAAATCCAAGTCGAGTAAACATATCCTAAAATTCAAAATTGGAGAACTACGCTTTGTATTATGCAATAGGAAATACAAGCGTAAATGTATTTAAATATACAAAAATAAAAACTGAGGTCATAACTTGAGGTTGCATATACATTATAATCGCATTACAAACTTGACACCTGAAATGAAAAATATGTATTGAATATACAATGCCTACAGAACTGTAACTATGAGGATCTTTTCCGCCTTTTTGATCAAAAAATAGAGCCAATATTACAAATTCATGCTGAATAAAGAAATAATTCTTAAATTTAAAATTGTCAATTGAATAAGCTACTACTGCTTAATGGAAATAAACATACAGGTCTAGCTTCTCAGACAAAGAAACAAATAGTTGGCAACACCGATTCACTAAAATGAACAAAATATATAAAACAATTGTAGTACCAAAAAGAAAGCACTTAATATAAAATAACTGCACAAGTGGATTTTCCAATCTGGTTTATTGTTTGAAGTTTGACGTAACTGCTAGAAAGAAATATGACCAAAACATACAAACTGTTACTTGTCCATAATTTTAAAATTAACACAAGAGCTATGCCTGCCTAGAACCCTGTTACCAGCATGTGGAAACATTTGCTTTAATCCTATATTACCTTTATATTTTCCCTAAAATTCTTAAATTTCATTATTGTGAAATTGATAATTGAAAAATAATGGAAATCATCAACCTGAAAGAGCAAGATACTGGTCTTTGATTACTACAGTGATTACATCATTATAAAATTGTTGATTTACAACATCCCTATTGTCTTTGAATCGAAGTTAGTTTTTAAAAAGCTCCACAGGTCGTCGCGAGTTCAGATTTGTTTCGCCTCGCCTCACTTATCTATCAATCAGCTAATTTCATGAACATTATATGCTTCGAGTAGGAGTTGACACTTATTTGCAGTGGCGTCACTGAGAGGGCAAGGGGTCAAACCGGGTGGCATAAAAATGACCGTCTATAAACATTTTGAATTTATGTGCAGGAAGGAGAGCCATGGGGGTGGCACCATGAGTTATCGCACTGGGTGACACCTACCCTAGTGACGCTACTGGTTATTTGTTCAATTAATTATACGCATATTTGTGGTGAAGATCACGAGCTGGATGAAGATCTAAATTCGTCTCATGGAAGAAGGAACACCATCATACCAAGTATTTTTTGTTGAAAATCTGCAGGTTATGAAACACCAGGGTAATAATTATTATGGCAGCCAGAGTTCTGCTGCAATTGCTACAGTACAACGGATTTGTACGACACATAACACAAAGTTTCATCGTTGTAATGATTTTGAATTACAAGGCCAATTTTTGCCTATGAAAGGCATAATTGCCATTATCATGGCTCGGTAGCTTGTTCATGAGGGCCAGCACATAGGGCAAGTTGGGGGGACTCCCTCCCCCCCTTAAAACATGTTTTACATCTGTAAAACTTAAAATCTAACCACTACATGATTGTTCCCCACCGCCGAAAATAATTCTGCGAGAGTATCTGCAGCTGCTTTTCATCTGCTTCTATGTCGTTTTTCATGTCTATACATTGTATGAATAATTTCACAATGTGTGCCGATTTTTCGTTCTTTGCGAAGAACAACAATGATCAGCCCGATTAGCCGGTTTCGCAAAAGCAGTTATTCAGAGTATACTAGCAGAGTAAGCGGCTTGCGAAAATCTTTCAAAAAAACATTTTCTCGATCCACTGTAAAGTAATGGGACGAGACAGAACATGCACCAGACTGCAAAATCAAGTGAAGCCAATAAATCAAGTTACCTTCATTAAAAATTACAATAAGACTACGGAATCCATGTCAACATTACCACGATACCGTAACATGAAAACATTCAAAAGGCCTTATGAACATTAGAGTTTGGCCTTTCTACGGAATAGGATGACACTAGCAGGTATTTGTGACGCTTTCTTATGGGTTGGAAGTTACGTGGGGTGGGTTAATTTGTGATTTTTTAAGAAAGTTAAATATATAAATGAAATAAATCGTCATCAGCATTACGCAGTACAAAAGTACAAGTGGACGGACAGTCACAAAGAACATAATGCTGTTAGGAGTCAAGTTCTAACTCAATCTGATTAAAAGCATCTCCACTGTTATGCATGAAGATCTGAGAATGACCGCTCAGGGGTCATGTTCTGGTAACCTGTTATTACCATAATTGCTAATTTTATCAACCAGTCAGATGAAGTCTTGTACCTTCGAGTTTGGACAATGAGCACTGTGGATGAAGAATATCAATGTGGACCGAACGATCTGATTCACTTTCTGATTTTTGAAAGAGGCTTCCCATTGGTTAATTTATATGTCACCGGAACATGTCCCTTAAGCGGACATCGTCAGATCTTCACGTAGGTCAGCGGGGATCTGATTTAATCCGACTGGTCCTAATGATGGCATTGCTTTCAGAAATTGACCTGTTTGTGCCAAATACATTATGTTGGATACAACAGGGACATCATGGGACAACAGACATCGTAGTGATATGACTAAAATTATTAATGCTAAAAAAAATTTTAATCCGCGCGCAAAGACACTCACGGGACAGGAAAACGATTTTTCAGATTGGTATGAAAGACGTATAATTTCATTAAATGGGATACAATATTATTAGTGTTCAACACAGTGAGCTTAATCACAAAGCAAACAAAACTTGCTATGATTGTGTGCGTATATTTCGCCCGATAGCATGAAGTCGATACGACACTGGACAATACCTAAAAATAATACTATCATACTCTCCTTTATGCAATGGCAAACCCAAGAGGAAGGGCAAACTAATATAAAATGATCCTATTTCAGGATATCAAAAGCACAAATGCGAACCAATTAGGCGATGCCTCGACATACAAGCAATCAATCTTCTTTATGTACAACTGCACACTGATAAACTGGTTATTAACTTTCCTTAAAGCTTAAACAGTAACAGATGGATGCATATAGGTTATCGTAAGGCAATTATCTTGTATTAATGTTAGGGATGGTAAATCGACAGTACGTATTGAAAAACATCTACCTCCAATGAAACTTAGAGTATGAAAAGAGACGTGAGGCTTTAAATAAAGCATGCAGTTCCTTTTGTATCTACTGAATTGGTCAATCTGAAGATAAGATCTCCACTGTCCAGGGTAAAGACCTCACAGCGACCGCTTTGGGGTAATGTTTTGGTGACCTTAAGTTAGATAATGGAAATACAGTTTTCAAAAAGCTTTTCAAAAGTGAATAAAATCGTTCGGTACACATTAATGCTCTTCGTTCACAGTGTAAGCAGTTGGAGAAACCATTTTCAAGTCTTTAGTATGACTCGGCACGGGTTTCGAATCCGCGACCTCTTACATTTGAGGCGGAGGCTCGTTAATCCACGGGTGCGGTTGAAAGCACATTATACTATGTGCTGATCTCATTTATAGATTACTTATTTGATAACACATGATGTACATTTCTTACTGGATGAGATGCATTTCTTGTCATTAATGTGCACGTTTTATTACATTATGTACACTTTTAAATACATGATGTGTAGTTGTTACTGTATGCTGTAATTCCCTTTTATGTCGTGTGCCGTAATGGTTTGCCTTATTTATCATATTTTCGTGCATTTCTAATGCTATACTTTGCATTTGTTGTTATTTTATGTGACTTTGTTATTATATATAGTAAATTAAACGTATTATTTGTGCGAACTACATTAATATACATGACTTTCATTATACTCTATGCATTCTTTTATTGTAGAATATGCAAATTTTTTTATGATGATCAAACTGTAAGCGCCTTCATGGGTCGTAATTTACTGTTGTGCCGGTTGCGAAGGAAAATGCTTTGCAATCCGACCAAAAGTCTGTCCTACCGATGTTAGAATTGCATAGCACGGGTAACACTATATTTGCGGAGATTATCATATAATACAGCCATAACTGCTTGTAGTAAAAACTAGCCACTTAAGAGAGCCAGACGTTGCAAATAGCTCTACTCCCATGATGTATGGGTATTGTAACAAATATTGTTGACCCTATTATCACATCGAAATAACAAAAATATTATGTTTCTGAAGAATAAAATATCTACTTACCAATAATCTTTTTCATCCCGGATGAGACTGTTAATGTATTTTTCCCAAAGTGCATTAGATGTGCACGCGGAGCGAACTGCAGCATTCTGCACGCGCATCATTTATATAAAATATGCTCGTGCTTTTACGTGTCAACTCGTGCATTTAGAAATATGAGAGCAATTAGTACAAAATATAACGGAAGCTTTTACTTACTTGCTTAAAATGTATGGAAAGAAAAGGATATTTGTGGGAGCATAAACAAAATGCAGCATACATACATACATACATACATACATACATACATACATACATACATACATACATACATACATACATACATACATACATACATACATACATACATACATACATACATACATACATACATACATACATACGTGCCTTAATGATCATCTTTATTGAATGGTCTCTTGGTCCGAATATCCATTTTTATTTGCCTCAGCCAAATTTTGTATTTGAAAGTCATGTATGAAGAGGTTATTTTCTTCCGATGTCAACGTCCCAAAGTGTACTAATCAGCAACGGTTTCTTGCTGCTTTCAGCGGTCACTCGAGCGCAGAGGACTTTGAATAGCATACGTGCAAGCATTAAAAATTTTAACTAAACAATTTTCGTACAGTATACTAGTATATATTTATTGCCTACTATAATCAGTTTTATGCAAAATATGTTGATTTGCGGCTTTTAATGGTTTCGATGATTTTTGTATTGAATAAACATCAAAGTCCAGTACTTGAGTCTACTGACAGTAGATCATTAATGGATATGCGTATGTATATTTACGTTTGTTTCTATTCATTCTACTCAAGAACTTGCGGTGTAACTTTCAATGGGTTCGTTTTGACTATTATTTCTTAAATACTTTGAATTGGAAAAGCCTTTTGACACCAATAATTCCCCAAATAGTTTAAGAAAATTGTTTGAGACTATAATAAAATGAAGTCAAAATTGCCTTTATTTTAACTCCCCGGTCAGTCTCGTTCAAGTTGTTTTGTGACCATACTTTATGTGGTCATCAAAGACGGTCAGCCTCGTTCGAGTTGTTTTGTGACCATACTTTATGTGGTCATCAAAGACGGTCAATAGAGAACTAATATTAACTATAACTGATTTTGTTTAATCCACTGTATCGTATTGAATAATTATTACAGATGTGTATTGTTTGCTACCATTTCGGGATTAGGATTATTGTAAGCTCTTTGCATATTTGTTCATGTTTGTAATTTGGATTTTTAACGTAGCTTTTAACATCTTTGAAGTCATATCATTACGTACGATATCTTCAGTATGGCAGTCTATAGCGATGTCTAGCACTGGTCATCATGCGAGGCAGTTGCTAGTACAATTTCATAAGTCTTGGGTATGGCTCGGGTGGAGGTTCAAGCCCACGATCTCCCGGATCCAAGGTGGGCAATCTAATCCAGATATCGGATTAATTACAAAAGGATTGAGCGCGCGCCACAAGTAAGAGAGTAACACAGTTAAAATCGAGAATTTATGCTGCCTTTCGCGTGCCATACAAAGCCTCTTGACGGACCATCTTATGACACGCTTGCCTTAAGTTGTCGACCTTTGCTCTAACTACTTACATTTGGCCGTAATTCAAGTTTCAAGCACGAATTAGGAACGTTATAATTACTGTTATCTGCACAAAAGCCTCAAACCATAAAACAGTATGGAAAAGTCTGCATAATCAATATGCATTGTTAGCTGTGGTCATGAGAAAGCCAATAGATATGCATAATGGTGCATCTACATGCCAGATATTCATTAAAAATTTATTTCAAATGAAAATATGTATACCACTGATATTTAGCCGTTAAACAAGTCATTTTAACACGAGAAAAGAGATCAGGCTGACACCAGAGTGTAGTAACGAATGAAAGTTTACAGGCTACCAATTTCAAGTGTGAATTTAGTATCTACCATTCTTTTCATAGACTAAAATATGATTCTTTTAAACCGAGGGGTATGTTGCAGTTTTGAAATTGACTGTATGGTATTTGAGCGAGACGGTATTCGATGCGATATACATGAGATTCGTCACAGCAACAAATCAGTTTCGGTTAAGAGATCACAGTTTTAAGAGAGAAAAAGAAAAGGAAAAAGAAAACCACACGGTAACATTATTACGCTGTGATCATTATGGGCTATTATGCCGGTCTGACAGTTTTAAGTAATGCTTTGCCAGACTTTACAAGAACGTCAAAGTGAGTGGAAAAAACTCACGAATAATAGCAGCGCTGGAGGGAGTAGGAGGAATGGGGTATTTGTAGTACAAATTGTAATACAAACCATTTTTATGGGTGTGACTTAATTTCTGTTTTTATAATAATAAGGCTTGAAAATGCTAATATATGGCGCTGCGCAGTGACGAAAATAAACTTCCCAAGAGGAGACACGAACTTCAAAAATGTAACGTGTAATTACTTTTTTTTTCATTTAGAAAAATAACATTATTTTTTTGAGAGTGGACGGATTTATCAACGATTACTAGAAAAGCGCTTCACGTGCGTGTGAATGTTGATTGTGTACTGATCCTGGTTGCCTTAGAAAAAAACATCCTAAAGCCTTATGAAAATTATCAAACGCTTTCAATACTGTTCAGGTAATAAGTATCTATGAAGACTGTAATCTTCGTTTGTTTGGTGTTTTTTTTTAATGATTATTATTCATGTAAAATTGCTACCGCTAAATGCTTCATGATACGACTAGTTTTACCCAACACAAAATCAGTAATGGAAAATCCGATTACAATTGTAGAATTATCACAAGAATTATGGGTAACTCCATCGTGTTCCGACCAGTAATATTAATTACATAAGATATCGCGAGGAAAGAACCATATATTATCTCACTATCTACAATTACTTATAATATTAATATATTTTATGGCATATAACCAGATTAGTAACAACGAATAACACTAGCGATAACTAGTTTTCTACTACTAGTTGCTTTTAGTATATTACCAGTTACTGATAATATAAATAAATATCAGTAATAATTAACTTTTAGCCTTAAAAATACAACGTCACTGACAAAAAAAAATGTTATCGAAAGGGATATCATGGCACATGGAAAAAAAATAAAGAATCTGTTGAACACGTTACCTTGTACTACCACATAGATCGTCAACGAAAACAGCGTGTCAGACAATAACCTATATATATAAACCTAATAAGGTCAACATAGATTGTATACAATTTGGGATATTTAGCTCGCCAATAAGAGCCGCATGTATCAAACCATTGTGTACATCGTAATGGATAAATACAGCTTCTTTAGCGTGACTGACCAGATTGTTCCTCTGGTGGAAATCCGTATGTAAACAGCCGACGTCATAGCCTTCTTTTCCTAAATCAGTCCTAACGTGCATATAAACCAGATAAGAACTATCTGCCTGCAAAATATTTTTTGAAGAGGGTGAGGAAAACATGAGGTGGTCAGCTATTAAGTTTAACTGATGCAGGCCAAAGCATGTTTCGAGGTGAAATCCGGAGGGAGTTGGGGCTTGCCTCCTTCGTCCGTCCCTATGAGCGGACACCTATATAGTGTCAGATACATTATAAAGAACAATGCACGTACAACGTATGTACATGTCGATGAAATTAACAGAATCCAAGTCGTATCAAGGATATAATTATTCGAACAAATTAATTTTAAACTTTCATGTATGCTCTTCTTTCATACTTTCTTCCACTCCCTTCACCCCTTTCCTTCTCTCATTCATTTTGTAATTTATACTATTATTAATCTGTGCCTATTGGAAATTTGTCAAAGGTTATTAAGATTTATCATAAATGGAGCTGTTTAACTTGTCTATTGTTCACGGTATCAATTTTAACTGCAGCCAAATCTACAGCATGTATTGCAACACCATGGATGCTTTTATTATAGATATTAGTATTTTGTGTGAGTGTTGATGTGAAAACCATGCATATGATAAATTCAAGGTGATAATTACTTCATACATTCCTGTACAAGAACATGTATATGTACAATTTCTGCCGCTCTCATGGATAATAACGTAAACATTATATCTATGAATGTAAGAGGCCTGCAAGGTTCAGTTTTAAAAGAAAGGATATTTTTCACTGGGTAAAACAAAAGAATGTAACGATAGTATGTTTGCAAGAAACTCATAGTACAAAGAACGATGAAATATATTGGGCAGCTGAATGGGGATACAAATGTATATTTAGCCACGGCTCTAGTAATAGTGCTGGGGTTGCAATATTTTTTAGAAATACGTTCGAATTTGTAATTCATAGAGAAAGATGTGACAGTCAAGGAAGGTTTATTATTTTAGATATTAAAATTAACCGCAACAGAATAACCATCGTGAATTTGTATGGTTTTAATGAAGATAATCATAGCTTCTTTAGAAAGTTAAAGGAGGAGATTTTATTTCTTGAGAACTCATCAATTATAATGTGCGGAGATTGGAATACTGTTCAGGATTTAGACTTGGATACTTATAATATTTTATATGACAAATACCAACAGTCTAGAGCTGTGATCCAAGACCTAAAAAATGAATTGGAACTAATTGATCTCTGGCGAAATTTGAATCAAGACCTGGAGGCAAAAATCTCCCTTGAAACAAAGTAGATTAGATTACTTTCTCGTGTCTGAAGATATTCACATGATTACGGTTGATGCGTGTATCTTACCTGAATCAAGTCTGATCATTCAGCTATTGCTCTGAGTGTGGCTTTCTAAACGTGTTCAAGGGGAAAAGGATATTGGAAATTTAATGCCCAACTGTTGATGAACATTGAGTATACTGATTTAATCAAAAAGTGTATATCTGACACTGTAAATGAATATTATGTAGGGGGAAATAAAGATGACTCCCTGCATGTTTCTCTTGTCTGTAATGACCAAATGTTCTTTGAAATATTGAAAATGAAAATAAGATCTGAAACTATATGCTTCTCTATTAAAAAAACGAAAGAGAAAGGGGAAAAATAAAAAAAATTGAACAAGAAATAATAGAAATTTATGGGAAACTGTTGAATAACACAGATGGGAAAACTTTAGAAAAGTTAGAGGAAAAGAAAGCAGCATTAGAGGAACCTAGGAAAAAGTACATAGAGGGCGTTATCTTAAGATCTAAATCCAGATGGTATGAATTTGGAGAAAAAAGCACAAGGTACTTTTTAAATCTTGAAAAAAGAAATTACGTCAATAAGACAATAAAGGAAATTATTTTAGACGATGGGACAAAATTATCTGATCAAATAGATATTTTAGAAGCCAAAAAACAGTTTTATAAAGAATTGTACAAAAGTAGCATTGTTCAGCTTGATGACGAGGGGACTCAAGAAACTCAAAATAGATTATCTAACCAAAATAGATTTTTTAATCATAATATTAAACTCAGTCAAGAGGAAAGATATTCAGGGTGTGCTTACATTAAATGAATGTGGTTTGTCTCAAAACCATATGGGAAACGGAAAAAGTCCTGGCTCAGAAGGATTCACTGTAGAGTTCTATAAAATCTTCTGGAAGTTTCTTGGGGGATTCCTTTGTAGATCAATAAATTATAGATACTCTTTTGGAAAACTTTCAGAGTTTCAGACTCAAGTAGTCATTACATGTCTACCAAAGGAAGAAAAAGATAGAAGATTCATCCAAAATTGGAGACCTATACCACTTTTAAATATTGACTATAAGATTGCTTCGGGAGCCATTGCAGCCAGGATCAAAAAGGTTCTTAACTCAGTAATCAGTAATACCCAAAAAGGATTTATGAAGGGAAAATTTATTGGAGAAAATACCAGGCTATTATACGATATCATAAATCAATTTGAAAATGAAAATAGATATGGTTTATTATTACTAATAGACTTTGAAAAAGCCTTTGATTCAATTGAATGGACCTATGTAGAAGAAACTTTACAATTTTTCAATTTTGATGATTCTATTTGTAGGTGGTTTAGGCTATTTTGTAATGAATCTAAAAGTTGTGTTATAAATAATTGGCATATGTCATCTTTTTTTAGACTAGAAAGAGGATGTCGTCAAGGAGATCCCCTTGCAGCTTACTTGTTTATTATTGGGGTTTAGATTTTAGCTATAACTTTAAAGCAAAATGATGTCAATGAATATAAATTGGGTTAGTATGCTGATGACGCTTTTATTCTTCTTGATGGATCTTAACTTTCTCTTAAAGCAGCTATGAATATCTTGCAAAGTTTTTTTTTCTATTGTCTGGACTTAAATGTAACATAACAAAAAAAGCCATTTGGATTGGAAACAATACATTTTCTAATGAAAGAATATGTCCCGATATGGGCCTAATTTGGTCCTCCTCAAACTTTACACTCCTTGTCGTAGATTTTTCACCAGATCTATAACAAATGGTGAAAATTAATTATATGAAGAAACTAACAAAGGCAACACGAATATTGGCAAGCTGGAGTCAAAGACATCTGTCAGTTGTTGGTAAGGTAATTGTTGTAAAAACCCTTGTTCTGCCCATATTTCTATATTTATACATCATTTCTCAGCACTTCCAAATCCATCAGCCAAAGTTGAAGCAGAACTAAATCGTACATTATTTAAATTTGTATGGAGTGGAAAAGTAGAGAGAATTAAACGTGATATGTTAGTAGCCCCAGAGAACGAGGGAGGACTCAATATGATACATATATTCTAAGTATTAGGTATATTAAGATAAGATGGGTAAAAAGATTGTTGGAAAATAAAAATGGTGCTTGGCAGAACTTAGTCAATACAAATATACTCAGATATGAAAAGGATATTTGGAACGTAGGGAGAAGGAAATTAGAAGAATTTAGTAAGCTTATTAAAAACAGTTTTTGGAAAGATGTCATTTTGGCAGTATCTTATTGGAAAGAGGAACTTCAAATTGCAAATGATTTCTTATCCATGAGCATTTTTAATTTTATCCCCCCCCCCTAGAATGTTCTATCAATACAAATCCTGGAAAGAAGCCGGTTTTGAAATTTTGAATGATCTAGTAGATGATCATGGCAATTTATTACCTTTTGAAATGATAAACAAAAACTAGAAGAGGTGACTTCTTGAAATATTTCTCATTAACATCCAAAATTCCAAAAGCATGAAAAGAAGCAATAAAGAAACATTTAGTACATAATAATTTTGAAAGGCAGGAGGATAAAATAATGTATCTGAAAAAATATAATTCACTCAAGTTTGTTTACAAAGATCTTTTAAAAGGGCTAAAAGGCAACATACTGTTAAGCAAGAATCTTGAATGCAATTATTAGATACAAATATAAGTAGTGAGGAGTAGTCTGAGATTTATAGCAGGGCCAAATTTTGTAGCAAGGATACCAGATTGATCTCTTTTAACTTTAGATTAATCCACAGAATAATCGCTACCAACGATGTTTTGAAACGAATAAACATATTGGACGACAACAAATGTACGTTTAGCAAGAGAGAGAATGAAAGTATTGAACATCTCTTCTATGATTGAATATTACTTCACAGGTCTGGTACAGTTTTATTGATCATTTCGCATCATATTGCCCAAATATTGTACATTTGTCAAAAAGAGAAATACTTTTAGGAAGTGAACAACTGGACAGTTTGTGTAATTTCTTGCTTATTTTGGGAAAATATTACATTTATACTTGCAGATTCAATATGCAAAATCATTCCATCTATGTTTTTAAGCAGAGAATTGTAATGTATAAGAACATTGAAAAATATGCTTCTAAGATAAACCAAAAAGAGGACCAATATCTTAAGAAATGGACCTCAATAGATCAATAGGTAACTTGTAACTGATCGGATGGTATACAGGAACAAAACACTATTTTCTAAAGCTTATGTCACCTACATTGTGCCATATGCATGTGTGCATGAGTGTGTGCATGTTTGTGTCTTTTAATTTTTTCTTTCTTTTAATATAAATTATATTTACTATCCCTAGTTTATCTGTAAACAATATTTTTGATTGTTAGGTGACCTTGGGATGGTTCCCCGACCCAATGGTCAACATATTACGGGGATAATAAAATTTTGAAATATAAAAAAAAATTTTACAAAATTAATTTTAAACTGCTTGGCATTCAACTTTACAATGAAATGAAATATATTTAAAATATAAATAACAGAAGTACTGGACAGAATGAATTAAAATAGCAACATGTTCGACAACGATATGCAGATCTAATCTACGAATTGTCTTCATTTGAAACAAAATATTCCCATCAGTTTGAATGGTTGAGTGATATTGTTTCCAAATATCAAACAAAGAAGAGTCGAAAAAAGAGATACACTTCCGTCCGAATATGGATTCATAAAAGAGTTGCAATCGATGTTGGAATGAATCGATGGTATTTTAGCGAGGAAACGTTTAGTGCTGGTTACACAACTTAAACAAGCTCGTTACTGACTCGGGGATAAATATAAACAACGACATAATAATTATCAACAAACTAAAGTACTGCGTCAACACGTTTCGGAGACACTGAGAGCGCAAGAAGAAACAAACAGCACGAATGATACTCTTGTGCGAAAAGTTAAATGATGCCCTGAAAATCTTGATGATCTCACGTGAAAGTTAAATTTTATAACGTCGGAAGTCCATAATGATAATGTTGGAAAAAACCCAAGGATATAAATCAATATCAACACGTAAACATGAATAAAATGTATACAAAGAAAACCACATGTACACGTATTAATCTCTATCTGATAACAAAGACGTTTATAAAATTATCCAGTTCAATCAACACAATAAATTATTGTTTTTTATGTATCACATATGCATGTATGTTTTGACTACATCAATGACACACATCGCAACTTCTTTTACAAACAGGTTTAATCTCGCTAACATTGCAGAAGCAGCTCTAAGTAATTCTTGGATGACGTCACCAAGTTCATTTTTGTAAAATGCATTTACAGGTTTACGTGAATCTACCACTGACCGGTATCACCCCACTGACCGTGAATCTACCACTGACCGGTATCATACGAGTATGTATTAATGTCCTTTTTGTATAACGTTTCTTTCGTCAAGTGTTACCAACACGAGGTCGTATAATTAGTTCCATACGAAGATATAGTAAATGTAAATTTTGATCAGTAAGTTCAAAACCTGGCCAATTATATGGTCTAAAAGAATATTTGTCTGCTAACATATATTTTTTTTTACCAAGAATTTTATTGAGTCGCAACAGATTTAATGCCTTCTCGAAAATCTGCTTGCTTCCATTCTCATTCAAATTTTGAGTAGGCCTCGTTAAATCTGACTTGAACGACGATATATTGATATCTCCGCTTCTTTGTACGGTTCAGTCGTCAGAGCGCAGGCGATATACTGTATTTCTTTTCTGTCAGAATCAGCAACTGTTTTTGCACTACCAGAGCGGTCGATTACTTTTGAATGGGCCATTGTTGAATGAATTGTGCGATTTCTTTTGATGCGGCGTCGGTTGTGGTTGTTGCATGTGCAATTTCTTCACGAAAGCTTAATCAATGGAGCAAATGTTTGTTCGAAACCTACTGTAAGTTCTCGCACGGTTTGTCTCGTGTCAAACATATTTTGAACTCGATCATCGACTACGAATTTTTTTCTTGAGCAAAGGTATCGGATATTGTTCATCTTGATATCACGTACGTGTCTAAAGGGCGTGTCATCATAATTCATGTCACGTGTTAACTAGAGCTTTGTACCACGAAACCTTTCATACCGCGGTTTACCGCGATATTTCTTAACATACTGCGATACGTACAACGGTACACCATAGTTATATTAAGGAGCAAAAATTTAATGTTCTGAGGCAACGTCATGACACATTTATTTTAAAATTTCCGTCTGTCAATATCTACCTCTAAATTCATTTCAAAATAGCACCATACTATATCCATTATATTATCTGCTAAAAATTCTTGAGTTGAAAGATAATAAATTATGTCAGCCAAAAATCCTCGCAGACCATCCATCTCGAAAATGAATGGCCAGTACCTTACAGTAGATGAATTCTGTTACGTATGTGTTAATTGTTGTATAAGCTGTAATCTAAAAACTGTAAATAAAGTTGGGTGATTATGCTTGCACTACAGCGAACACCCTGTTAATGACATTTTGATGACAGGAGAGAGTGTGTTTGTAAAATTTGGAAGTGTTGACGCTTAAACCTACAATTTTCTAGCTACTCCGTTGATATAATTTGCAGGGAAACTAAGTGGGATGAAAACACCCTGGCAAGGTATTCATTTGAGAGGGCCAGTAAACATTAGACGCACTTACTGAACAAAGGAGAACATTGAGAACTGCCGTAAAGCTCAAACAGAAAACAGCTATTCTCCTGACAATCGTGAAATAATTCTCAGTCTTACTAAGGAATAAATTTTTAAACATTAATATGTGCTAATAAATAGCGAAAACATACATTTTTAAAACCCAAAAGGTTTCTAAAATTTGGACATGGCCTGAATATTTTTCAGAATATCCAACTTGGCCACAATAGTGGCACACATGGAAAATGCAAAAATATCATTAAATGATCATGAATATCGGTATATTTTTAATATTCAAAATTAATTTGACACAAATATTTCTGCATATAAAAAAAATAATAATTTTCTGAAATATTTTGTAAAGGAAATGAAACCATGATGTTAATACCATTAAAAGTTGTGTCAGGATTACTCGTGAGTTTCCTTAATTTCCTTACTGACGAAGACAGCCGAAGTACTAATGCAGTGAAAAAGTACCGTCGTACGTACCACCTGAGAAAATTACCATGGTAAACTGGTATACCGGTACTACCAATGCACCGAGTGTCCGAGTGGTCTAAAACGCTCTCCTTTACGAATCACTGCCATCTCACCTCTGTTTGCGTGGGTTCGAGTCTAAGATTCGGCGAATGTGGATATGTGAGAAAGCTTACTAGTAGCTTCTCGTGGGTCGGTCGTTCTTTCCGCGGATTTCGCGGTTTCAACATCCACCATTAATACTGGCCGCCATGTATAGCCTATCGTGTGCTGTAAAATGGCGTTAAACCCCACAACAATCAATCAACCAATGCACCTATAGTGTTAACACGCCATAGACGTCTGAACCACAAATAGTATATAAACCAACGTGGTAAGGACCTCTGGTATTCGCTCAGTCAATAGTGACAAATCCATGAGGATTTTTTGTGCGTTTGAGAAACATTTTTGCTCACATTCAATGTTAGAAGCACACCAGTTTCAGTAAATGTTTGCTGACTTATGTGCTTCAACGCATTTGAATACCATTAACATAATCGCATTATCATGGGTCACGTTAGGTATATGTGCATATCAATCAGTAACATAAAGAAGCTCTGCGTTTGGAAATATTCGTTCGTGATTTATTTGACTAGAAAATAATATATCTTAGTACGTGAAAAGAGTATTTAGTGACGAATATATATAGTCGATGGACGGTATATTATCGATGTTTGTAGCAAAATTAACAGGTTCTACATCGCAACTGCCACTGTGTTGATGTAGAATATTCCGATTCGCTAGCGAATTGACGACATTATTAAAATCACGAAGTACTTTGTACTACGATTGATTATCCACCGTCGGAGTAGTTAAGTATATTTTATTAAATGTGAGCAAACACAGGATAAGATTTATTAGCAACTAAATGTTTCCTGATCCAAACGAAATAGTAAAGATCGAGTTTGTAAGTTCTGCATGATTGATGTTTACGCCGTTGTGGAATAGACACACGTGCGGAAAAGTATGTTAGTAACAACAGTCCTATTATCAGCTGCTTCTATGTCGAATTGATGACATTGGTGGTATCAATATAACAGAACAGCCATAACTTCATATTGTGTGCGATGTCGAACAAATGACACGAATCAGAGAAGCAGCGCCAGGAACCTTGCCCAACAGAAGATTTAATTTGCCATTATGTAATGTGTCAATTCCACAGGGACAAATGTACAATAACGACAATGCTATAAAGAAAACTTTATGGAAGCTTCCCGGATTGCAACGCGCTAAATATCCAGGTGAAAAACTTAATCCCGGATATAACTTCTGCAGACCTGTGAAACGGCTACATATACACTGGATTCAACACTGAGCGAAACTCAATGAATAATCCATCAATCAAGTTGATGCCCCCTTTTATTGAAAAATATGATCTCCTGTAAAATACATAAAATCAATTTGGAACAAAATAGCCGCTGTAAATCTTATCTATGATTTAAACGCGACTGTGTAACTGGCTGTTGTTTAACACGTCGAAGTGGTATAAAGCATTCGGTGCTGATACATAACCACATGAGATCCAATCACTCTGTGCGCTAGCGCATCAACAACGACAAGAAACTCTAGTGTAACTCGCTAGCTCGTCAACAACAAAATTGTTTTAAAAACTTATTTCGAGCGTGGTTACTCAATAAGGATGATATCGCTGGAACATACTATCCGCCATGGATGTTCAACTTTCCGCAATTTATAATAGTCCACGTTGTGTTACTGGAAAATTGTCGCAGCCACTGGAAAGTTGGCCAGCGCAGGCCATGTCAGTGATAGCGTCATACTGGCATAGCTGGAAAAACACGTGTTGTGGTAAATTTATTTCAACACAAAAGAAATTCCATTAGAATGAATTGGTGTTGCAATACTTCCAAAAATTCTCTAAACTGAGATTTTGTTTACACAACACGATAAGTAACTTGTTGGTAGAAATCAGCAAAAATAGAAATACGCTTTAACCATTGTTGATATCGCAAACCAATATAAAAAAAACCAAACCAATGAGATTCAAAAACTCAACAGATATTGTAGATGGTTTCAATGAACCCTTACAAGGACACAGCGCCGTTGAGAGATATTTGTACACGCCTTGAGAACGTGAAAGTGGAGTTCATAGAGCTACAAAGTCTATTTTGAGCTTAGGTGCGTATGCAATTGTACATGTAACACGTCGTAATACGAATGCGGTATATTGTCTTGTAACGGAATGGGGTGGGAGCTCAATGCGGTTTCATCCAAGAGTAAAGTATTGGTAGTGCCCACAATAGACGCATGCCACTGTAAAATACCAACGAGTTATGTTTCTAGCGCCTCTTTTGAGGTTGTATTCGAGGCATGTCCGCCTGATATTGTCGCGTTCATGTCCCTGGTTAGTTCTGAGATTCTCCACGGATGTGACTCGGTAAAAGCTGAGTACTACGGTCTGCAAATATATATTGTTCATGCGCGTCAGTAAAAGAATATCATAAACAGTCATGTCGTAGACGCGTTTATATTCTACATCAACGTACTAATACGAGTCTAATTTCTTTTTCGATCGCAAAGAACCGTCATTGTATTCTCACACAAAGATGTTTTGAACATCTCCAGAACAGAACTGTAATATATATCCCACGCATGACATGTTGTTGTATAAACTAAATTTGATCACTTCATGCAATCGTCAACGGTCCAAAATCACTTTGAATGTAATATCGTCAGTATTTGAAACTATATAACGTAGTTGTGTAATGTAGACGCCAATTTCCAGATGCAACTGCGTGTTTAGTTATGCACAAATCCGTTTGTATTAAGTCGTTCACAATAAGTATTTGCGTGTTGTCTGTATCTAGTACGGCGACGGATATATTTTGACGGCGACGGATATATTTTGACGACGACTATACTTTGGTTCATACATTAGTGGTACAGGTGAAGCTGGGAAGTTTCCTCAATGAAGCCTAAATAATTCTTATTCAAAGTTATCACGAACTTGGCGACGTGACATGCAAACCATGTGTACACATTCATAGAAAGGTCCCATGTGGTACCTGCGACACATTTACACATCTCACTCATTCAACGGCTTCTGGATGTACTAGCATGCACATTTTGTAATTGTGTAATTGTGTCGTCACGTAATCAGTTAACGTCAGATTCTCCTGTGACTGGAGGCCGTTGTCCATTATCCCCACCTGCGATCACGTAGACATTTTTTTGTAGTAACAAGACGAGAAAAATCTCTGCCTTTTTGGGAACGATATAAATTTCGTCCCACACAGTGGGATATAATTTTATCTCATAGAGGGTGGCATCCAGATTTGTTACCTTGAAAAAACGACTTTGCTAAGGCTCTCGAAGAGATTTCCATCGGAGCTAAATTATCCGAATTTGATTGATTCATTACAAAAAAAAATATTTACAACCGCGGAAACTGTATATATCTTTTCATAATAAGCTTTGCCAGTACTAGTTAAGGTACCTGATGATGTTGAATCAAAAATTCATAATACACGTTAATATCGACGTTGATGTTCTCGTATCGGTTCCTATCTCTGACTATTCATTGACCATCATGTTCTGTGATAAAATTTAATTTTAAGAAAAATATCTTTTGTCGGGTCCTAACATGGGCATACTATTTTGTGCTCTCATTACGTCTATTTGTCAATCATAAAAAATTACATGACCTTGTTTTATATGATGTTAAATCCTGATATGGTCAGCAATATGGGTCTAGTTGTTCAATTTGCCATGTCGTAAAAACATGAACGGCATTGTCAACGATACATTAATTACGAACACTTTTAAAACGCTGTTATAAATCACGTTGTAGATTCTTTGGAATTGCCGCTCGATCTTACTTAAAAACAAGACGGACAATTTTAATCTCAACATAACCAAGTAATTCTTCTTTGTAAATTATCGATCAGTTCATGTATGATGTTCATTTAACATCGCGTACAACACTGGATATTGTGGGTTTAACGTGGCCAACGAAAAGTATTTCTCTTGTGTTTTACAAGTCAACGAATGGCAATTTGCCACTACTGTTGTATGTATATAAGACATGGCTGGACATTAACAGATCCGAAACAGAAATTGTATGATTTGACGTATGCAAAGCACATATTCAATATAACATATAATTCATAAAAAATGCATTGTTTCAATGCATTGTTTCATTAATTTATTAATAAATGGATTAAATAAATAATGGCGATACAATATTGTGTGCACATTAATCAGAGAGAGAGAGAGAGAGAGAGAGAGAGAGAGAGAGAGAGAGAGAGAGAGAGAGAGAGAGAGAGAGAGAGAGAGAGAGCTAGCTCTGTTGTTGTTAGAGGGTTTAACGGCATTTTTCAGCACAAGATAGGCTATACATGGCGGCTAGTATAAATGGCGGAGGAAGAACTAAGGACAACCGTGGAAAGAGCCATCGACCTACGAGAAGCTACTGGCAAGCTTTCTCACATACCCGCATTGGCCGATTCTGAGACTCAATAGCCACCAATCTACGAGAACCTACTGGCAAACTTTCTCACATACCCACAGTGGCCGAGCCTGAGGCTCGAACCCATGCAGACAGAGGTGAGATGGCAAGTGATCCGTAACGGTGAGCGCTTTAGACCACTCGGCCACTTGTGGGTCCCGACAGCGAGAGAAGATAATCTCAGTTGTAGTGCATGGTACACATATCTACGTAGGCATTTTAGAGTTGCTAAATCTTCATGTTTGAGTAATTGAAGCAGTTTATATGCACATGGTTTCAGCCAATAATAAGGATCAATATATAGGATATAGTAAGCAAAATGATATTCATCTTCGCTCTCATTATTTACACAGAGTTCACATATCCTTTCATATCGTTCTCTTTCTACATGTTTACCAGTCTCGATATTTAAAGTGTGTGACTAAACCATTCATTTACTTAAAGCTTTTCTGTGGCTTGCTTTAAGAATGATTCTAAAATATGAAATGGTTTAGAACATATCTTTATACACGAAGTTTTGGAAGCATCTGCTGAACGCGTCAGAATAAAACTACTAGTCTTTGGTTTAAAAGCAGTAAAAAGATAGAGGAAAGGACATAATTATGGTAATACAAAACTTCTCCAAATTCTGAGTTCATTAGAATAGCTCTCATATCAAAAGCCTTGTTTTTTTATAATTCTTTCTTTCGCAACCGATAATTATTAATTTACGCCAGCCTGCTATCCTGCGGTTAGCGGTTTTGCCGGCCTCAGCAGTTACTACTCTGTTGGGCAATGAAAATTTCCGCTGACCACCTATCCCAGCAGTTAAGAAGTGGTCATGCGTAAATATTTCCGTTAATGTTCAGTTCATCTGTTCATTGCGTTTAGTGCTTACCTACCAAGAAAGGTCAAGTGTTCGGCCGTTCATCCACTCCTGAACTAAATGAGTGTGATTATGGCAAACTCAGTCTTCTGCACGTGGGCCTAGCCCGCTGTACTGCTCTCAAGCACTGATGTCAATAATTCTGATACAAAAGAATAGGCTCAGAGTCTCATGTTATACTGACCAATCGGAAAATGTCGTGATCGTCGACTCGACGAATAATCAAGAATTATACCGAACAATGAATTTTAATATTTATATCTTTGCTGGTAAATATTCAGTACATTGCACGGTGACAACTGTAAACATGTGGAAATAGTTGCCAGGTGCACAGAAGTCAACAAAGACACAGAAATTAAATGATTATGAGAGAGAGAGAGAGAGAGAGAGAGAGAGAGAGAGAGAGAGAGAGAGAGAGAGAGAGAGAGAGAGAGAGAGAGAGAGAGAGAGAGAGAGAGATCGCACATATGATAAATGATAAAGGGAAGAGACTTTAAGAAAACAAACTCAGTAATGCTGGGGAATTGAACGCAAATATCTGAAGTTCGACCCAGGAGAGGAGGTAATGTTGTCCACTTTTTGCACACAATATTCTCAGAAATACGAAAGAGAGAGGGCTTCTTTGTCGGTGATGAGTGTATGTATTTTTAAATCATCCATGAAGTCACATAATTCAAGCTATCTTTTCATAATGCAAAGTGATATATGAAACAGAAAACTGGTTCCTCAAAAATCGAGCAAATTGTGGCATGCTTAAACGCTGTTGTCTTCAAGAAACTTGTGTATCTATTCCAAATTTGTCATGGAGGTGTTCATAATCTGAAGATAAAGACAGTCAACAAGAAGCACGGATGAATTTATAACTTGAAGAGGAGACAGTCCATCAGAAGCACCGAGGTGTTTGTAACTTGAAGTGGAAGGCAGTCCACCAGAAGCACCTAGGTGTTTATAATTTGAAGATAAAGATAATCCACCAGACGCACGGAGGTTTTCAGAAGTTGAAGAGGAGACAGTCCATCAAAAGCACGAAGGTATTTGTTACTTAAATGGGAGACGGTCCACCTGAAGCATGCATGTGTTCATCACTTGAAATGGGAGACAGTCCATCAGAAGCACGAAGGTGTTTGTTACTTTAAATGGGAGACGGTCCACCTGAAGCATGCGTGTGTTCATCACTTGAAATGGGAGACAGTCCATCAGAAGCACGAAGGTGTTTGTTACTTTAAATGGGAGACGGTCCACCTGAAGCATGCGTGTGTTCATCACTTGAAATGGGAGACAGTCCATCAGAAGCACGAAGGTGTTTGTTACTTTAAATGGGAGACGGTCCACCTGAAGCATGCGTGTATTCATCACTTAAAATGGGAGGCAGTCTATGAAAAGCACGGAGATGTTCATATCTTCAAATGAGAAATAGTCCACCTGAAGCACGGAGATGTTCATATCTTCAAATGAGAGATAGTCTACCTGAAGAAAGGGATGTTCATAAAGTGAAAGACAGTCCATCATAAGCATTGACAGCAACTTGCTGATATTTTTGGGTCTAATGAACTCCATTCTGTGTTTACTGACACACATTGGCTCATGCTGAATGAGGATTTAGTGAATTGAAAATTGTGAAATTAGATTGCAGTATTTAACTGGGACCAACTGCATTATGGGATATAGTGATCCTCCTTAGCTCGCCAGACCGACATCAATGCTTCCAATTCAGTAGATGCCACCAAGCTGCGGAATTCTGTTGGACCAAGAAATACAGGGTCAGAGACTATACCTTATGAACAATGATCTGATGATGAATCCGTCACAGATAAGGAACAAAAAACTTCAACGTTTCGCGAGACATATTGGTAAAACACTATGATGCGCCGTAGAGGACAAAAGCAGGTCCAATTAGAACGTTGCCATTGAGATTGTAATGTCATATGTTCAGAATTCCAATTTCACGTGTTGTATGAAAACAGCTTGTACTTAAAGTTCCATTTTCTAGGTCGAGATTTTAGATTGTATCTCTTGAATTAAACAACAGTGGTTGAAAGTTATATTTTCTAGGTTGAGGTTTTATAATCGTTTGAACTTCACGGCGGTGGTTGAAAATTTCAATGTCATACGAAAATTTCAATTGGTTCAAAAAGTTTATTTTGAGAGCACCATTTCATATGTTGAGTATTTCGATTTCATCTGTTGAATTACACAGTATTAGTTGAAAATTCGATATCCAATGTCGAATTTTTAAATTGTATCTTCTGAATTACACGGAGGTTGTTGTTGTTGTTGTTCTGGGGCTTAACGCCATTTTTCAGCATACGATAGGCTATACATGGCAGCCAGTATTAATAATAAATGTTGAAACCGGAAAATCCGCGGAAACAACCGCCGACCCATGAGAAGCTACTGGCAAACTTTCTCACATATCTACATTCGCCGAATCTTAGACTCGAACCCACGCAGACAGAGGTGAGATGGCAGTGATCCGTAACGAAGAGCGCTTTAGAACACTTGGCCACTCGAGGCCCCCACGGCGGTTGTAATATGTCGAGAGTTGAATGTTGAATTACATTGGTTTTGCTAAAAGTTCCATTTCATATGTTGAGTTTTTAAATTATATCTCTTGTATTACACAGCGGTGGTTGGACATTTTGTAATGCTTGTCAGAATTGTTATTTTTATATGGTGAAATTATTTGTAGGTGTTAAAAGTAACACTACACAATGTCCATTTTAACAATTTAAAATATTATCAAGTATTAAGATACATTATTCGTGTATTCAATTATGAGGCGCAATTACATTTCATGCATTTAGTCTGAAAGTGCACAGTCACAGGTCGAGATTTACTATAAATTTCTTCGCTAGTTAACGGACTTCGTTATTATTAAACAATGAGGCTGCTTCTTGTTGATGTGAAATTCAACAGATTAAATACTCGCCATATGAAGTGAAATAGTTACATACAACGTGCGAATTAGGGTTCACGAAATACGATATTGAAATTTTGACGACGGTTGTGTAATTAAAAATAAACGCTGTAAAATGTTGACTTAGGAAATAGAACTTTAAAAACAACTGTATAATTACAAACATAAAATCTAAAATCTCGATCTAGAAAATGGAACTTGTAGGACATGCAATTTGATCCAGCAAGTGATACTGGATTTCTCGACATACGACATCGAAATTTCAGCTGCAACGTTTTCACTGGACCAGGTTTTGTCCGCTAAGTGGCCTTATTGTTGTTGTGAGATACAGACGAGTTGTAATCGTTGAGTTCCGAAACCAGGAAGGAAAAGGAATCATACTGGATACGCCGCCTTAGAACATTGAAACCAAGCGGTCTAAACCAAGAAGACTAGAAAATGAAAATTATGCACTAGTAGAATTTAACATTTTCTAAATCTTCTTATTATCCTTCAATTTTTACTATAAGAATAACCGGTATAGAATCAAAATCCGGGATATAATCTGCGTTACATATGTACACAAAGTAAAAATAGATGTCGCTTTGGCTTGTAGACTTTTAGGGAATTATACAACGTTTTCAGTTTCCGAAACTAGTCTATACAAGCTGGTTGTATTTATAGTTTTAGCACATGTGAAGACAGAAATGTAGAGGTTTACAAACACAACGTTTTTGTGTTTATTTGTTTGTCGTAACTATGTTTTGTATTTGCCTTTGAAACAGACTCATTAAGAGTCGAAAGCGCTTAGGCTAGTTAGTTACTAGTTTCGTACTGTTCGTCGTCAGTTTATTGCATCTATTTTAAATAATCCCTGACGCACGTGATCCCTTGGTGGATCCAGTACGCTTGAGAGGGTTGTTATTCGCCATATGATTTGTATTCTTTATATATATATATATATATATATATATATATATATATATATATATATTGCCGTAAAATTTTCTTAGCGATATTCCATGTCTTCCATCAGACTTGATCCGCATGATATCATTTCCGGTACCTGGACGTTTCGGCCCAGGACATTACGCCACAAATCAATGGACATTTAATTTCATGCTCAATAATCATCTCCCACCCCTTTTAGAAGTTGATCGCCATTACAGTACACAACTGTTCCTACACGGCAGAGTGAATATATATATATATATATATATATATATATATATATATATATATATATATATATATATAAGGATAAACATTCATAGATCTGATTGGATGACATAGAAGCTGTACAGAAGCCCGGTCGCAGAACACTTCTCCTCCCCTGGCCACACTTTCAGTGATATAATACTTATCGCTATTGCTAACAACCACAGCTGGAGTTCCGAAACCAGGAAGGAAAAGGAATCATACTGGATACGGCCATAGTACACAATTAATTTCTCTATATTTTCTCTACATTTGTTTCTCAGTACTGAACTTTCCACTGTGTGACAATCAATACAAATCATATGTTAATCTAAAATACCTTCAAAGATGACTTTACGGTTTAGTTCTTGTCAAGGGTTGACCTGCATTTTTTGAGAGGTTGAATTGTAAACAAAACACCAGGCAACGGAACACAGATTTCACTTCCGGATCATCACCATGACCTTATTACACAATGTGCACTGTCGCCGAAATACACACAAACAACCACACCATAAGCTCACATTTTAAAGAATAAACAATTGCCTTTAAATCCTTACCAAGAATGCCAAAATCTGACTCTAGTATCACCACCAAACTTTGACAGGAAAAAGTGATCTAAAAATAGACTGGGACTACATTCGTGCGTACTGAACCGGATATTATTAATTGTGTACTGATTCCATACGCCGCCTTAGAACATTGAAACCACGCGGTTTAAACCAAGAAGACTAGAAAATGAAAACTATGCACTAGTAGAATTTAACATTTTCTAAATCTTCTTATTATCCTTCAATTTTTACTATAAGTATAACCGGTATAGAATCAAATATCCGGGATATAATCTGCGTTACATATGTACAAAAAGTAAAAATAGATGTCGCTTTGGCTTGTAGACTTTTAGGGAATTATACAACGTTTTCAGTTTCCGAAACTAGTCTATACAAGCTGGTTGTATTTATAGTTTTAGCACTTGTGAAGACAGCCATGTAGAGGTTTACAAACACAACGTTTTTTTTGTTTATTTGTTTGTCGTATATATGTTTGGTATTTGCCTTTGAAACAGACTCATTAAGAGTCGAAAGCGCTTAGGCTAGTTAGTTACTAGTTTTGTACTGTTCGTCGTCAATTTATTGCATATATATATATATATATATATATATATATATATATATATATATATATATATATATATATATATATATATATATATATATATATATATATATATATCTTAGCATCAAGTGGACTTATTTTAAACAATAATATCAAAATTGTAAATTTGACAAAACAGAAAACATGAACTTCTTTATTGCAAATGACCATAGGGGAAATGAATTTTAAAAAACGAGAAAATCATATAGTTTCTGTTTAGAAGTATACTGTCACTCGAGCGAGTAAAAGATCGAGATGATGAAACACTATTTTTGGGTATAACTAATATTTAGGTGTATATTTTAAAAATTAAAACGAAACACGCCCCCAATTCGACCAATTAACGAAAATGAAATTCTCCAATGTTTACCATTTGAGAAGAGGCAATTTTGACCATAATATTCTTTTCAAAATAATATTAATTTTGGACACACGGAATTCTCCCTTGTTTTTATGACTCGTGATATGTTGGCCTATTCTGCGCACAGCTGTGAAAATATATAACTAAACCAATCTTGTAAAAACATTAGTAAAGTTCTACATTTAAAACAATAAGCTATTATGTGGAAATGAAACAACAACAAATAGGATTTAATGTGTTTAAAACATCTATGAGGGACCGCTCCGGATACGGGAGGTAGTGGGTCAGATCCCCGGCCGAGTCATACAAAAGACTTATAAAAATGGTACTAACAGCTGCCTTGCCTGGCGTTCAGCATGAAGAGGTTAGTGTTAAGACTGGTCGGCCTGATGTTAGAAAAATATGACTGGATGGGACATCATGCTACATGTCTGCAGCATGATGCCACAGTGCTAGACATTACTATAAAGTGTCCACACTGCAGACATCGTCACGATGTGAATGAAAAAATGTTAAAGCTACGTTAAAAATCCAAATCTCTCTCTCTCTCTCTCTCTCTCTCTCTCTCTCACACACACACACACACACACACACACACACACACACACATTACTAAATTGCTAAAATATTAGAAGCAGACTATACGGAGGGAAGTTAATTTAGAATCCCGTTATAGCGGCACGTTGACACGTTAGGTAGTAGACGATTTTGTGCGTGTGGGACAACTTCTTGCAAACTTGGAAACTTGGATTAAGATGCAGAATTTTTTTAAGGAATACATTTACATCTTTTAAATAAAGTACTTATTTGTATATTTCTGAAAGATATATATTAAACAAGACTTTCTGGGTTACAGTTTCAAGAAGGTTATGGAGTGGGTCTTCATATTGATATTTAGAAATCACACTTTAATATACATTTCAAGTCGAAATGAAGGATATTTTTGTATACTTTATGAATATCATTTTTGTTAATTAAAGTACGATAGTTCTTTCTTGATACAAAATAGATTGGTTTTTATTACCCAGAGTAATACGTGTTCATTGTTTACAAAAATGACGCATCGTTGCACAGAATTACATGACGTGCAGAATTGGCCCGCGTGGTATTCTTGTTACGTTCATTTTTTAAAAAATATTTTTCAATCTTTTTTTTTTTTGGTTGTTTTCCTTCAAGTAATTGACGGGTTATGCTTGTCACATACTTTTGTGCAAAGAAATACTTGGTAATTGCCATCGTGCCAAAGTTTAACTGATATCCGGGGGACCACAATTCTTCAATCATCTTAGTTTTTATAGGTTTCTGAAAAGGAATAAATAAAATTCCACAATATATACGATCTTGATATTGACTGTTAGAATTACCCCCCCAAGATCAAATAACTTTCAATATTATCGATCCAAAAATCCACAAAACATGACACAATTTGTAAATATTCACAATAATCAAAGTAAAATTAAGACAATGGTGTAATGCTAATGAAATTCTATAAATGTCTGATATTTCCATTGATGTGGGGCGAAATATCCTGGGCCGAAACGTCCATGTACCAGATGGAGCAAACTGTCCAGTGAAGTGGGGCGAAATGTCATAGGCCGCCGAAACGTCCATGTGGCGAAACGTCCCTAATTTATTATATTCGCAACGCATATTTAGCCTTGACACCTACCTATACTAACCATATTGTGGCGATCGAAGTGGACCGATGCTGTGACGAATATAAGCCGTGGGTATCAAACAATATTAGTTTACACGTCGACCACATTGGTATGCCTTTCCTATAAAAAGCCAATTGCACAGATGTTATTAATTGTTGTATATTTGTTACCAATTGAATTAAATATTCCTTTTTTTCTGTGTACCACACCAATGAGCATGTTTCCAAATGGTATAATTGATTTTGATCATTGTGTTGAGCGATTCGTAGGATATGCTAGCAGCCTAGAGGCTTTATCGTCATATAAATTAACCGCTCCGGATGTCAAGTGGTTAGAGAGTCCGGGAGGTCGTGGGTTCGATCCCTGGCGATACCAAAGATTTATACAAAAGTATAGTACTAACAGCTGCCTCGCTTGACGCTCAGCATTAAGAGGTTAGTGTTAGGACTGGTCGGCCTGGTGTCAGTATAATGTGACCGGATGGGACATCATGCTACATGTCTTCGACATGATGCCCCAGTGATAGACATCACTACAAACTGTCACACTGCAGAGATCGTAGCGATATGACAGAATTTTTTTAAAGCTACGTTAAAAATAAAAATCACACACTCTCTCTCTCTTTCTCTCTCTCTCTCTCTCTCTCACACACACACACACACACACACACACACACACACACACACACACACACACACACATTTAATAGTTATGACACAACAAAAAGAGAGCCGACAAATTGGGAATGAGAAAAGAGCGGCGACAAGACGATGTCTACTGGACAATATCCCATATGACAATTATTGCCGACAAAAGAGCAAATGAGTGTATATAAATAAAACTGTTACACAAATAAAAAATACCAAATAACTAAATTATTTCAGTAGTAAAAAAATCGTAACCTCCTGCAGAATTGCATTTACAAAAAATTACCATGGAGAAAAATGAATCACAGAAAGGTAAAGCTATGTAAATGGTTTTCAGCTACATATTACGAAAGGACAGTTAAAAAAGGGCGGGGGCACGTCATGGAAATGATATTATCTCGTCTGAATCAACCAGAAGCTTCTAAAAGCAACGTACAGCTGAACAGAAGATTACAGGCCATCGTTCCAACTTACGAGAATGCTGTTTTGATGGACAATCTCGAGGCACTGTCCACTATCTAGAAGTATAATTTTCATTTCAAGTAAAGATTCTAATTTCATCAAACATTATTCCAATTTATATACTTCGAAGTTATTTCTAAACTAATTTTTCATACAGTTCATCTAAAGCATCCAATTATTTTCAGTAATAATATTATTTAACTGTTGCAGAAATGATTTCCAATGTCATTTTAGACATTAAATTAACATTGTTAGACCTTTCTAATGTTATCATCAATACAAAAAAAGATTGTGATATTTTATAGTTCCCTCCTTTTCTTTCTCTCTTCTGTCAGCTCTCTTTTGTCTTGCACACTTTTGTCTTGCACTCTTGCAATCTTGCGCTCTTTTGTCTTGCACACTTTTGTCTTGCACTCTTGCAATCTTGCACTCTTTTGTCTTGCACACTTTTGTCGAGTCCTGGAATAATAAAAATTATTGTAATATACCATTATCCAACCACAGATATCCCCTGACTGGGAGTGCTATAAGATCGCCTTTCACACATTCATACCCTGCCTACTAATACGGATTCTTCCTAACGTCATATACTCCCCCATAATACTCTTAACTGAAATTTTGTCACAAGCTAAAATTACTAAGATGACAAAAACATTTACATAATTAATGAAAAGTTTTGAGTGGGTCTGTATGCACTGGTGTGGATAAACTTTGAAATAAAATAGAAATTACTAAAAAGTGTTTTAAACAAGAGGCAAAAGAATCCTTAATACCTATTGGCAAAATAACATTTTAATTTTTTTATTCCCAAGCTTAACGGTTCGTTGGTCTCGTGACCAAATCATTTGTAAATCTTATCAGGGACTAAAATTAATTACGTCTACCTTTATATGCAGGCAAAAGTAGCCAAAGTAGGAAGAGAAATTTATTTACAAATATTTTTAAAGTCGGATAGGCGATGAAAGAAATGAATACATTTAAACTGGATTTGAAAATAATATGAATCCATTGTGTTCCTCTATTAAATAAAGACGTTATCCATTTATTTGATAAGAAATAGGCGAGATTAAATACCTAGATGATCATGGGACGACACTATTCCAAAGAAATAAAACTTAACCCTCTTTTGCATTATATTAATGGCGTGGAATTGTTGACAGAAAAAAATATACACCGGACAGCAGAAACTTGTATGAAAACAAACGTATGATTTAACTCATAAGGTTAACAAGGTACAATTGTTAACATTTTATTTATTTTATTTTTCTATTTTTTAAAAGTTGTTATTGTTGGTTTTACGCCATTTTCAGCACACGATAGGATATACATGCCAGCCAGTATAGCGGCTGGAAGAAGTCCACTGGAAAAAAACGGAAAGAACCACAGACCCACTTGAAGCTAATGGCAATCTTTCTTACATACCCACATTGGTTGAGACTCGAACCCACGCATCCACGCAGACAAAGGTGAGATGGCAGTGATCGGTAAGGGCAAAGGCTTTAAACCATATAGTCTCCTGGAACTTCCACATATTTTGTTTACAAGTGAGCATAATGTATGTGTGTATATCTGTATGCATGTATGTATGTATGTATGTATGTATGTATGTATGTATGTATGTATGTATGTATGTATGTATGTATGTATGTATGTATGTATGTATGTATGTATGTATGTATGTATGTATGTATGTATGTATGTATGTATGTATGTATGTATGTATGTATGTATGTGTTACCCATTTCAACAGAATTTCGCCGATTGGAACAAAGATTTTAAGTAACATTTTACAAATATGACTGTGGGTATTTGGAAAAGCTTGCCAGTTGATTTGTGGCTCTTTCCCGGGTTCTTCTTCCACCAGTTATACTGTAGAGCCTAACGTGTGCGGAAATGTCAGTAAAAGCTTTACAATAATAACAATTATACATTGTACATCTAAAATTCTTGGTATAAATAATTAGTCGTTTCCCTGAGATAATTACTGCTTTTGGAAATAGAAGTATCTAGCATTACTTCTGAATTAGACTTTTTCGACCAAAGGATTTCAAAATGTAAAAGCTTTTGCAAAG
>JAEAOA010001864.1:0-15271 GCA_016746295.1 Potamilus streckersoni
ATAGCTAATTGAATGAAGACACATCCTTTAGTTATCGACTGGTGACAATAATATTATATAAACGGATACTGTCTATTTTTGCCGTGTTAGTGAAGGCTACGGAATCATTGAACATAACCATACATTTGTCTTTATTTATTTTTCTCGTACATGAGTGTCAAGTTCCGTAATTTAACATACTAAACAGCTCAAAATTTACAATTGTTATGCATGTCTGTATTGAAGTATGTGCGTGTGTATAGATGCGTGTTGCCTTTCTAGGTCTAACATCCTAATGCACGATTTGCCTACCTACACGGCCATTTCGATTCAGTATTCTTACAACTTTCTTTTTCATGATCTTCATTAACACCTGTGGTTGGATGATCCAGCTAATGATATGCGGATATACCTTGGTTTCGTTGCCGGTTTCTTTACATTGCTCGTTGCCTTGGCAATAGCAGTGGCATGCGTAGTAAGGTAGGCAGTTATTGAATATTGTGATGATTTTATATCCTCTGCCCTTCAGGACATTTTTTTTGGGGGGGGTGTCAACGTTTACGGCTGTGGTTCTTAACGCTTGGGTTGCGATCTAAAACCGGGCCGCTATGCTGTTTTATTAGGTCGTCCAGATTGACTTTAATAATCTGAAATTTTTTACGCATGCGGTTTCTTGCATTCGATGTGTGACGAGGCTAACAGCACAGAGATAATGAAGGTGGATGCCCTTGAAGCTTAAGAGCCGCTTGTTTACAGAATCGAAGAAATTAAAACTGTTGAAAGGTTAAACTTAGATACAAGTCTAAAATCAGTTTCTGCAGAATTAATTGTTCTGTTGTAAATGAGATATAATGAGTCATAATATGTCAATATTATTTTAAAAAGTTCAGGAGGTCCAAATATTATGCTGAGGTTGTGGAAGTTTTTAAATGTGTAAAACAAAGATCCTTATGGAAAGATATAAAATAAACAGATTTGACATATGCGGACTTGCGCTTCGTGAAGTAAATAAGCTTCTCATATATTTGCAAAATTACAGGCGAAAAAGGATGGCAACAAATTCTAAAATGGACGCCATTCATCTAGATGAAATAAATAAAGCCAAACATTTGGAAGAAGGCGAATACTCAAAAGTAATAAAGAGATCTGGTATTTCAACTGCTGACAAAACAGAAACAGACTTTGGTCAGATATATGAGAATCAGTGCAAACCAGAAGCTTATCAAACTAATGACCATTCTACACCGGAAGTTGATCAGACGTATGATGATTATATTCCTTCGGACGAAAAACAACCAAACCTAAATGATGCAACATACGATCATGCTACTTTTGGAAGAAACATATATGGACAAAATGCCAATATGCCATCTGTTCTTCCAAATGCACCTTTACATCAAATGGAAGATGGTAAGATAGTGTCATAAAGTATAATATATCAGCTAATATTGTACTATTCTGCACAAATTTAAACATGGGTAAAACACATAGAAAGAACGCAACTTGTTGAGCCGTGCGAACTGCTGCCGAGTGACATCATATAGATCTTCCACAAAACACCATGTACATGTATAAGACATAGGTAGCCGTGTGTGTGTGATCTGAAATTTGCAGTTTTACTGAAATACTGCTTCGTAGTTAGGCCTCAAGTTAACACAAGTCATAAACAAAGACATTTTCATTTCTATTGTTCCAATTTAAAGGTATTGTTCGTTATCGTACTTTATAGTTTCACTGTGGTTACCTAAGTATTTTATCTACTTATTCAAAACAACGACTACCTCACCTGAGAAATATTCTTTTTTTAATGTACTCTGAGTATATTTTCTGAGACAAAACTGCAATAATAATTGCATGTTCTAAATGCACAGAATCTTGTAAATGTTATCGCTGTTGTGTTATTTCGCTGTGGCTATTATTATGTCATCGTTTATTACGCTCTTCATGAAGACGTATTTATGAATCATTTGACCAAAACCAGGAACCTGTAATTGCAGGATGATATAGAAGAAATAATGAAAAATGCATTTGCGAAATTCCTTACATCTTTCATTTTTGTTTGTAATAATTATTGGCCACCATTATTTCAAAAAACTATCTGGCGAAAATTAAATTAATATATCCATCAAGTTATCCATCATATCTCTCTCTCTCTCTCTCTCTCTCTCTCTCTCTCTCTCTCTCTCTCTCTCTCTCTCTCTCTCATGTTGAATTATGCTTATTTTTTACTACAGGTGCTGGAGAAAACGAGGAAACTTACAGCAATATTCCTATAGGCAGAAAATAGTACATAGTTCAATATAAGGACTTATCGTATTCCAACAACGTTATGGGGAAAGACCATCTAATTAAGTGTTAGCTCCCACGTACGAGAACACGAAACAGAATATATTCTTTCACACACACACACACACACACACACACACACACACACACACACACTTATAAAATTCAGTGTGGGATATGGTAATGGATATAGCTATCTCCGTGTTGCTGTTTTTGTCTGTCCAGAATCATTTCCGTTTCCAGAACATAATTCGTTAATCCTAATTCGTTATCCCTTCCACCAATCTTTTTACACATGTCAAGCAAGATATGTTGAGGTTCCTTTTCATACTTAGAAATTTTCTCATCTAATATTAAGCATGTTACCATGGAAACAAAATGTAGAAAAGTAATATATAAAATGAAAGTACTGAAGCATAGGGTACAAGCCGAAGCAGTACACAAATGTAAAGTGCATGACATATATGTTCCAAGCCGTACACCAAATGTTATATAATCTTAAGATGATTTTCTTTCTCAGCGTCATTGATAACGCTAGCATATACATGCTAATAAAGTCAGAAAAATGACCATTCGAGCAATGATGTAAGGAAAGACCAAGTGAATCAGGTACTTTATACAATTTTATTTTCTCCTTTGATGTGTTAATTTGGACAAAGATTTTGAGACTGCGAAGGAAACTTCACAATAACACCTTTTCAACACTGGATTGCTGTATAAAAATAACCTTTGTCAGGCTGTGAAAGATATAAAGTCATTGTCATGTTCAGTGACATTTGAAGAGACGTAACGAAGTGAGAAATCACCTTCTGAGTGATTCAGTTATTAAACTAGTTGCCAACGCGACAATTGATTGGTCTTCGAAGATAAAAAAAAAACAATTTTGCAAAAACTCAGTTTAGCAAAGTTTTGAATGATAATAAATTAGTTTGGTGCATCCAATTAGTTCATTTGGCTATATTCAATACAACATCAATAAATTTAAATTAAGCAGGTATAACATTTATATTAATTAGACTGCACATGCACAGTCTGTTCCTTGCATGTTTGAAAATTAGTATAAACTTAGAATTGTAATTATTCAAAGAGATGGAACTTTTATATCATTTATATTTAAATATAAAGTCCTTACATTCATATGTATGTATGTATGTATGTATGTATGTATGTATGTATGTATGTATGTATGTATGTATGTATGTATGTATGTATGTATGTATGTATGTATGTATGTATGTATGTATGTATGTATGTATGTATGTATGTATGCATGCATGTATGCATGCATGCATGCATGTATGTTATTATTATTATTATTATTATTATTATTATTATTATTATTATTATTATTATTATTAAAGTTATTACATTCATATGTATTTAGGTATTTGTTTGTGCGTATGTATGTTTGTCTGTTTGTATTTATGATGTACGTTTGTATGTACATGTTTTCTTAAACATGATGATGCACAATTAAATCAATGTAAAGTTTTCGCTTGTACTTTTACATTTTTATATTCCAGCGAAAGAAACAATAAAATCATTTTTGAAGAAAATGTTTCATTTTTCTAACGTAATATCTTAACTTTTGTTTCAAATATATATCATGATTTTGGCTTAAATGTGGATCGCGATTTTGGTTTAAATGTGGATCGCGATTTTGGCTTAAGTATGGATAGCGATTTTGGATTAAAGGTGGATCACGATATTGCTGGCCAGTTTGATACCGTCATTACCTAATGAAAGACTTCTAACGAAACCGAGACTGAAATGGATTCAAAGAAAAACGTTACAAACAAACTAAACTATATTCAGGTGCAGAACCATATACATCACCCATATCTACGTTAAATGAACCACACTAACTCTGAATTACGATACAAAATAAGGCAGTAATTATTTAGAATAAAATAGTAGCTAAGTTGCAACACTAAATCATTATACGAAACGGAACTAAGAGGACAGGGGGTAGGGGCAGGGGCCAATTTTTATGTACAAATTTAATGACACAATCAGTGACCTAGTACAAAAATATATAAAAAATCAAATACACAAGTGAGGTCAAGAAGGTCCATATTTTTAGATACCTATATTAAAACAAAGCATAAAAATATTATCCACTTGACCAGAAAGTCAGTGGCAGTTTATAGCAGAAGGTTATCACCCAAAACCCCAAATTTTTACCTGCAATGTTCATGTCCGAAGGTCATTTTTGACACCATGTGGTGCTCACTGTGCAAACAAAAGCCTTTTTCCTAGATGGAAATTCAGCAAAAGTGTGTACTAAACAGGCTGATGCAGTTGAAAATAGTTGTCTTCCAAGCCGTGTTTGAGATATTATACTTGCCCCAAACCTACCTGTTTACTGCTATGAGAAGCTAGCTCTTCTTCCTAGCCAACTATTGGTATTTCACTATCAACATATTGTAGAGTAACTATGAAATGTGTACGTGCCTGACATCAATTGAAAAGAACAACACAAACCCAAAACACCAAATTCACAAATATATCCATATCTTTAATTAGTAAACAATAATTGCTGAAAAAGTCACACCATAGCCTTAAGTTAAGAAATTTGCCAGGGACCAAATTATGAAACTGGACCCTGTCACCTAATTTCAAGTGAAAACTACGAAATACAACAAACACATTTGGTTGGCTCAAACTAGAAGACAGACATCTACCATACCGATAGTCACACTAACAGCTGCACGTAAAATGACCATACCCTGTAGTCTGCTGCAATACATCTATGGTGTAAATATGTAGCTGGTTTCTATACTTCGCACGTGACGCGCGGATGACTAAAGCGTTTTTGTTTTCACGCGCACTTTAGGAGAAGTTAACTTAAGAAACGAAAAACTACAGTGTACCAAATACGTAAATTTGATTATCAGACGCTTCATATCAAACACCGCCCAATATAAAGGTATACATACTTTAGCGAATTTACGAAACTATGTGAAATGAAAATGGCTCGAATTCAACTAAGGAATCTGTAGTAGTAGGAGAAAGTAAGAATCCGAGCTCAACAACCCCCTCCAGACCTCCAAACAAATACAAAATACCTAGGTAACGTAATAGAAAACCTATTGCAATCAATAATTGCGTTAAGAATCCGAGCTCAACAAATACAAAATACCTAGGTAACGTAATAGAAAACCTATTGCAATCAATAATTGCGCTAAGAATCCGAGCTCAACAACCCCTCTAGACCTCCAAACAAATACAATAGAACACCTGTTGCAAAATACCTAGGTAACAGGTAAAATTTAATTACGTGATCTTCCAGAATAAGCAAAATGATATGTCAGACTCAATTTTTCAAATCATTATGATTTAGCAGAGCGTGGCGATTGTGGACTAAATTACGCATTAGAATTCCAGTAAGGTAAGTGGTATTATACCTCATTACCAACTGTTAATGTCTCAACTGTAGATATCAAAAATATTTCATTATCATGGTGATAGAGGCTAAACTTTATTTTACCGCTCACATAACGACGGGACTCAAACAAATCTTTTATTTGTGATTTGTTAAGAGGGTATTTTTTGTCGATAAAATACACCTTTGACCGATCAAGATCAATTGTAAGTTTGGTGTATTTTTGCTGACTAATCGGACAGTGAAAGTTGTTAAATTCCGCTAGCAACTTTTGATACAATTGTTCGAGATAATTAAAATACTCGCTGTCATCAGATCTGATGAGCGAAAGTTTTAACTTGTCACGGGTACCACTAAAGCATATGCCTGATGTTTCATTATTAATTTCAACTGTCAATGGTTTGCCGTCCATCATTAGATATTTGATTTTGCTACTGTAGCTATTTGTTACTGTCAAATTTTCAAACATTATTTTTAAAGTTTAGATAAAATTTTAGTTTGCAAAGATAATGTCAAATATATCTCTATCATCATGACAATACCCAAGTGCAAATGTATCTACCCCATTTTCGCAATAACGTTTATCATCAAAATTGCTCAAACCGCGTTTGATAAGGACATCTGTTTCGAGCTTATGATGATTTGTCCGAATTGACATAGCTCTTATAAAACTAACACCGCCATCAAGCGCATACTTGTAGTCATCAAATTTTATAAACTTTTTAACAAAGTCACGAGGCAGACCTTTTGCTTTTTTTGTTATTTTATTATTGTCTAACAATACGGCATACATTTTACTACGTAATCCGATAAAGTATTTGATAGCGCTCGAGTTCATTTCATCTTTGAACTTACCAATAACCTTTTTATTTGTGTCGTCATGAAATTTACTGTCACGTGGGTAATCAGAAAGATCAAACAGATATCTATTATCATGCATGTCCTGATAGACGTCCGAACATTCAATTTCATATACGAGCGAATCAGTATCAGTAAATAATAATCTACTAGCCGGCCATTGATTTTTAACAAAATTATAATGAAAATCATACATCAGCCACTTTGATAAATCTAACACTGAAGCTCCAACGTAGATCGGCTTGTTTAGTTTTAGATTTGTTTTTCTTCTTTGTATCGCAACAAGATTCTCATTAAATATTTTCATGCTCACAAAATCATCGTCTGACACAAGTTTGTTTCTGCGATTGACATCATTGACTAGTTCGATATTTACGCGTTTCCTAATATTCTCCATCGTCTTACCAAAAACAGAATTGTTCATCAGTTTGAAAAAGTTTTTCTCAAAATCAGTTTTTGCCGCAGCTCTTCTTGTAGTGTTCGAGTTAATATAACCTCTCATCCACGGTGACTGATTAAATTTTAGTACGCGATGAACTTTTCTCAACACGAGACCAGCATCGACTGCTTGTTTTAAAGCTTTGTAATGCAAAACATAATTACGTTTATGAAGCAAATTTGGTACTAGTTTCTTTACCATAGAATGTTGTCTTGGTAATGCTGACGCTTGTTGTTCTTCTGATAACAAACTATATTCTATAACCATCGATTCCGCACAGAAAGGATAATCGTTATGTAATTTGTGTAGCGAAGTTGGATAATCGAGATCAACTTCAACGAAATACGAAACATCGTCGGATATCTTTTTTTCTGTCTCTGATAGAAATTGATCAGCCGTGATCCAATGAAATCCACCAAACGGCATTGATTCTGCCATCGAATACCCGTACAAGTTATTGCAATCTAGATAAACTATATACTTCGAAGGAAGGTCAGGATTATACTCTTTCAAATATTTGTTGTTTGCTTCAGCATATTTCTTCGTTATCACGCTAATACCGCCTCGGATACCTTTTTCAATAAAATTGAACATATCAACATCAGTCAGTAATTCCAACCTTACCTTACTAAACTTTAACAGAGCATCCCATGACAGTCCGGGGGCAGAATAATACCAGCAAGGATCTAGTCCGTAATTATTATAACTCACTTCTCGAAAACTTTCAAAAACATCTGCTAATAATAACACGTCAGTTTTCAAATACAAATCGTGATAATCACCAAAAGTCTTACAATCAAACTCTTTCCAGATATCTTGTGCATACTTGTACTCGTCATCAGTTATATTTTCATTTTTAAGTTGTGAGTAAAATTTGTCTTTGCTAGGTAAAGATGTTTCATCAAATTTACTCCAATCGTCGAGATATTCGTATGGAAAAACTCCTTTTTTAGCTAGCAGATTAAATTTATCTCCAAAACAGTCTCTTAGGTTATTAAATTTACTACAACCTTTCACTAACTCATCTAACGAGGCTGCCATAAACTGCAGGCTGTCAATAAAACGTAATTTACCTAGCGTAACTGACATATACTTTTCAAAATTATTTGGAATGCATTTGATGACATTATTGAGTTTTAGATGAGCTTTTATCTCAGGATCACCAAAAGCTTCTACGATGATGTGACTATCATATCCTCGAAAATTGTGAAGAATAACTGGAATAAAATCTGGAGCGTGAAATTTTAAATTACACTGGTCATGAGCCGCTCCACGATACTGTCCGGTCAAATGGCAATGGTCACGTACTTTTTTGTTGTCAGGGTCAAAAGCTTTTTCACAAATATAACAAATTTTCGCTTGCTCGTGATCAGATTCTTGTTGAGGTGTTAATTTTAACATTGGAGTTACTTTTTTCAAACGATAAGTAATATTATCAACTTCGTTAATCAACTGCTTGAGAAGCCAGACAGCTGGATTTTTACCACGATAGAGTTGGATTGGTTTAGATAACCTCGAATCAGCGCAACAAACTACCTTGTACGCTACTCCACATGGAACATGATTTTGAATTTTTCTTGTACTCGATTGGTTAGGATCATTTTCTACGCCAAGTACAGGTTGAAGTAAGCATTCGAAATCGACGTATATGACGAAAGGAATTTTTAGTTTATGATTATGATGGACAAACTGTAACACGCTATCTTTTTTAGATGGCATTGTTATTCTTTGTACGTCACTACAGTACTGCAAATGCTTTTGTAATGTTTCATTGTTAGTACAACCGTGCAAGCAGCGATAACAAAAGAACTTTTTGTTGTTATTTTTATTATACTGTCTTCCAACTAGTCTGTTAAAGTTTTTGATCCAAATGTAATGATTTTTATAAAACAGTAAATTGATAGTCGATTGTGAAGCCTTTTCTGAAATATACCTCGGATAGACATTTTCTTTTTCATCTAATCCGAAAACGTTAATCGAAACATTATTTTGCTTTTCAAACTTTGGTATTTGATTTTCTGCCACTGGAAAGTCAATACCAGCACAATTTAATCTTGACACGTGACTGATATACTTCTCAACACGATCAGCATTTTTTTCTGCTGGAAATAGCGCGGAAAGAACAGCCCATTGGAAACATTTGCTATCGACGTTTTTTATGTTTATACAGCACTGTTTATTTTTTATTTTTGGTGGCAGGTCGATATACGAACTACCGCGTAATGCGTCATATTTCATCGTGTGAAACAAAATTTCCTTGATCATTTCAAACTTCCAACCCGAACCTAATTCGGTAAATTCTTCTATTTTTTTCCAAATTTCTTGGTGTATTTTATTAGATAGTGACAAAAGATCACTACCAAGTAAAACACGTCTAGATTTTGCGTTGATGTAAGGGTCTGCAATTTCCTTGTTAGTAGATTCTTCCGTCACAAGTAGTTTTGAAAATATAACGTGATATTGCACTAACAATCTTAGACCCTTGTGTTTTTCAAGCTCACGTTTTACAGTCGTCTGTAGCAGATGAAAGAGATTTGTTTCAGAAAAATTTACTAAAACGTTTTGATTATCAAACTGATAACTATTGTCAAAACCTGTAAAAGCAGTCGCTATTTTAACAGGTTCTCCAATAAGACTTCTCTTGGCTATATCACGCAATTTCAACATCGCTATACTATAGTCTAATATCTAATTGATAATTTACCGCACACTGCGCATGCGCTAGAAAAACAATTAGAGATAAAAAATATCACCTATAATATAATGACAGTAAATCTGACAAGCGCACGTGAGCAAGAGGTATATCATGTTTATCCGAAGTACAACCTGTACGCTGGAAATGCACTTGGTTCGGTTATTAATATCATTACTGGAATATCTGTTGGTAAAGCAACGCCAGCGGGTTATACGATTAGTGTAAAGGGAGATAATACTGAAAGAATTACGATGTTTAGAAAAGATTTTATTTACACGTTATTTTGCGATGACATTCCAGAGGGGAAACGAGTATATCATTATAACGGTAAAGTCACTGATGATAATATTGAAAATTTATCCTTACAAGACGAGTTTCAGCCGCATCCGGTCTTTGATTTTTACGAGGCTAACGATCGCGGTATTATTAGAAACAGAAAAACTAAAAAAGTTCTTAATAATATGAGCAATATGGGATATATCAGTGTGACTGTTAGAGGAACATCGACAGATCGAGTTTGTTATACTGGTCATAGGTTTGTTTACGAGGTGTTCAACGGATCTATACCCAATGGTCTGGTTATTAATCATATCAATAATGTAAAAACAGACAATCGATTGGAAAATCTGGAGCTAGTGACCCAAAAGGAAAATGTGAGAAAAGGACGAGGTGGTGGTATTAATTTTAGATGCCCAATAAAACCTGTTATTTCGTTAAACCTTGAAACGGATGAGGAGATCAAATTCAAATCAATTACAGCTGCGGCGAAATATTATAATATAAATCCCAGAGCAGTAAAATTTGTAGCTGATGGAGCAACAAAATCAGCTTTTTCAAACAAATATGATGCTAGTATTATTTTTAGATATGATGATTAATAATATTTTGTAATTCGGTTTTAGTCAAGCAATGATGAGCAAATGCTATAATATCATCGTGATTAAATTTTAGCGTCGTTACTGCACTTTCATTAATTTTATTTTTTTCTGCTTCTGTTAGCTATATTTTATGAGAATCACCTTGCATTACAATAACGTCAACGGAATATGAACTATAACCTGACAGGCATTTTCTTACCGCTTCGGCTAGTTCGTGGTAGTTTATTATATTAACTTTTTGGTGATATTTTATCTCATCAGTCATCTTATAACAACAAATTAGATAAAAAATATATTATAATAATGGACTTGATGAAACGACTCGTTCAACTCTACAAGCAAGATACTAGCGACAAAGTCGCCAGCGATAAGGTCGTCAGTGATGAGGTCACATTTTCCAAAGATTTCATAGACAAATCCATTGGTTATAACGAAGATGATATTTTATATAACAACGAGTCTGATGATGATGAAATAGTCACCGTCGTTAACAGATATAATTATAGCAGACCAACCACTGGAAAATATAATGTCAAGTATCACATTGCTAAAAAAATTATAAAATTTAATTTTACCGTTACCGAACAGCAGGTATTTTTGCAGTTAATCAGACCTTTTTTAAACATCAAAATTCCAGACCGACAGAAAAATATAAAATTTGATTTCATCTTTGTTAAGATTTTTAATCTTATGACGATCTCTGACGATCGCAGACAATATCTAATATCATTATGTAAACCAGTAAAATGCAAATCTATCAAACGAAAGTATGAGGAAATTTATAATAGCATTATTTCACAGTCGATAAAATCGACCGGGTTGGAATCCAGCTGTTAAATTTATCACTATACCCACGCCATTTGACTAAACTTTTATCTCCTTTTTTCCTAATCACTTTTTCGATAACGAAAACATCTTGTTCAGTTTTTTGTAGTTCTTGTTCGTAAAAACTACCTACTATAGGCTCACCTGCCAGATCTTTTAACGCGTACGTTACAGGTACTGTTAAGAGTACTTTATCAACAACAAATACTTCTTCGCTCCAGTTTGGAGTAAATCCTTTTTCAAATATCTTTTTAGTCAAAGAGATTCTAACTTTATCACCGACCTTAAATTTATGTCTGCGGTACATGTTTTCGTTTGCTAATATGGGATTTTTGATAGCGTCATTAGGTGACATTTTGATGGTTCGATGTTTCGTGTTATTATATTCGCCTACGATTTGAGAAAGGTCATCGATGTACCTGTTGGTGTTTTTAGCTGTCATATGTTTGTGTAATTTTTCGTTTAGCGTGCGATTAAATCTCTCGACAACAACGCTTTTGCCTTCGTTTCCTGTAACGTATTTTTTAATATTATTTTGTTCTAGAAACTGTTCAAACTTTTTGTTAAAAAACTCGGCTCCATGATCAGTCCAGATTTTGTTTGGTTTTCTTTCGGTACTCGTTATTATCTGTTTTAACGCATCAGTGATTGACGTTCCTGTTTTATCTGAAACTGGCACACTAAAAGCGTATTTACTGAAAACATCTATAACGTTAAACAAATACTTCTTTGGAGCGCCATCAGCGCCAACGTTAAACTGAGCCATATTAGATACATCTACCAAATCTATTGCCCAGATATCATCTACAGCGTTTGCAACAACTTTACGTCTCGGAAACTTTTTTTTTTAGGTCTGTGTAGTTCGACTGCAAGATCATCGTATAATTCTTTTCCGAGTCGAGACTCTCCGAGTCCAAGTTTATATTTTGCTCCTATCATTCCTTGAACAAATCTTCTATCAAAACGTTCTCGTAGATTTGTTGGCTCCATATCATATAATTCGTCTAACATTAGTTTATCACAATCTGCTTTCGAGTTTTCATGATCACGATAACAGATATCGTGACGCATTGCTATTGCATCCACTTGATTATAAGGCTCTTGGCCTGGCAATGGATTGTCGTTTTCATCTAGTTGTTGATCTAGCGGATTCCACGGACCAGTATACCGATGACCTGGCAAAGTCCAACCGCCTTTTGGTTTTGGTAATTTTCCAATAATTTTATGTATATCTATACCTAACCCTATTATTTCTCTGTTGTTACAACGTTGACAGTACGTAATGATTTTATCTTGTTCTATGCAAAGATCTTTGTCACAATCACAATTGCATTTCATTTTATTTTATTTTGTTTCATAAGATTAATCGTCAATCAAGATAACTCTATCAACGCTAGATCCTACTTGTTTTTTCAAAAACATACTTTTCTTTCTACCACAGATTGCACAAATACTTTTTAACATCGTTCTATTATTTTTCGTTTTTTCCGTCATCTCATCCTTGTTCTCTGTTTTAGTTTTGCATTTGAGACAGTATGTTGACATTATTATATCAAGGAGTTTAGATAAAATTGATTGCAATATTATCATTCGCATGAGAAGGAAGCTTATCAAATTGTAAAATAAACTTTAAAAAGTTTTTACTTCCAGAGCTTTTACTCCCAGAGCTTTTACTCTGGTGCATTTGTCTGACAAACATGATACAATAATAACCACAAGCTGATGTTCCAATCGGCTGTAGTTGATTAGACGAATAATTTATTTTATCAAATTTTTTAAAAATATATTTTTTTATGAGATCGCTTGGAGGAAGTCCGAACGAATCAAAATAATTGTTATCGTGGACAGCAACCCAGTGGGTGCCAGAGCCATCATTGAAGTTTTCAATATTTACAACACAAGAACCGCCTGTTGGTACGTCATCGAGTTCATCCTTGGAAAATACTCCTCGAAATCCAACAACGTCCTTCAATTTTTCAATGATGTCAAAATTGCTCAATAACGTCTGGTCCCTGGTAGAGTTAATCCGCGTCCGATTCCTAGTAAGTTTGGCAGCAGACTTCCCGCTAGTCCCGCCAAAAGTGGAGCGAAAGGAATAATTCCTCCTTGTTTTGTTTGTTTGCGTTTTGTTGTTTTCTTTTTTTTCGATGATTTTGTTTTTTTCGGCGACTTTTTCGTTGGCATTTTATTTTATACTATTACATAAAACTGAGTGACTATGTCACTGCCGATAGATTTGTTTGATACCACGACCTTCGACTGCTTTCTTCGTTGCGCCAGAGACTGCTCCTGACGCAGCCGCAAGTCCAAGTGTACCAAGTACTGGTAAAACTTTGCTAGCTATTATTGATAACGCTGGTCCAAAAAATCCACCTTCTTTTGACATTGCAGTTACCTGAGAAACAGATAATTTCAGCACAAATGGTTTTCCTTTGTCGAGTTTATTGATTTGTTGTTGCGTTAGCATGACTTTTACTGCAATTTTATTTGAAGTTTCCGGAGAGATCATCAAAGAAACAGAGCTGCGTTTAGCAACAGCTGCTGATAATTTTTCAACTTGACCAGATGTTAGGTATATTTCTCGAGTTGTGTATTTGGTTTTCATAATGTTATATCCAAGTTGTTAGATTAAACTTGTACTGTCATTCTTCCTTTGATTGAATCGATGGTCAGAAATCGATCACTAACCAATAGCGCGTATACGTTATACTGTTCACCTGGCACAGCGCCCAGTGTCCACGTGACCTCAATATCTGCAGTCGATCCCACAACACGCTCCAAATGTTTTGATACGTCAAAATAAAAGATGGGATAGAGCGTTCGAAACTCTTCTATTGATATTTGAGATCCACTGTCCGCGTTCTGATATTTTTGCATTGCTTCCATAAGATACATGTACGGCCGAGAGATGTTTCTGGTGGCGTCTTCGGCAAAGTTACATTCGATTGCACGTTCGGGATACTGTTTGGAATTTACTCTCACAAATATTCGTCTAACGTCTGGGTTATCGAATACGGAGTTGTTTATTTCCTGATTGTTACGACGTGCTTGTCGTTGAAATACGACGAACAAGTGTCGCGGTAGTTGTTCGCTGGGCGTGGTCGTTACACGCCATGTGTAATCAGTCGCGTTGGGAATGGCTGTTTGATAAATCCTGTTCTGTTGGAAGTGTATCTTTTTTGTAAAGGTGGCTAGTAAAGATTCGAGCTCCATCATTTTAGCTAATGAAGGGACAACCCGAGGCATCCACAGTGCTAATCTTGTAATAGAAAACTGTCCCTCAGCCACTCCACCGGCGTGTATTATACAATCGTTTTGATCAGCTCGATCTAATATAAGCGTATGTTTTATTCCTCGAAACACTTTGTTATAATCACGGCAAAATCCAAAGATTGTACTTAACGGAAGCATCATCGTTATTTGGCGAGATTCTGCGGCAAATGCTTTTCGTTTGGTAAATCCCTCGTTATATCGTTGTTGTCTTATTTGTGTAACGGCTAATCTTATCGAATTACCTATCGCAGCGGCATCAGCAGCAGCAGGATTGGGGATGAGATTATTGTTATTTTCAGCAAAATTACCATCACCAGTACGAAACTCGTTCGACACAGTTGTCCCTAGTCCAGTATCTTTGAACCACATCATATTTGTGGCTATTGATCTGGAATAGTCATCGCTAAACGAAACGATGTTTAGTATTGTACTCGCTATGGGTAAGTGCATCGAAATATCTTCTACGGTTTGATTGGCCAGTTGGTATCGTGCACTCTTAAACAAACTCCAACCATTATTGACGAGATCGATTTCTACATTAGCTGCAATATCAGCACCTGCTGCATCTAATATTCGGCCACGCACTTCTAACATTGCCTTATGGGGTAGTAGAAACACGTCCTCGTCTCTTGTGTTAAAAGTTCTAACCCCAG
>JAEAOA010001865.1:0-14550 GCA_016746295.1 Potamilus streckersoni
CTAGCGAACCATTACTGCCAGATACATTACTTGCTTCCTTAGACGTCACATCTTTGTACACCAACATACCGCACAACAAAGGGTTACAGGCATGTAGCGAAGCATGGGAAACAAGAACTGTAAACAATCCACCCACACACTTCTTAGTCCAACTCCTGGAGCTTGTCCTAAAACTCAACAACTTTGAATTTAATGAAGAAAACTTCCTACAAATCAATGGAACTGCAATGGGTACTAACATATCCCCTTCGTATGCTAACATTTTCATGGGAAAACTTGAGGATCAGCTCTTAGCATCGGTTGAGCGTACACCATACCAGTGGGTACGCTTTATCGATGATATAGAAATGAAGTGGCAGTATGGAAGAGAAAGTCTGGATGACTTCATATCAAAGGCAAACAATTTCCATCCTTTAATACAATTCACAGCAGAAACTTCCAACTCAAACCATGTTTTCCTGGACACAACAACCAGACTAGTGGAAAACAAATTACACACAGACATCTACTCGAAACCAACCGACAAACACCAGTATCTCCTCCCAACCAGCTGTCATCCAAAACACTGCATTAAGAACATTCCATATAGCCAGGCACTGAGGATACGCAGAATTTGCTCCGACGATGAAACATTCCTAGAAAGGTCTGAAGAGCTGGCTAAACATTTAATTTACCGAGGCTACGACAAAGACCTGATTGTGCAGGCAATCCAAAGGGCCAAACAAACAAACCGTGATGACCTACTCAGATATGGACAGAAAGAAAAGGTTGATAGGATACCATTTATTCTGACCTATCACCCAGACAATCCCAAAGTAGGTAAAATTATCGCAAACCACTGGCCAACCGTGCAATCGTCAGACATACTAAACCTAATACTTCCGAACAAACCTGTAGTAGCTTACCGGAGACCAAAAAACCTAAAAGACATCCTAGTCAGGGCAACGCTAACGCCAATCGCTAGTCAAAACCAACCTAGTCAATCTAGACCTTGTGGCGATAAAAGATGCACAACCTGTCAACATATGATAGAGACCAAGACATTCACTAGCACAGTGACTAAAGAAAAACTAAACATACATGGTCCAAACGAAACGTTCAAAACAGAGAATGTGATTTATCTCATCACATGTAAGATCTGTGGCCTTCAGTAAGTCGGAGAAACTGAAAAGCTACACAAAAGGATAAACCTTCATAGATCTGATTAGATGACAAAAAAGCTGTACAGAAGCCCGGTCGCAGAACACTTCTCCTCCCCTGGTCACACTTTCGGTGATATAATACTTATCGCTATTGCTAACAACCACAGCTGGAGTTCCGAAACCAGGCAGGAAAAGGAATCATACTGGATACGCCGCCTTAGAACATTGAAACCAAGCGGTCTAAACAAGAAGACTAGAAAATAAAAACTATGCAATAGTAAAATTTAACATTTTCCAGATCTTCTTATTATCCTTCAATATTTACTATTAGAATAACCGGTATAGAATCAAACATCTGGGATATAATCTGCGTTACATATGTACAAAAAGTAAAAATAGATGTCGCTTTGGCTTGTAGACTTTTAGTAAATTATACAACGTTTTCAGTTTCCGCATCTAGTCTATACAAGCTGGTTGTATTTATAGTTTTAGCACATGTGAAGACAGCCATGTAGAGGTTTACAAACACAACGTTTTTGTGTTTATTTGTCTATCGTATATATGTTTTGTATTTGCCTTTGAAAAAGACTCATTAAGAGTCGAAAGCGTTTAGGCTAGTTAGTTACTACTTTCATACTGTTCGTCGTCAGTTTATATCATATATATATATATATATATATATATATATATATATGTGTGTGTGTGTGTGTGTGTGTGTGTGTGTGTGTGTGTGTGTGTGTATGTATATATCTATATATATATCTATATATATATATATATATATATATATATATATATATATATATATATATATATATATATATATATATATATATCAAAAAAGTGCGATTTCAAGCTCAGGAGAGTGTCGTGTCTACTTCTTACAGCGATCCCACCTCTTCGCAGCCGAGCTTATTCCCACAAGATGCAATATAGGTGTGACTCTTATTCTTAAGAATGCTAAACTTTCTTCCTTCTCGTAACTAGGCACGAGAAGAAGGTTATACGAGAAATAACTACTGACAAGCTCAAATTTCCAACAGAGCAAGCAGACTCATACATAACAACTAATTGGAAAAAAATCTAGCATAATATAAGGTTCAATGAGCTTTTTTTGGCACGGCTAGCACCGGCTTCAAACTGATGAAAACTTGTGCTTAATGTTTCATTTCATATTTTAACGAATTACCTGCATATACTTCTTTTCTTGTCTCGAACGGAAATAACTATTTGCCGTTTAAAATTAAATTACAATATTTAATATCGTATTTTTCTAAAGATGATCAATTATTCCAAACATATCCTTCTTTCTTTTTAATCTGATGTATGTTATTTTTTTCGTTGAACTGACAGATCCATACAAAATATGTTAATCACATAAAATGATGACCAATATTAGACCAATCAATCCATGATCCATTGATTGATTTCATTTCCATATCTTCACTTACCGATCCATCTAGTGTAACTAACCATATCACAAATTCATTTAAAAGTCAATCCAGAAACATTCTATGTTGGATAAAATTATATCAACAAATTTTACTCAAAATATTGTTTGAAACACGAGTAATTTCAGCACAAACCATTCCACATAGTAGGCAGTTCCATTACGTTGCTTTTGCGATTTACTCAGAAATTATTCATTTCTCTCATCATGAAATAATCTATTATATAATGGTAATTTTAAACTATTAAGTAAATAAAACGTCAATGTTCCATATGATTCATTAATTAGTGATACGGTCACTCTTCTCCCAAAGTCGTATAGTTAAAGAAAAGAAATCATGCAATGTAGTTCGCAACCAAGTAAAAAAAACGAAAATAGCGAGGTAGTTAGAAGTATACATTTAAAACTCATACAGAGCGAGGTAGTTAGAAGTATACATTTAAAACTCATACAGAGCGAGGTAGTTAGAAGTATACATTCAAAACTCATACAGAGCGACGTAGTTAGAAGTATACATTTAAAACTCATACAGAGCTGACGTAGATAGAAGTATACATTTAAAACTCATACAGAGAGGAGGTAGTTAGAAGTATACATTAAAAACTCATACAGAGCTGACGTAGTTAGAAGTATACACTTAGAACTCATACAGAGCGAGGTAGTTAGAAGTATAATTTAACACTCATACAGAGCTGACGTAGTTAGAAGTATACATTTAAAACTCATACAGAGCTGACGTAGTTAAAAGTATACACTTAAAACTCATACAGAGAGGACGTAGTTAGAAGTATACATTAAAAACTCATACAGAGCTGACCTAGTTAGAAGTATACATTTAAAACTCATACAGAGCTGACGTAGTTAGAAGTATACATTTAAAACTCATACAGAGCTGACGTAGTTAGAAGTATACATTTAAAACTCATACAGAGCGAGGTAGTTAGAAGTATACATTTAAAACTCATACAGAGCGAGGTAGTTAGAAGTATACATTAAAAACTCATACAGAGCGACGTAGTTAGAAGTATACATTAAAAACTCATACAGAGCTGACGTAGTTAGAAGTATACATTTAAAACTCATACAGAGCTGACGTAGTTAGAAGTATACATTTAAAACCCATACAGAGCTGACTTAGTTAGAAGTATACACTTAGAACTCATACAGAGCGAGGTAGTTAGAAGTATAATTTAACACTCATACAGAGCTGACGTAGTTAGAAGTATACATTTAAAACTCATACAGAGCTGACGTAGTTAAAAGTATACATTTAAAACTCATACAGAGCGAGGTAGTTAGAAGTATACATTTAAAACTCATACAGAGCGAGGGAGTTAGAAGTATACATTTAAAACTCATACAGAGCGACGTAGTTAGAAGTATACATTTAAAACTCATACAGAGCTGACGCAGTTAGAAGTATACATTTAAAACTCATACAGAGCTGACGTAGTTAGAAGTATACATTTAAAACTCATACAGAGCTGACGTAGTTAGAAGTATACATTTAAAACTCATACAGAGCTGACGTAGTTAGAAGTATACATTTAAAACTCATACAGAGCTGACGCAGTTAGAAGTATACATTTAAAACTCATACAGAGCTGACGTAGTTAGACGTATACATTTAAAACTCATACAGAGCTGACGTAGTTAGAAGTATACATTTAAAACTCATACAGAGCTGACGTAGTTAGAAGTATACATTTAAAACCCATACAGAGCTGACTTAGTTAGAAGTATACACTTAGAACTCATACAGAGCGAGGTAGTTAGAAGCATACATTTAACACTCAGCCAGAGCTGACTTAGTTAGAAGTATACATTAAAAACTCATACAGAGCTGACGTAGTTAAAAGTGTACATTTTAAACTCATACAGAGCGAGGTAGTTAAAAGTATACATTTAAAACTCATACAGAGCGACGTAGTTAGAAGTATACATTTAAAACTCATACAGAGAGGACGTAGTTAGAAGTATACATTTAAAACTCATACAGAGCGACGTAGTTAGAAGTATACATTTAAAACTCATACAGAGAGGACGTAGTTAGAAGTATACATTTAAAACTCATACAGAGCTGGCTTAGTTAGAAGTATACATTTAAAACTCATACAGAGCTGACGTAGTTAGAAGTATACATTTAAAACTCATACAGAGCTGACGTAGTTAGAAGTATACATTTAAAACTCATACAGAGCTGACGTAGTTAGAAGTATACATTTAAAACTCATACAGAGCGAGATAGTTAGAAGTATACATTTAAAACTCATACAGAGCGAGGTAGTTAGAAGTATACATTTAAAACGCATACAGAGCTGACATAGTTAGAAGTATACATTTAAAACTCATACAGAGCTGATGTAGTTAGAAGTATACACTTAACAGCTAAAGGTCATAATAAAATACAATATTTTGTAACTTTATGAATGTGATTAATTAGAAATGAATAGACATGGAAACTCCCACTCTATTTAATAATCTAGATCAGCTAAACTCACAAATAATTTTTTTTCTATACCACTCGAAATTTTGGGTGTTTTCTTTGACAATGCTTAAACATTTCTGGGCCGTATGTATATTTGTCTACCGACAATTTTGTATTTCGAAATTCACCAACTCAAAATTAAAAATCACTCGACCACTCGTATATTTTCTGCACCTCGATCTCGTACGAGAACATGGCAAATTATAATTAGATGCCTGTTGACCACTTAAAGTTTTTTTATGTTGCAATCTCGCATAGGGATTATGAAACTTCAATATCAAAAGTAGTAAAATCACTCCACAAGTTCCACTCGAACGTACTAAGCATAAATTAAAATCATTAAATTTGTTAGACTTGATGGCATTATTTTGCAAATTAAACGCTAGAGTATAATAATGTCTATAAATGAATTACTAACCCTGTTAAAACCGAGGGCATTATTTTACATATTAAAAATAAATACACAAATTGTATTCAAGGGTATTCCTTTACAACAAACGAAATAAAAGACTAGCTAAATTAAAATTCAAAATTTTCGATATATTACTGACATGAATACCTAATATTCATACACTTAAATGACCTTATTCGATATATTAAACAGAACAATTTCCATCATCCATACAAATGTGGATAAAATGGCAAATTGTTGGCATCATAGAAATTCCTATTAATTAAAAATGCTGAAGAGTTAAATTTATATATCGATAAAACGCAAGGAGCATAAAAAATACTACATAGACTGTTTGGAATACATTTAACATTACATGCAGTATTGTGTAAATGGCTACATACAATTAATCAGTGAAACTATTTTAACAAACTGTGGACAGTTAAATAATCCTCGGTAAAATAACAAAAAACAACGATTAAAAAAGGTGCGCAGTCTGCAACATTTGCTGCGTCTGTGAACTGGTTATGCATTTGGTTTGCATTGCAAAGTATTGCTCTCCATATTGTGCTCTGTTCTTATCATATTGCAGAAACAAAGTAAAGAAACATAAAAATAATATGCTGAGCAGTCAAGGATCAAACTACTCCATTTTTTGTTAAATGGTTTGTTATATTTGTTTAAGCTATTTTTTCAAGACAGCATTGCTATGTTTACGTTAAATCGTATGACCTTTTAATCTACGATGTGGCTAGATGCATTATATGACTTTTTTTAAGAAAGTGACGCTATGAACGAGAAACCAAATCAACCAAAAAGACTGTATTTTATATATAAAGAATAAAGCATGCATGTATATGAGGACATACGGGTTCCTTACATGTTACTGCTTATGCCAGGAATGTGTAACATCTTTTATTTTATAAAGGTGGCGCTCACCAGTTATTATGTACTTTTGAGAGAGTGATGTATGTAAGGTGAAGTTGTTTGCATTTTAAACATGCACAGTGGAGAGAATGTTGGCATACCTATATACTACTTTCATGTAATGTGGATGAAATTTCTTTGGATATTGTACTTTTGGAAATTTTAAATGATCTTAGGACACTGCTAACTAAAATGACTGCTCCCTTGTGCTCCTAAAATCAACCTAAATTTGTCTAAAGTACACTATTCTTGGCAGCTATTAAAATATGGAAAATGAATTTTGCCAAACTAGATAATACCAGCTTCTAAAAGTGCAATGACTGAATTACCAAATACATAAAATGTAAAAAAAAGTTATCGGCTCTTTTTTTTACAATTTACCTCTGAAGTTCGAGAAGTGAAAATGAGCAAGTAGAGCTAGCATTTTTTTGAAAGGTGCACATCTGGAGTAAGGCCAAGCTGTATACACTCTAATCCATATTACACCCATCAATCATACATCAAAATAAAGGGAATTAAAGGTTCTTTGAACAACACCTAAGATATACAAAGTCTCTTTCAAATAACCAGTATAACGAGTGAGGAAACCCTAGGAAACTCTTTTTCTTTAAAATTTTAACCTTATGCTAAATACGAAACTGTAGAGCGCCACCTTAAAAACAAATATAAACATTTATGCAATTATTTTTCTTATTTTCGTATTATTATGTATGATGTTCTGAGTAAAATGGTACATTAACAATGATTTTATTCATGAAAATAAGCTAATTGTGCTTATTTTTGCTCTAGCATACATAATTTGCTATGAGGCATGTTTGGGTGAGTAGTGACCTTCATAATGGGGAAATTAGAAGTCTTAGAATATAGGAATAAAGTCAACTTAAATTGAAAAATGTTGCAATAAGTAAAAGAAATACATAGTGAAAATGTTTTATTTCATTTATTTGCAATGAAATTAAAAAATAAATGATAAAGCAAATTTGTTTCCTTCCATATCAAAGAATTAGTTAATATTTTACAATTTGACCTTTGACCTTTATGAACCTCACCTGTTATATCCCTTTTATAACTGTAAAATTTATTGTTGACATCTCATTAATAAATATGGCTAGTTTAAGGTTCCTGTCTATCAGCATAACACTGGTTGCTATGTTGACCAAATGCAATGCGCATTTTTAAAATAGTTCACTTTTTATCATAAGGAGGGGGGCTGTACCGGTTTAAGACTCTGACTCTAATAAATGCTGTTCTGAGAGGGCAAATACAGGATAATTATTACAAAGGACTGTTTTGATGCTTGCGACTTAAATATTTCAGTCATACAATCAAAATTAACTGATACAATAATAATACCTATATTCTCTTTATTGTGGCGCTCACCAGTTATTATGTACTTTTGAGAGAGTGATGTATGTAAGGTGAAGTCGTTTGCATTTTAAACATGCACAGTGGAGAGAATGTTGGCATACCTATATACTACTTTCATGTAATGTGGATGAAATTTCTTTGGATATTGTACTTTTGGAAATTTTAAATGATCTTAGGACACTGCTAACTAAAATGACTGCTCCCTTGTGCTCCAAAAATCAACCTAAATTTGTCTAAAGTACACTATTCTTGGCAGCTATTAAAATATGGAAAATGAATTTTGCCAAACTAGATAATACCAGCTTCTAAAAGTGCAATGACTGAATTACCAAATACATAAAATGTAAAAAAAAAAGTTATCGGCTCTTTTTTTTACAATTTACCTCTGAAGTTCGAGAAGTGAAAATGAGCAAGTAGAGCTAGCATTTTTTTGAAAGGTGCACATCTGGAGTAAGGCCAAGCTGTATACTCTCTAACCCATATTACACCCATCAATCATACATCAAAATAAAGGGAATTAAAGGTTCTTTGAACAACACCTAAGATATACAAAGTCTCTTTCAAATAACCAGTATAACTAGTGAGGAAACCCTAGGAAACTCTTTTTCTTTAAAATTTTAACCCTATACTAAATACGAAACTGTAGAGCGCCACCAAAATATACAAAAACATATCTTAATCAAGGTATCTGATATATTTTGCAGACTGACGTGGGTATCCACTTTGTTTGGATCCACTTTGTTTGGATCCTGTAATTATGTTGCGGCCGGGAAGGTAGTAAGCTTTCTTTAAAGATGTCATTCTATTTAAAGGATTTTTACGGTTTGTGCCACTATCTCTTTATAGATTTCTTTCAATACCTAAACTTATTCGGTTCTAAACAGCCATAATTGCGTTGACATGCACATCATAAACAAGTAGTAGAGGAAAACAAGATTTGTAGCCCAAACCTTGTTTTTACCCCTCCAAACAAGTATAAAATATAGTCCTAAACTATCCCCACCACTTTTTTTCAAAAGTATTAGTGTTAATGAATCTAGGTAGAGAGTTATGTACATGATCAGTGTTCAGGTAAACTTCCTTATACTATCCAGAAGCTCTGTCATTATATCACAAAAGGTGGTATCAGGTATTTTACAAAACAACAAGTGAAGACAGGTATTTTGTATTGTTACAAAACAACAGGTGCAAGGATGATTCATCCAGGTAAGCTCTGTCATACAGAGGTGACGAATTTGTTAGAACAGGCGCATGCGTGGAATGTTCACGAACTATTCTAAAAACAGCAAGACGGGTTTTATTATCAGTCTACCGCGAGTTTTTCATCAGATAACATATGCTGTATAGGGTGGAAATTAAACTGCGCATTAGAGCGTGGCGATTTCAGATAACATATGCTGTACAGGGTGGAAATTAAACTACGCATTAGAACAAACGCGATAAAGGTAAGTGATATTATTTTATACCTCTTGTTTCATTAGATTTTACTACTGTTAAATTTTTCAAACATTATTTCTTTAGTTTAGAAAAAATTTCAGTCGGAAAGATGAGATCTATCAGTTTAGCCTATCTCTATATTTTACAGGTGACTGTTAGTCATCAATTTATACCTGGATTTTATACTGCAGTTTACAGGTAGGGAAACAAGGATGTTATTACCTTACACGTGATCACCTGTGTGTAGATTCTTAATGCGCATTAGAGCGTGGCGATTTCAGTTAACAAGTGCAAGGCGGAAATTAAACTACGCATTAGGGAAGGTAAGTTATATTATATCTTAAATTTAGATAAAATTATCCGTTACTCATATTTTTGATAATTCATTTTCATATTTGCTAACCATCATTGGTAGAATGTCTGTTAACATATTGTCAATAATACGAAATTCAAGTAATAAATCATCCATATTATATTTGACTCCTCGTAGGTAAGACCGGTCTGATCAAGTAGTTTCTTGTAAGTTTTAATAGATGTTAAACATCCGTGCTTTTTTATCAAAAGTCTTGGTTCTACTTTTTTACACGCTGCTGTAAGTGAAACACCAATATCAGATATAATTAACTAAAAGGGATTTAATGATACCCCACTTGAAATTATGCCAGAACTGGTCATTAACAAGGGTAGATATGATATTACTCGAAGAATCTTGTTGTAGTATTTGTAACATTTGTAACATTTTTTTACGAACCAAAGATTTTTGTGATAATATTTGTACTTCTTTTCATTATGATATTTGTTTACATAATCCCTAGGCTTGATTAAGTAATAGGTAATTATGATGTTTCAGCTATAAATTCCAAACACCAATTATAAGAGCCATTTGTTAAAGTTTTATTGACTGGTTCAAGTATAAATTCTGAAGAAGAATTTTTATCTATTATTGCAGATAATACTCCAGACGAGCCATCAATTAATTTTTTCTTTATTTCTATTATTGATAATGATGTTCTAGATGATACATCAATAAAATGACGTCATCATTCGATAGATATTTTAAACTTTACAATGCTAAACACTGACAATCTATACACACCAGCAACCTCTGAAGTGTATTTGATAGAATTATTTTGCTGCGTCCATTCACCAGACCCAAAAGCAACAGTATACACAATATTTTTAATCTGTTTGTGAGGAATTTTAATCATACTCGTTTTCTCAACAATACTAGGAATTCCACTAATAATATCGTTGAGTTTTGTGTTAATATCATTGAGCTTTGTGTTAATATTAGCGAGTGTAATGTTAACATTTGATGCATTTCCAAAAAATTCGTTATTAGTTTTGTTTATGTTTCTACTAAAACTTAAAAACGTATTCACGTGACCAAGAAACTCATTTTTGAGCGCTGTTATTTCATTAATGATTTGAACGTCTTGATCATTGACGTATTTTTAGTGGCAGCGTCAGCGTCCTCAGTTGGGTTTCCAAGATCTGTAATTTTGTTCTGGTTCATAACAATAATTCCACGAAATAAATCACCAGATTTTTAACAAAATCATTAAATGACCTACCAGAATCTTGTATCATACCTCGATTGTAAAAAGTCACGATAATATCAGTAACCACATTAGGAATTCGTAAAAGTACATCTGGCAGTTTTACATTACTCGTCATTAGTCGTCCTTCTTTGTCCTGGAAGACGACGACTTCATTTGGATCTACACTGGCAACATTTAGTAAATTATTGATTTCATTTTTGAGCTGACCAAGAGTTGCATATTTGGATAAATCAACGTGATAACCTTCTGTGGATAAATCTCCTGATAGTGTTCCAAATTTTGTATAGTAGCTCATTATTTACTGTCCTAGATAAAATTATCAACACTAGTTTAATATTATACAAAATGGCAAAATCGTCGATATTAAACTTATATACAGAGAGACTGGTGAAGCACAAACATAACAATGAACTTCCTGATTGTCATTATCTTATTGTTGTGCGAACTGGATCAGGAAAAACAAATTTGCTTATGAACTTGCTTCTTGGTGATAATTTTAACTATGACAGAGTTTATATTTACACAAACAATCCACAGCAAGAAAAGTACGAGTTATTAAGCGAGTACAATGACAAGCTTCGTGATGATCTTGAGGTTGGTGAAGATTTTTTTATAATTAGGCAGCCAGAAGATCTTATTCCAGTTAGTCAACTTGATGCAGATGAACACAAGATAGTAGTTTTTGACGATATTCCGCTAAATGACATGGAGTTGGATAAAATAAGATCATATTTCTCACTTTCACGTAACAAACAGTGTAATTCTGTTTATCTCGCTCAAGGATATTATAATTTTGACAGATTTATTAGGCGAAATACTGGTTGTTTTATATTATTTCCAGGACTGGACAATATGGACGTTAGAAATATTGCAAGCGAGCAATACGGTGACGTGACAAAAGATAAGTTTATTGAACTTTACCGTAATGCTAGAAAAGATAAATACGACTTTTTCTTATTTGATAAACTTACAGATGATCCACCAAAAATGTTTTGCTGTTGTATTAACATTTACTTACAGTAAGGGGTTTCAATTTTATAAAATTTATAATAATAATAATAATAATAATAATAATAATAATAATAATAATAATAATAATAATAATAATAATAATAATAATAATAATAATAATAATAATAATAATAATAATAATAATAATAATAATAATAATAATAATAATAATAATAATAATAATAATAATAATAATAATAATAATAATAATAATGGACAAACGAGCAAGATACTGACAAAATATAAAAGATCTAAAAAAACTTGCTCAATCTCAGGCATTACTTAAGCAAAAAATACAACAAGCACGACGTGGACAAGTAACTGCTACAGAAGCAACAGCCACAATTTTCAAGCCGGTTACTGAAGCACTATTAAGTAAACAACCTGAAACTAAACCACTATCAGAAGAAGAACTTAAACAACTGCAAGAAAAAGGTTTGGTTGGAATTGTTAACGAACAACAGGAAGCAGCTGCTGCAAAACTTGTTACTAGATCTGATGAAGAAAAAAGAAAACTAATTGAGGCACTTACAGCAAATGTAGCTGATCCTGCTGCTAGGCAAGCGGAAACAGATCGATTGAAAAACAATCCGCTGGCACTTGAGCGAAGATTAGCAGAGTTAACAACGCAAGGAATAAAAAATATAAAAGTTTATCAGGAGACATAAAAGATATTAGAGAGGAGCAACAAAGAGTTGGTGACCTTACTGTAAAGTTTATGGAAGTTGGAGAGCAAAGACTTCATTTTATAAAAAGAGCAATTGATGTGATAAAAGATAGTGAATATGATGATCTTTTAAAGAAAGAAAATATAGAAAATATTAATAATATAAGCAGGTGGACTGATGCAGAATATCAAACATTAATCGATAGATTAGATGTAATATTAAAAGACGGAGCTGCTGCTAAAGATGAAATAAACACGGTTACAGAAATTGATGATATGCTTCCACTTTATGATAGTATGAGATATGGTGTTATTGCTATCAATTTTAAAGAAACAGCAGAAAAAAGTAGAGCAAAACCTTTTGGTGGTGGGTGGAGTTTTAGAAGGAAATTTACTGTATACGATAAATTTCGTGTAGAAAAATATAGAAAAGAAAAAACAGGAACTGGTGTAAAAATATTTACTTCAACTACTGAAATGATAGGTAGATTAATGTTATTAATATCATCAAAAGAAGCTGGGATTGATAGTGTTGAACTTTGATAATGAAATTATTGAAATACTTGATCATCTAAGATCAAGCGAATTATTAACATCTGACGAATATGAAACTTTTTTACCGCGAGTTAATCGCGGCGACTTAATTTTTTAAAATGATCTAATATAAAAGGAATGCAAACAACATTATTACTAAACACTAGTGCGTCTGCGATAGATAGCGCAAATTTTTCAGTAAATTATATTCCGCCTATGCAAATAAATCCTGCAAAACAGTATGAGATTGGATTAATCTCTTGTACTTGCTGGAATGCTATGCCTAACGTGAAAACTGATGTTAACGATGAAATGCAGTTTACTACATTTACAAGTTCTTCAATATCTACAAAAAAAAAATTCCACAAGGAGCTTATAATATTACTGGTCTAAACAAGACAATCAAAGAGCTCATAACAACAGCTGACGGTGTGGCTGATAATTTTGAGTTGGCAGCGAATTATAACACATTGCGAGCTAGGATAACTTTGAAAAATATGTTAATTGATCTTGAACCAAGAGAAAGAAGTATTGCACAACTGTTAGGATTTACTAAAAAAAAAAAGTTACAATGCACTTGACCAGCCTATTACGTATGACAGTGAACTGCCAGGAAATATAACAGAAGTAAATATGATATTAGTAAATTGCTCTATTGCTTCTGGCTCTTATACATCAAAAGGTAGCAAGGGTCAAACGATTTATAGTTTCTCACCAGAAGTTCCGCCAGGTTCTCTCATGCAAATAACTCCACGACATATTATATATTATCCATTAAACGTTGAAGATCAAATATCAAGTATAATACTGCAGTTGACATATCAATCTGGAGAAAAATTGCATGTTAATAATGAAGTTGTAACATAATTATTTACATCTATGCGAGCAGAAGTAAAAATTATGCAACATCAAATATAATAAAAAAGAAAAAAAAATTATCGAAGAAAAATAATAGGAGGATTTTTTGGAAATATATTTACTAAAGTTATTGAAAATGTTCGAGGTATAGCGCGTAAAGTTGCACCAATTGCTATTGACGCGGGTAAAGCTTTTTCAACAGGGGCTGTATCTGCCGCCGGGACTGCGGTGGGACAAAAAAGTAGCTGATAAAATAAAAGAAGATCCACCGACTGCATCTGAAATAAAACAAGCTATCTCAGAAATCGCTCCAACAAAAGAAACTCAGCGAGCTATGATAACAACAACAAAAAAATTATTATCACCAAAGGGCGAGCGGATCATACAAAAATTAATATCTAAAGTAACAGTGCCGCAATAAAATTTTATATAATCTAATAAAATAAAATGTCTGTTAAAAATTATTATCTCGAGTTAACAGAAACTTATGACATCGACAACAATGTGACAGAATTCGAGTATGTGGAGTATCTTGATGAGAATTCTAACGAACCAAATAAAGCTGGTATTAGAACCTTTAACACTAGAGACGAAGATGTATTTCTACTGCCACATAAGGCTATATTAGAAGTACGTGGTCAGACTATGACATAAGCCAATCCACCTGCTGTAATTGCAGTTGGAGCAGAAGTATCTCTTATAAATAACGGTTTCA
>JAEAOA010001866.1:0-322026 GCA_016746295.1 Potamilus streckersoni
GTATTTTTATGTGAGAGAGAGAGAGAGAGAGAATCATAATCCGATGCACAAGATAACTACTTGTGTGCACATTGTTGTGTGTGTATCTTCACAGAATATATTTATATATCACCAATGTAATTTAAGATTTATCATTTATTAAACATAATAGTAAACGTGAATTCTGTAATTTATCAAAATGTTTCAGTTCTGTAAGACATAAATCGTTGAATTTTCCATCAAAGAACTTTCTTTGACAATTTTCAACTTGACACAAATTGAAAGTATTAGAAAGGAGCAGTTATATTTATGGAGGGGGATTACCGCCATAATTATATGCATGTACTGTCTAATCTTCTTTCATGCATTATTGTAAATGAAAAAGTGTCACCCTCGAGTACCATAAAATAGCTTGTCGCCTACTGATTAAATTTTCAGAGGACAACGTATTGGCGATTACATTTTGTCCTGAATTGTATGACAATTTAGGTGGAGATCCCAAGTTGATCAAGATTAAAAATGAAATACTAGCCGTTACCGGCAACATGGATTTTGCGAAATATTTTCGATTGCCTGTAGAAATGAACCAAGGACTGAATTTGATTTTAGTGTACTCCTATGTGGTGGAGTACAACATGATGGGACACACCTCAGTACCGTAACTGCGTGTCATTCCTTTCAAAATGGATTCAGTCACCAACGCTGATGAGGAAGGTGAAAACAACAATCAAGTTCACAGAGAATTTGTACATCCTCACTATTTGCCTGTCAGTAAGTCATATTTCGACACTGTCAATATTACAATCGAAGGAGATCTGGGACAAAATATTCCTTTTCACCTAAGAGAAAGTAACAGTGAAATTAGATTATCGAACAAGATTACTCTAACCCCTTGTCAGTCATGTATCCTGTGTACCAAGAAGTCGCTCGACAACAGGACATGATTTAAAAAATATGCTTCAATCGGCCTTTCGTTCGGCGGCTCCCGTTTTGAAACTAATGATGATGAAAGGTGAAGAATTTGTCCAAAATGTCATCATTGACAAAGAAGATCCCAAATAAGCTTTAATTAGAGGAGTCAAAAATGTTTTGTTTCAAACGGGCAAAGACATTTTGGGCCGACAAGAAACTTATATAAATGCCCTGGATGCTATCGAGTCAGGCATTCTTACTTCCCTGACGCCACAGCAAGGAGCAAGGACAAATCAGAAAAAAAGACGACGAAGACACTTATTGAGAGGACTTCACACATCCCGAGCTAGAAAGACGAAGAAAAGAATAACCGTCCAAGACTACGACGCTTTTGATTACTTAAAAACAAAATCACAGAGAGAAAATGATGCATAGAGAGTATTGCGCCTATCTAAGTCGGAACTAGATCTGGCTGCCATGCCACACACCATGTCGACGATGCAAGAAACCCAATGGGTCGATTTTCATCCCGTCTCCTCCAGCGCCCATCCAGTTTGTAATCAAGGGACAGCCCGAATATTATCTCGATCTGAATAGCAGTTACTTGTACCTGACACCGAAAGAGATCAAAATGTCTAACACACATCCGGGTAGAGTAGCTCTCATCAACAATTCCATGCAGTCCTTGTTCAACGAAGTGGATGAATAACAAACTGGAGAGCACTAGCATGGATACTTACCGTTATCGAGCTTGCCTGGAAAATCTTTTGACGTACGGAAAAGAGGCCAAGAACACTCATCTGGATGCTTGCTTGGTTTGGAAACCTGACACCGCAGGTGAGGACAAGTTTAACGACACAGCCCTGACAGCAGATGACGATATTCACAATGTGGGCTTTAACGACCGTCGAAAGAAAATCCTGCAAGGTCGTATTGTAGAACTGATGGATCGTTATGATATAGACATGTGGTCGCAAGACAAGTATTTGCTCAGTATTTGTGGATATTCGCCTGAGACTAAATCGTACAAGTGTCAAGTTTATGATAAGCATACGGGTTTTATGGCAATTGATGCTAATGTTCAAATTAGAAAATCACTTGATGTCGTTTTTAGTGCTAGAAAGTTCACTATTGCGTAATGTTAGGGTAACAAATATGACAAACAGATTATTGATTTCAATAACGTTTAAAAAATTTATTTCAAAATCTGTCCTTGACACATTAATGCAGTACTATAAATATTATCACAAAAGCTCTGGTGCACATAAATGCTATAAATATTATAGCACAATAATTCGAGTAATTTCGTATTTTCCGATGTTGCTGACATGCTCAGGTACAATCTCTGGCGGAGCAATTTTAAATCCTATTTTTAAATCCTTAAAAGAAATTGTTAACTATTTCATGAATCGGCGTTAGGTTGTCAACTGCAATGAAGCGAATCGAGCCACAACTTGAAACAAAAAATACGTATAACATATAAAATTGTATCATCTTAAATTAGATCTTATTTGCGTGCTGCAAAGTACGACATGGATGATTTAATTCGTGAAATTTACATAATTGATAGTAGGTTGACTTATATTTTGCCAATGAGAGTAGATAAATATGAAAATCGTTATCCAAACATGTATCTGGTAGAGTGTGTTTAGTAATTGTTAATATAATCTCTAATTTTCTCTAAACTTTGCAAAAAATATCGACACGGGGAGTGTTGCGTAGATATTGTGTACAAATTTGTCTTGCTTGTAGTAGAGTAAAATGAATAATTTCCGGAGCAAAGACACCACTCCCCAACAAATCATATTTTGTCTCAAAAATTTGGGCTATAAACCTTGCTATATTTAGAAGTCTAGAGGGTGGTGACAAGATGATAAACAGCGTTTGTTTTTTTTTTTGTTGTTTTTTTTTTTTTTAAGGGAAGTTTGGTCTTTGGGCCAGAAATCTCATTTCTTCTACTACTCAGTCTTTAAGCACCTACCGTTCTTTATCAATCAAAATGCTTTAGAAATTTCAAATATCTTTCTTAGATAACAAAAATGCTAACGTACAAAATTATTATTATATATATATATATATATATATATATATATATATATATATATATATATATATATATATATATATATATATATTACGTATAACATATAAAAAATGTATCTTCTTAAATTAGATCTTATTTGCGTGCTGCAAAGTACGACATGGATGATTTAATACGTGAAATTTACATAATTGATATCATGTTGACATATTTTTTGCCAATGAGAGTAAATAAATATGAAAATCGTTATCCAAACATGTATCTGATGGAGTGTGTTTAGTAATAATTAATATAATTTCTAATTAATTTTCTCTAAACTTTACAAAAAATATCGATACGGGGAGTGTTGCGTTGATATTGTGTACACATTTGTCTTGCTTGTTGTAGAGTAAAATGAATAATTTCTGGAGCAAAGACACCACTCCCCAACAAATCATATTTTGTCTTATAAATTTGGGCTATAAACTATGCTATATTTAGAAGTCTAGAAGGTGGTGACAAGATGATAAGATGATAAACTGTGTTTGTTTTTTTTTTTAAGGGAAGTTTGGTCTTTGGGCCAGAAATCTCATTTCTTCTACTACTCAGTCTTTAATCACCTACCGTTCTTTATCAATCAAAAATGCTTTAGAAATTTCTTATATATATATATATATATATATATATATATATATATATATATATATATATATATATATATATATATATTACGTATAGGTGATTAAATTGCTTGTGTGTAAGGTTTAAAATTCTTTTATTTTCATTTTTGTTTCATTGTATTTAATAGCAATGAATATTTTTCTCGATTTTGGGATTCTATTTTTAGCAGTGAGATATATTTTAGCACAAAGTTTGTATATTGTAATTTAGTTTGTCCTAATTTGGTAACAAATCAACAGGAAGTTAAAATGATTGATCAGCATTACGGACATATTTTTTCCGCTTGATCAATGTTTGTAAACAACCTTTGTTATGATTAGGTTTCTTAGTGGAGTGACCTTGGTCTACGTGTAATAAGAGACCACATGACCGATCCCGCGAGATTTGAAGTGATGTTTTGAGTGTAAATACGCATTCTTAATATTGGTTTGGCCAGATTCATTCAAAACCTTGAAGGAACAAGGTGTACTTATTTTAAATATTTTATTCTTTGTCTGATATTCGGATTCAATAATTTTATTTTCCTTGACACTCAACAATTTGACTTTTGTATAAAACATTCTGAAAGATATTCAAGAAAATCAATTCTGGAATTATTTGGAAACAAAGACTGCGATTCAAGTGAGGAATTATTGCTATTCATATATTGGACTACATCTGACGTCATTACCCTACATATTCGTACCTCGTCGGGACTCGAACCTGGATTCGTATAGGGCTATTTAGTGAAAGAACTTGTGTTTCTATTCTTAAAATCATATTTGGATTATATTCACAGATTGTAAGTCATATTTACAAATTTTTACATTGTTATCTAGGGAAATAAATTGTTTTGTTGAAATATACAAAGCTTGTTCGCTTTCACTCTTTTCTTTGTTACTGAGTACGAGCCCTTGTCACGTAACAATATATATATATATATATATATATATATATATATATATATATATATATATATATATATATACACACACACACACACACACACACAACTGGTTTTGAAATCTTTTTGTTCTCATATAACCTCGTGTCGACTGCCGTTTAGTCTCATTTGTCTTGCATAACCAAATTATAACCGAGTGACCGAGTGGTCTAAAGCGCTGTCCGTTACGGATCACTACCATCTCACCGCTGTCTGCGTGTGTTCGAGTCTAAGATTTGGCGAATGTGGATATGTGAGAACGCTTGCCAGTAGCTTCTCGTGGGTCGGTGGTTCTTTCCGGTGATTTCCCGGTTTCTTCCTCCACCATTAATACTGGCCGCCATGTATAGCATATCGTGTGCTGAAAAATGGCGTTAAGCACCAAAACAACAACCAAATTATTAATCAGAATATCTCTATATCTTTCTTATGTCTATCCGCTATGCCAGTGCCATTAATAATTTGTAATTTCACTTAATCTGCTACGTCTGTTGTTAGACCCTGGCTGGGAACAAAGTAAAGTATTGTTCATAAAGTTGATCATTGCGTTATCGTGTTTCTTTATTTTCAATATTGTTATATGTGTGTTTAACTTTATGTTGTTACTTTGTTTCATTTTTGCGTTTGCTTAACGGCTTAGTTTCGTTTCGTTTTGGTGTTTGGTTTGTTACTGATTTATTTCTTTTGACATTTGTCTGTTTCGTTTGCTCTTCGTTTGTTTTATTATTATCCTATTATGTTATATACCCGTGACTTCGTTTGGCATTTGCTTGTTTGAGACTTTTAGAAATGATATTAACAGCTGCCTCACTTTGCACTCAGCATTAAGAGGTTAGTTTTTAGGATTGGTCGGCCTGGTGTCAGGATAATGTGACTGGGTGCGACATCATGCCACATGTCTGCGGCGTAATGCCCGAATACTGGACATCAATATAAACTGTCACACTATAGACATCGAACAATTTGACTGAATAATTGTGAAATCTACGTTAAAAATCTAAATCACACATCACTCACGCGTTTGTTCGTTTTATTTGAGTTTTCATTGTTTCTTTTTATATTTATCTGTTTCTTCTTTGCCTAGTTTGTTTTATTATTATCTTATTATTTTAGACACTGTTATTTATTTTGATGTTTGTTTGTTTCATTTGTGTTTTGTTTGCTTCTTTTCACATCTGCCCTTTTCCATTTTGCTTCCTTTGTTGTTTTTTTAAGCATTGTTCGAATTTTAAATTGTTTGTTCTTTAAATCATTTCATTTCTTACTAAATCATTTCATTTAATATCAGGTCATCTGGAATCGGAATTTATTATTTTATTTTTGGGTTTCAATCATTTAATTTCATGCTACATCATTTCATATCTCACAACATCATTTGGAATCTGAATTCATCATTCCATTTGTTGTGTTAAATCATTTCATGAAACACCATATCATTTGGAATCTGGATTTATCATTTCATTTACTGGGTTAAATCATTTGATTTCATACTACATCATTTTATTAATGTAATTTTGGCGGTGACGGCTACCCATAGATTTAATTCTTAATTTTAATTGTAATGTATTGGCATGTCGCGAAAAGTTACACGGAGGCTATATACCTAATCTGAAAAAGTATTACGTGCCGGTCGTTAATTTTAATCTGCAAACAACGTTTCGCAAAAGTTTTTAATCAAATTCAGGAAATAAAACAAGGGGTCTAAAAAAACTAGATATGTTAATCTACTTTTCTTGACAGAATGCCTTCTACAATTACAACGTGACCACCGTACGATTTGATATTGAATTATCACTATTACCTTCAATAAAACGTACTTCAAACCTTTATTTTAGCATTGATATTTCCTGTAAAGCAAATTAATTTAGGTGTTTTAGGTAGTAAATGACTAAGATACTAAGTCTCTTAACTTTTAAGGCGATGCAAAACGTCCTTTGCAAATTAATCTGGGAACTAAAGGTCGTGAATTAATTCCGTCCAGGTAGAACAAGGCACATGATTTCATGTCCAAAATAAAGCAAACCCAAAAGATGAATATGACAAATTACAATGAAAGCAATTCGTTCTTCGTCATTGTTTGAGATAAATAGATTTTAAAAATTAAACACATAAAATGGTTCACTATAGAGTCCCCGTATATATATATATATATATATATATATATATATATATATATATATATATATATATATATATATATATATATATATATATGGTTATTATAAGTGTAAATGTAATCAAAACAATATTAAATAATAAAACAAAACCTTGATATTTCTATTATACAAGATCTGTCTTATCATTGCTTCACCACAATGTGTTATTCTCTTATTATTTCATTATCGGAAAAGTCCAGCGTTTCATCACTAATACCCGAGAAATAAAATCTACTGAGGTTATATTGTCTCATTCTGCGATACATAGTAGTTTCTGAATCAGACAGTGTATTGCTGATATCCATAACCGTAGATCATGTCTCGAGAAGCCCTTCAATAGTAAATTTGATATTCTAAATTCATGGCGGCCGAGGTGATTGCTTCCATATTTGACGCTATCCGTAGCCTCATAATGTCAGACCTATTGACTAGGCACAAACATTGAAAGTCTTACAGTGATAGCTTAAACACAATATCGGGAGAGATTTTCTGTTCTCCAAATATCCTGATGAAGAATCTAAATTCAGTCGTTTGAGAACATTAGACATGAGTCTGCCATATTAGTTCTTTCATTTTAGTCACTACAGTAAGACAATATATCCCCTTAGGCCTCTTCGCGCGTGACTTTCCATAGAATATAAGAAAGTTTCGGCGTTCCATAAATAAACTTTCTTTCTTCATATGTGTAAATATCTTGATACAAAAACTGGTGGCGAACACTGTTTAGACTGGATGTAGTGTGAAATCTGCTTGACAGGGTGATGATAACGGATCCTAAATTTGATTATTCAGTTTAAGTCGAACAAATTGCTTTTGTAAAAACAGACTGCTTGGACCCTTCGCGCCTGCGCAAGTTCCGTCTTTGCTTCTCATCATAATGAAGTTTCTCTTCATCAAGAAGTTTGCACATCATATAAGGAAGTTTGCACATCATACAAAGAAGTTTGCACATCATATAAGGAAGAAAGCACCGCATAAAAAGAAGTTTGCACATCATATAAGGATGAACGCACCGCATATAAAGAAGTTTGCACATCATATAAGTACGAAAGCACCGCATATAAAGAAGTTTGCACATAATATAAGGACAAAAGCACCGCATATAAAGAAGATTGCACATCATGTAAGGACGAAAGCACCGCATATAAAGAAGTTTGCACATCATATAAGGACGAAAACACCGCATATAAAGAAGTTTGCACATCATATAAGGACAAAAGCACCGCATATAAAGAAGTTTGCATATCATAAAATGAAAAAAAGCACCGCATATAAAGAAGTATGCACATCATATAAGTACGAAAGCACCGCATATAAAGAAGTTTGCACATCATATAAGTACGAAAGCACCACATATAAAGAAGTTTGCACATCATATAAGGATAAAAGCACCGCATATAAAGAAGTTTGCACATCATATAAGGATGAAAGCACCGCATATAAAGAAGTTTGCACACCATATAAGTACGAAAGCACCGCATATAAAGAAGTTTTTCATATCATATAAGGACAATAGCATCGCATATAAAGAAGTTTGCACATCATATAAGTATGAAAGCACCGCATATAAAGAAGTTTGCACATCATTTAGTACGAAAGCACCGCATATAAAGAAGTTTGCACATCATTAAGTACGAAAGTACCGCATATAAAGAAGTTTGCACATCATATAATAAAAGTTGTCATCTTAAGACAGCTGTGGCGTTCCATATCATATGCTTGGCAATATCTTTAGTTGTGCAGACTGCATATATATGTATCCTTTATCTGTTTATGGTAAAATCAAGTCAGCTGTAATGATATACCCATCATATACACCTTTCTCCTTGTCGGGCTTTGGAAAACTGTCCAAATTCAATGAACCAAACATAAGCTTTCTGGTACCTCAAATAGCTTGTACATGAGCCATAGCAACAATGATCAGTGGTAACCACATTTAATAATTACTTTTCCAGATGAATATATAGTTTGTTTATATATTTCAAAATACTGCTAGCATTCGTTTTACTATGCGTTGCTAGCGGCTTTGTCCGAAAACAATATGGCCGCAGTCGTGGCAATGACATCATGGTTTTATTTTTAGCACAAGGATGAATTAAGTACAAGCACCATTTGGGGCAGTTCCTTTGGAATTTTCATCCCAAATTATTTAATGCATGTGTACTAAAAATGAAATTCAAGAACTTTTGCATTATATTGTTCCAGAAACATTTATTGGATCTGATTCTAAGAATTACACAGTCTACAGGCGTTGACATTCTAACCATCGCTGTAACTGAATATTGGAATGTTCATCTATATTTGGATGAAAACATTCAGCGCTTAGTACATGCTTTAACTGGTCGCCATTATGATGGTTGGCTTTCAACAAAGACAGCTGGTTGCTACTTTTAGAAACTGGTGCATATACACTCGATACCGGGGTAAATTAATGCGAACACTCATCAATTGTAACACATTACATCAAGTGCATGTGAACTGATGTCAATGTGTGTGACTCGTACAGTGGTAAAACGTACAAGCGCTCTTCATGCGTTGCATACACACCCGCAAGACGACCGAGCAACGAAATTCTTTTTCTAATAGCCATATCGGATGGATACCTATGACGGAAGTCAAGGCATATAGAAAATAAAATATATAGGTACAAATAAACACCAGACAGAACGGAAAGTGCTATCCATGGACACACGATGATGCGTGATAATACAGAATGAATTTATGTAATGAGAACGATAATATCATGCAGGCTAAATAATCTTTATTTCGTTCCCTACCAAGACTCGAACCCTCATCAGCGGGTCACTACAACAATCGACTTGTCTGAATACACCTACCCCGTATACCCCTTTGATCTTGCACCCCCTTCCAAGGATGGAACATAGTCTCTGGTATAAAGCATACAACCGTTCTAGCCAACCATCAAGCCTCCAGAAATGCACCACTTCAACCTGTCTGTTTTAGAGTTAAAAATAGGTAAATGAGGAAACTAGGCGAAAAAGTTCGGGTTGAAAAACTCTATATTGTGTGTGGCTAAATATAAAAACTTTTACCCGTCTTATGCTCTGCTTACAGCTGTGTATGGAAACCTGCTAGTGCCACATTGAAATCATTTCTTTAAATGTAATTACGATTTACCAGTCGTAATTACGACTTGCTATCTCGTAATTACATAATATTTAATCATATTAACACAAATCATTTAATCATATCAACACAAATTAACTATTATGAATCACATAACAAAAAATACCAAAATAAAAAATTACTTTCCCTATCCCTATTAAATCTAGGATGTTAAAAAAAAAATTGACAAGGTGAAAATGAATCAAATGGTAAGGTACAATAAACACATTAATTTGCGAAAGGTAATAAAATTGAACCACCGCCATGCATACTGGCTGAATCATAATAAATTCAAAGGGTTAATTTTGGATCAACAACTTCACTTCAACCCTAACCATCCCAAACAAGGACTCATTAGAAACGGATCTCCGAACAAACAAATCCTCAAATAACAAGAGCCTTAGTATTGAGGAAACCCTACTACTGATGAACTTTGTTTTTCAGGTAAAAAACGGATGCAACCTTTGAGTCCTATACAGCAGAATACTGCGCTGACGTCACTACCAATTTACTTCACCAGGAACTACACAACCAATAGAAATGTTCGAATTAAGGGGTACGAGTACGAGTCGGGTAGTTTCATTGACCTAAACGATACTCAAGTCATGAAACAATTATCCAACAAAATACTCAAACCAGTAAGGAGGATGTGATTGCACTCGGAATGTAGTCGAAATTACATAACAATTTTGAAATGTGTAATCAAGCTTTAAAACACATGACATAGCTCATGTAATTTGGATATGCTGAAATAAGAAAGTAAATTTTGAGGAAATTCAGGATGTAAAACTGTAAGTAAACTTTTGCCTTTCTTGTTACCAGCTAAAGACACGTTTATGCATTGTCACTTGCATGCTGTTCTTAGGGACCATATCAATTTTATGAACTGTTGCTAGACTAAATCCGAAACACTGTATCAAAACATTTAACACAGAATATTGCAAAGCAGCTGGTATGTGGCAGTCCACGAAACATCTGCTTTAGTTCATTCAGAAACATATGTCATCAATCAAAACGTAAAGCGTTTACATGATTTGTTCACAAAGTAGTTCCTAATACTCTATGCTACTATTGGGCACACGTGTCGTGCACGTGCGTGTAATATGAATGTGTGCAATCTCGTAAAATATTGCACGAATCTGGCAATATAAAGTTAATGGAGACAAAAATGAACATATAATAAGTAACGATATAATAACCATATTCCTTTAACCTCGATATAATTTTCTGTTGCTTGGTCTTCACTTCTGTCATCGACAGCTTCTCGTCAGTCACAAATCGTTTACTGGTCTTTTGGATACCACCCATGTTGTCTTCACAAATTGTTTACTTTTTGGGATACCACTTATGTCGTCTGTCACAAATTCTTGACTGGTCTTTGGGAAATAACTCATGTGGTCCCTCACAAATCGTTTACTACTCTTTGGGATATCACCCATGTCCAGTGTCTCAAATTGTTTGCTAGTCTTTGGGATACCACTCACGTTTTCTGTCACAAATTGTTTGCTAGTGTTTGGGATACCAGTCACGTCTTCTGTAACAAACTGTTTACTAGTCCTTGGGACATCACTCACGTCGTCTATCATAAATTGTTTATGTGTCCTTATGATAGCACGTCTGTCACAAATTGTTCACTAGTCTCACAAATTGTTTACTATACTTTGGGATATCACACATGTCGTCTCACAAATTGTTTACTACTTTTTTATATCAGTCACGTCCTCTGTCCTAAATTGTTTGCTAGTCTTTGGGATATCACTCGCGTCTTCTGTCGCAACTTGTCTGTTAGTATTTGGGATACCACTCACGTTTTCTGTCACAAACTGTTTACTAGTCTTTGGGACATCACTCACGTCGTCTGCCACAAATTATTTACTAGTCTTTGGGATAGTACTCATGTGGTCTGTCACAAATTGTTTACTAATGTTTGGATATCACTCATGTTGTCTGTCACAAATTGTTTACCACCCTGGGATATCGCTCATGTCGTCTGTCACAAATTGTTTGCTAGTCTTTGGGATATCACTCATGTCGTCTGTTACAAACTGTGTACCAGTCTTTGGGATATCACCCATGTCGTTTGTTACAAACTGTTTACTTATCTTTGGGATATCACTCATGTGGTCTGTCACAAATTATTTGCTAGTCTTTGTAGTCTCCCTCATGTCGTCTGTCACAAATTGTTTACTAGTCTTTGGGATACCACTCATGGTTACCACGGTATGGATGATTGGGTTGTACCCGATCAAACTACCCATTTTCATAACCATGTTACCACCTGCACTACCCACTTTCACCTTTGAAATCACTATGTATTGCTGGAATTTAACCGTGGTGTTTTCATCTCTCCCTTCGCCTTGCCGCCCAAAATGAGAAGATCAACATATGACTTCTAAATCTACTGAAACAGATAGCATAATGGACAGTCTTATTTGAACATATGTCCCAAAGACTGCACGTTGTGTACATTCTGATTTTTTATTATTTAACATTAAAAACCTCGTCAAAATAAAAAAAAATACGCAGAAAACACGTCATCATTGTAGATTTGTTGTTGGTACTTCCAGCAATGTGTTCTGCCTTTGGCAGATCTCTTCTACAGATAGATAGTTATGAAGATGGTTAGTTATGTTAGATACAATAATCCTCTGAAATCCAGTGACTCCTTCAAAGCAGAGTTAAAGCCTATCATCGACACTGCAACCTTTTGCATTACAATTCTTGTCATCAAGTGACAATTTTCTCCAGTACTCAACGAGACCTAGTTTGTTATATTTGCTTGTAAGCAGCTAATATAAGTGCAGATACAGATTACCAGAAACAATGATAGCTCATGTTCAACAACTTGCGGCCTACATCCAATCTTTTTAAGTCTTCCAGATAGCAAACAATTGGATCAACTTCTCTTATTTTGAATATTTCCTCGATAAAGCTAGGAAGGTTTTTCTTTGTTTAAAAATTTTGTTTCTCCGATTGTGAAAGAATGAGTTCTCGTTGTATCAGTTGTCATGTAATCTAATATACTGAGCTATACTTTTGATACATCTTCATTGTTGCTCAATTCAACCAGACTCACATTAATTTGTGATGAATGTAACTTTATCCTTAAGTAACTTTGCGAAAACCCATTTTCTTCTAGTAAAATTCTTTCTAAGTCCAGTTTTCATAGCTCTGTTTAGCTTTTCATTACAAATTCAACAAATTCACAAGTCAACCAAAGATTCATCAAAATGACACTACTACATTATATGATATCTAACCATATATATATATATATATATATATATATATATATATATATATATATATATATATATATATATATATATATATATATATATATATATATATATATATATATAATTGGAAGAGCTGTGGAAAATCCACTGTTCTTTTATTTTTCTTGGTGCAGTGACTGTGAACCTTGACCTTGTTAGTGCTCTACTTTACTCTCAAGCACAAATTATCAAAATATGTTGGTTACTGTAAATGATGGACAACTCGAGTTACTGTGCTGAAACCATTTTTTTTAGTTATAGCGACTTTGACCTTAACGCTTTCAGATTCTTATGCCTTTTAAATTTTCATTCAAAAAAATTCCCCAATATACTTATGGTTCTTTTTCCTTTAGTGGTAAATTTAAAAACAAGCGGCCTATTCAGGCATGAAATTGCTCGCCTGTCATATCGTATAACTAAATGTAAAAGCAGCTGGTCAATAAATCTAGGCCAATATGATGATGTCTATAGACATTTCTTCGAACGATGTTGATTGAACATGGTATAAAAATTATTGAAAAGTTTCTGCATCTTCATCTCTATTTGATGGCACATCAGGAATATTTATAAATTTAGAGTAGTGAAGATCATAACGGATTTGGTCGAAGTTAGTTAAATTCTATTCTACAGTTGTTTTAGATATAGTTGTATGCCAGTATTCTTCTTTCACTATTTGGAGACATTACTGATAGCATAGCAGCACCATTTACATAAATCTAGAAGGCGTTCAAACTAGGACAAATCAGAATCGAGTCAATTTAAGTGATTCTTTTCAAAAGAAATTAAAGATTTTCCATGTTAAGCAACAATAACCATATCATGTGTAGAACTTTAAAGCCTTTATACTAGAATGTTTTCTTTAAAATTTTGTCAGATTCTTTGTGAAATATGGCTTTGAAGTTTTGAGGAAGTTAAGAACAGTAATTACTGACGGACGAGTTTTCCACAATTCAGTAACAAGTCTTACTTAAAAGTGACTCAGCTTCACGTGTACAACTTGTATATTCAAGCCACTTCCCTTTCCGTCAAATATGATCACATTCTATTCAGCGATTGCTGAGAATAAATAGTTAAAAGCCCTCGATCTTTGGTACTAATATGCAGTCTTCAATATCATGCAAAAAAGCAGAAACCATTATTTTCATTCTTGTCCTACTTTAACTGTGACCTCTGACCTCTAGACTCGACATTCTATATGTTTCTCTATTACCCTAAGTGCATGCCATCCACAAAGTTTTGTCAGTGAAATTCTCGAAAACACAAGATATTCTGCTAAACATATTTTTCTTTGACCTACATTAACTGTGCCTTTTACCTTTTTGACCTCAAAATCGATATTCCGTATCTAAGTGCAAGCCTTCCATACAATTTGCCCAAGGTACTCTAACTTGAGCCAAAGTAATTATGCATAACAATTTTCTTGTTTGACTCTTTTTCAATTTTCCATGACTGATCAATTACAGACCAATTTCTAATAAAGGGTCACACAAAAACAAATAAAACAGCAAAAGTATAAAAAGAAAATTGATATCGAGTACATATCTTAGCCCTTTGTATCAATTGCAAATGCATACAATGTATGCTAACACACGAGAATGAAAGACTATGATAGTAATGAACACATGAAGCCTATCAGTTTTGAGAATTCATGATTGTGCCTTGATATCATTCGTCATTTTTCATCGTTTCTTTTTACAGAAAACGAGCTTATTATAGAGATAAAAGACCCAGACATGTTGCATCGCTAAAAAAACTGTTATGTTCATTTAGAATTACTTGAAAACTATACAACACAAAAATCAATTGACTTGAATGTATTGAGGAAAAAATACGTTTTTTAAGTCAAGATAAAACCATCTCTTCATTTTACCCGCAGTGTCTATGCTCTCGTTCAGCAATAAGATTTTCAAAACTTGCCACTGTGGGAGACATACTGGTTGCAAGATTGGCACCATTTTCATTTGAAATAAACCAGACATCATTATATGACATCTGGTAGAAACTTCACGCCGATAGGACTATTCAATCAAGTGAATTAATGACAAGCTAGCCACCATGTTTATTGTGTGAGCCATACTGAATGTAAGCGGGCTCCAGAGCAGTGCCTTTTCCTGATCCCTGGCTGGATCCGAGACCTTAAAATGACCTTAATTACTCCCAAATTTGCACGCCACTACAACCGGACGCCAAACAGCAGACAATGTAACAGCCTCCGCCACCCAAAGGCCACCACCAAAGAAGCCCACAAAGCCAAAGACACCAGCCAGCCACCCCAACACGGCGAAAGCCTCCACCACCCGTACTTTCCATGATGCTGGTTCTCCTTTCGTTGTTCCAAGTGTCCCAGAAAGGCTCTCTATGTCTCCAAAAAGTCTTCATCACCCCTATATCACTTTTAGCAATTTGTATCCAGTTGTTTCTATGGATATCCCTATGCCAAAATTGTGTGAGCCACCTATGCAATTGTATCAAATATACATGGGTTGTGAATTTTGAAAAGGTGTTATGTAGGAATTTTGTGTACTGAGCGTACTTTTAAAATCTAAACTATGCCAATCTGCTGAAGGTATGCCATCCTGTGCAATTTTATCACCGCTTGGGAATATGGTTGTATGTTTTGAACCCACACCAAAGGATCGTGATGGGTTATGTTTTGGTCTTCTGTTTTGAAATGAAGATCTTGGTTAATCCCTCGCTAATCGAAAGTTTTTGACGCTTGTCCGGATTTACCCTCTCGCTCCTGGAGAGGGTTGTCCGATATTTGAATCAGCAGGTAGGAGGTGTCTTGGACTATCCCTAGCTATTAAGATGCCACACCTAAGTGCCAGGGTCATGGTAAGAAATCTTAGCTCAGCACTGGCCTACAGAGTTCAGGATCCCACCCAGGTATTGCTAGTATGTTTCTAGTACCTGTTTGATGTTCCCAGCTAGGTGCTTGTGTGTGAATGTGGGGAAAGAGGTTTTGTGGGGAAGCCAGGGAGGTTTCGGACGTCCCTTTAGCTTGATGTATTCTGACGTCCCTTTAGCTTGATGTAATATGCTTGTCATCATGCTGTGTTTGTGTGATTTGTGGAGTGGCAGGCAGAGCTACCTGGACTGTTCATTGGCTTTGCAATACTTAACCCTAGGGAGCATGAGGTTAATTACGACCGATTATTGGCGAGCAGTTTATCCTGAACTGCTCTTGTATTGGTACGATACCAAGGTGTTGATGTGTGTGTGTGTGTGTGTGTGTGTGTGTGTGTGTGTGTGTGTGTGTGTGCGCGCGCGCGCAGGGGAAGGGGTTATGGGCAGTAGGTATAAGTTCCTAACTGTCCCTTGATTTGATTTTGGCAATCATAATCATTTCTTGGTGGCAACTTTGGTTATTACTTCTTTTCTTGTTCGAAAAGTATGATTATATCATCTTTTCTCTAGTGGCCATTTGAAAAGTTATTTTAAACTTTTCTGTCAGTCTTCTTCCCCTCTTTCTGTTATGGCTGGTTCCTTCTGAATTGTGTCTTCTTTATTTTCTGTTAATCTTTTTTCCCTCTTTTGCCATGGTTGGTTCTGTTGCTTCTGTGATAAATCTTCTTTATCTGCTTGTCTTGCTTTTTTCCTCTTGTGATATGGCTTCTTTTATTCATTAGAGTGATTAAACTTCTGTCGAATAAGTCTATTGTCATATATGTGCATGTTATGTGAATTTAATTATGGTAAATTGCATCAATTGAGTTTAGTAATGTTTGATAAGAACATTCAGGCTAGCTTTAATTATTTTAAATGTGTGGTAGAGAAAGAAGGTTATTAAATTAATTTGATAAAATAATTGAATTAGGAGTGTTTACCATTTGCTTTGATCGAATAGATTAAATAAAAGTGAGTTTGATGTTTAATAAATGATCATCATTTGTATATTGACAGTAAGTTATAAATTCATTTGGTCTAATAAAATTAAAAAAATTAAAGTTTATATATATATATATATATATATATATATATATATATATATATATATATATATATATATATATATATATATATATATATATATATATATATATAATATACATACATAAGGAAAGTAAATAAATAAATAATACATCAAAATACAAAATAGATAAATAAACTGAGTTTGTTTTTAATTAATAACCATAGATTATGTAAGGACATTAAGTCAAATACTAAATTAGATTGATCTACTAATTTTTAAAATAAAATTAGATTTAAATATATTTCAGAAATGTAAATTAGGAATAGATATAAATATATTAAGTAAATAAATATTAAATGTTAGATAAAAATAAAGAATAAATAAATTAGGTAATGAAAAGAGTTAGTAGTTTAATAAATAACCATAGATTATGTAAGGACATTAAGTAAGTCCATGCAGCAAATAATTTGATATAGTAGATTTAAGGAAGTTTAAACTAAAAATAAATATAAATAATTTAAGTAAAATAATAAATAAATAAATAATCAAATAAATTAATTAATTAAAATGAGTTTGTAGTTTAATAATTATACATAGATTTCGTAAGGATATTATATAAAGCAACTACTAAATTAATTTGATCTAATAAATTGAAAAAAGTTTAATTTTAATTTTTAAAATAAATATAAATAAACCAAATACTAAAAACTAAATACACAAATAATAAATAAATAATTACTAAAAAAAAATAGAATGGTTTTGTATTACAATAAAAAACCATGGATTAAATGTGTTATGAATAGTAGAGAAAGTAAGTTATCAAATTAATTTGAATAAATAATTGAATTAACAGTTTTTGCCATTTATTTTGATCCAAAAGATTAAATAAAAGTGAGTTTCAGGTTTAATAAATAACCATAGTTTATGTAATGACTTTAAGTCAAATGCTAAGCTGATTTGATCCAAAAAATTTAAACAATTTAAATTTAAAGTTAAATATATAAATAAAGTAAATTAAATTGTATTTATTTTTTAATAAATACCCATAGATTATGTAAGGGCATAGTCAAATACTTAATGTGTTATAAAAATTTTAAAGATTGAAATTTAGATTCAAATCGATTTAAGAGATGTAAATTAAAAATAGATATAAATAGGTAAAATAAATAAATGATAAATAATAAATAAAAGAATGGAAATAAATTAATGATACGATTTTGTAGTATAATAAATAAACATAAATTATATAAAGACATTTAGTAAGTCCTATATTAAATTAAATTGATATAATAAATTTAAAAAATTTGAATTTAAAATAAATATAAATAAATAAAAATGAGTTTGTAGTTTAATAAGTAACCATAGAGTATGTAAGGATATTAAGCAAGTCAAATACTAAACTAATTTCATCTAATAACTTTTTTAAATTAATTTAATTTGAATCTAATTATTAATAAATTGAAAGCCAAAAAAACTTGATACCCACATAAAATTAAATAAATAAATTCAAATGTATCTGAATTATAATAAATAACCATGAATTACATTATAGTATAAAGTAAAGAACTAAATTAATTTTATGTGCTAAATGTAAAAGAAAAATTTAAAGAAATTGAAGACAGTTTGTAAATTGAAGCAAGTTAAATCACATACTAAAATGCTAACATAGTTTAAGTTAATAAATATTTTTAGATAAATGGAATAGGTTTGATAAATAATTGAGATAATGGAATAATGATTTAGCTAAAAATGGGATAAATTAAGTGAAAATGAAGTTAACCAAGTAGATAAATTAAGTGAATATGATTTAATTTAGTAGATTATATAAAAGAGGTCAAGTAAAAATTTTTAAATCAAAATAAATAAATTAAAGGAATATGATTTTTTAGGATATAGAGTGAAATATAAGTAAATTAAGTCAAGTAAATTAAGTGAGTGGTATAAATTAAATAAATATTGTCGTGGTTTATTATTTCATTATTCATAAGTCATGTTTGCATTTATTGTATTGCTATTTAATTCCTTTATTAGACATAACATGGACTATATTGTTATGTGAGCAGGTTCATTTTATGTTTCAATCTGTTTTGTAAAGCTTTTGGCGTTGGATTGCCACTATGAGAAAAGCGCACCTACATTTCAACCAATCAGAGTTGTCGATATAAAATCTGCTATACCAATCCAGTGATTCCAATTTGTAACACACTCCTGTGAGTTACCTGGCAGCGCTTAAGGGAATGTTTACATAAGGGGATAAAAACAAAATAAATGTATCTGTTGGATTTAATTATGACTTTAGCATTATTATTATTATTATTATTATTATTATTATTATTATTATTATTATTATTATTATTATTATTATTATTACTGAGCATGTGACAAAGTAGGAACGCGCGCCTACCAGAGTCCGAATAATAATTTTATACAATTAAGATATTGTTAGTTGAGTAAATAAATAAATAATTTCAATAAGTATTAATTGTCCTTATTCATTATTTCATTATGCGCAAGTAATGTTTTCAAGTATTGCAATTTTATTCCATTCCATTATTGAACTACCATAGTCCTAAAGCGCGCCTAAATGTCAACCAATCAGTCATCAATACAAAATGTACTATACTAATCAAGCGAAACTGGCCATTCCGTAAACAAGTCGTTTCGTACCCAAATGCGTCGTTTCGTACCCAAGGTACCAGTAGTTTCATACCCAAGGTGCTGTGCTGGTCGTTTCGTACCCAATGCTAATGTCGTTTCGTACCTAAAGTACTAATATAATATATAATAAGCATAAATGAAAAGTTTTCAAATGTTAAAATCTACGGATATCTAGTAAGTTGAAGTTCAAGTAGAAAAAAGCTGTAAAGATACCAGAGAAAAAAAAAGAATCTCAAAAAAGGCAGAGGAGAATATTCACAGTGTGGGAAGAGTGCCAGAACGGCGTTATCTCGTCCTCAAAATTACGGAAACGTTGCAGCAGCATATACGGTCCGACAACGGACTGACAAGGCAAATTAACTGCATTATTATACAATGATTTTTAATTATGTTTTATTGTATGTAATAAAACTCAGGAATGTACAATTCGGAATAATGTTGTTAGTCATTTGTACTTTAATAAACCTATTTGAGTTCATGTTTTTGTCTCACTGAGACATCTCCTTCAATCATTCATTGGATTTTAAATTTCCCTGTTCTATTCTGGAAAAATATATGCCGTATTACATTGGGTGTTGTATTATAAACATTTTAATACTGACAGAATCAAAACATGCATACATATTTTCGATTATTTAAATAATTAAATACATCATTTTTAAAACACAAGTAAATACATCTAAAATGCAGTGCCAAGTTAAATCCCCCCCCTCTCTCTCTCTCTCTCTCTCTCTCTCTCTCTCTCTCTCTCTCTCTCTCTCTCTCTCTCAGCAATTATTTATGTGCGTTATATGAAGGATGATAAAACAGATTGTGCCAAAGAACGAAAACAAATTTTCATGAAGAATATTAAGATGTATATTAAGTTAAAAACTGATTTTCAAGTACATCACTAACTTGTCAGTTTCTTGAGATTGGTGTAAGTGTCAAAAACTTTGCAGAAGTATGCTAATACGGCAGACAGAATACCAAAGGAACAAAAAAATGGATTGGCGGCGGTCCGTATAGCATATCACTTTGAACACCTTTGCAAACAGGCGACAAAAATTTAAATTAACACCAGTATTGGTTCTTGGATAACAGAATCTTAATCAAGCAACAGTTTTATCTCCATTCAACTCCATTATTAAAAGATCGCTGACTTTCTATTTGCTTTAAGGGATTAACATTTGAGTTTTTTTCCCAGTCAAGTTAGACATCACTAAATAATGTCAAGAAATATGACAATGTTAACTTGAACGATAGAAAAAATGGACTTATTCGGTTATTTAAGCCTGGTTAACGTTTTCATTTTAATTTTACTGGCAATGTGAATTTTTGTTAATTCTTTTTAGTACATAGAGGCTGTTATGCAATGAAAACAATACGATTACTGTAATTATTTGTGTTAGTTCTCTTTTTTGCCCGGATATGCTTTGCTAATGCAATTTTTCAGGTAGGAAAAATATTAGGCATAGAGAGGGAGCGGTAAATATGACAACACTATATTTGACCTTGTAAATGGGTACGAAACGACCACCACCTTGGGTACGAAACGACCAGTTTCATCTAGGTAAAAAACGACTTGGGTACGGAATGAACACGAGCCCTAATCAAGTGATTGCAAATTGTAACCCGCTTGTATGAGCTACCCGGCATCTCTTTCGGATTGATTGCATTACATGATAGAAGCGGATCAATATATTTTTTTTTAAATGGATATTAAAGACTAAAATTTATGTTTTATATTAAACAGTTTCCTTACCGTTCCCTGCACCTCATATACTAATTCAGTACTTATAAACTATTATATTGTTTATAATCGAGTCATTATGGTTGTTATTATTGCCATGATTGAGCAGTCGACAAAGTCTACATGGAACGCGCGCTCATCAGTAGCCGAACATTTTTTTTTTAGAAAAATCTTGGTAGGTTTTAATATGAAAAGATTTTATTTATATACCTATTCTTAACCCTTTTGAATGTATTAAAAGCTTTGCTTTAACCTGAGTGTTATTGTTATAAATTAGCTAACGACTATTAATGAAGCAGACAATAAAGGCTTAATTTGGTATTACAGTGCTTATTTTTTATATCTAGATGTAATTTGGTGTTAGAAATACTAATATAACATGAATAAATATTTAAATACGCAATTATATGAATAATTAGTTGTTAATCTATTCCTTTATCTTACCTAATGTATGTATGTAGTGTATATTCCGTCCAATATTTTCTGACACCCTTATTCCATGAAACTTGATAAATCCAACGAACGAATTCCATGAATCTTGATAAATCCATCTAATGAATCAAATTTTTATGATCACTTGTTTCGGACTTCCAACTTGGGATACCTCGTGTTTGCGGAAGCATCAGAAAAAGAAAAAAAAACACGTCTTACCTCTTTGGCAGTTCAACACGGCTGTCGCGTTGGTCATATTGAATATCAGATTGTAATCATTTTCAATCGTAACAAAAAGTTACCATAACAAACTTTCTGGTGAAAACTCCATGTTTTGATAATGCTTTCCATTTAGGAGTAGCCACAATATTTTCAATACAGTAACCATGGCAAACATCTTCCAATAGTGAAAACCCAATGCCTTTACTATTTTTCCATGTACAAGTAGTGAAATAATTTTCAATATATTTGATGTGGCTGTCATATTGGATACAATACTATATTTCTTACAAAACGTACACTGTAAGTCTTTTGGTGAAATTCCATACTGATGACTTTTCCACTCAAGAGAAACAATAACAATATTGTCAAGCTGGCTGCTGTGGTAACTATATTGGACATCAGATCGGAGCCATTATTATTTATTTCAACTAGCTATATTAATCGTTGGGTGAAAACCCCATGCTGATGTGACTATCCTTTCAAGTGAAGTAGTAAAAACAAGATTTTCAAGCTGGCCACTGTGGCGGCCACGTTGATTCCTCAGTACAACCATTCTGTTTGGACCAAACAGACATCATATGTAGCCTGATAAAAGTCCCATGCCAAAAAATATTTATTCAATAGGTGTAGCGATAACAAAAGTTTCAAGATGGCTGCCATGACCATTTTGGGCGTCAAACTGGCGCAAAATTTTATTAGTAACAATAAGACATTATAAAAAAGTTTTTAAAAGTGAAAATTACATGCTAACGTGACCATCCGATAACAATGTGAAGCTTTTAACAAGATTTTCAACAAGTTTATTGTGATGATCATACTGGACGTCGTCGAAGAACTGTTTTCAAATAGACCCATCCTTACATCACAAGGTCTTCTTGCGAAAATTCCATGTCGATATAACTTTCTGTTCTGGAATAGTAGCAATAACATTATTTTGAAAAATGGTTTAAATTGCAGCCATATTGGCCATAATACCGACTCCTTTTTTTCATTTAGGACCAAACCGACATTATTAGAAGTCTTTCATTGACCATCTAATAAGGAGTTCATTGACCATCTAATAAGGAGTAGTGACAACAATGTTTTCAAGATGGCTGTTGTGGCGACCATTCTGTATAGCTGATCCGTATCATTTTCATTTATGACCAATTTGATATTGGGATAAACATATACCGTAAATCAGTGTCTAATACGCACTCGTATATTGCCCTAGTTTTTTTTTCTATTGTGTGTAAAAAATATATTCGTTTACTGCAGACGTATATAACCCGCAGGTTTTCGTTAAGAACTTGGGGCATTTATAATGATTTTCCTGTTTACCACTGAACCGCAGCTTAATGGATTCAACCAAATGGGTCAACCCAATAGTGTTCTCACCTTGAGCCGTCGCAAACATTCTATGGTAATGTCATGTGCTATCATAATTAAATTCAGGACCAAATCCATTACTGGTAATTCAAAATCAATAAAATAGTCGCCTACCCATAAACAATCGTCAAATTGCAAGAACTACACACCTTCCAATTTTACAATAAACAATATAACACCAGCTTCTAATCCTAATGAATTCCAGATCAGACTGACAGCAAATTTGATTCATATATAGCAGTTTACTCTTTCAGTAAAGACTTCAGTATTTCCGCTCTTCATAGATTAGTAAGTTATTAAACTTAAGATGCTGATTTGATTATGTTGATCTGTTCTTTTTGTCATTATATTGTCTTTAAAATTCGAAAAATGAAGCTGAAATGTAAAACTTTATATATATATATATATATATATATATATATATATATATATATATATATATATATATATATATATATATATATAAAATCAACATTAGATTCGTTAACTATTTCGAACTCAGCGCAATGTTTGAAACAGGTGTCTTAAAATATTACAACAAAGTAGTACTATGGATACCTCGCAATAGGTGTGTACGGTAGGAAAAAATAACTAGCATATACTCCCAAGTTTACGGTACAGTATATAAAATGTCAAAATTTCATGGCAAAATTTTGGATGAATGTTGGACGCAGGACAACAAGACTTACCATAAGTAACTGTTACTTTAACTACATAAGCCAAACCACTCTGTGATACACATTCAAGATTTGAGACTTTCTGATCTCATTCAAGAGTTAAAACTTTGTGATCTCATCAAAGATTTGAGACTTTCTAATCACCTTAAAGATTTGAGACTTTCTAATCACATTAAAGATTTCAGACTTTCTAATCACATTCAAGATTTCAGACTTTATGATCTTATAAGACTAATAAGAGTCTTTGAAATTTCTTAGTTAACATCAGAGTGCATAATCCACGTATTTGCAGAATCAAGAACACTGTCATGAAAAATGCAACCTAGGACCGATATTCTATCAACCATCGTTTAGCCAACAGATGGAAATTTACATAATTCATGGGATTTTTTTTTTTTTTACAGCTTTGGTATTGTTAATTGCTAGAACACATACATACAATTTTGTATTGGTCTTATGGAGTTTTTAAATCTTGTATATAAATAACACTATGCCGCGTGGACTTAAAACAATTATATTGACCGCTTGAATTCCCCTGTGTCACTATTTCGTTTAAGGTTCAACTAAAAAAAAAACATTAGTTCAATCGTACTTTTATTTTTAAATACCGTCTATGAGAAGACTTATAACTGAAGCTTACAATTATTACACACGCGTAAATTGTGATGCGTTAGACAGTACTAAAAAACCGCCACAGGGATAAAACCCGCAAATCAAAAAGTATTTTAGTAAACACAGAAAGCTGACACGATCATCCATTCTGAAGTAGCAACATATTTTTAAGTTGTTTGCTGTCTGAGCAGCAACAATAAATCTTAAAAGCATGGACAATAAATCAAAAGCCTTCTGGTTCAACTCTCACGTGAAAGTCTTTCATTTTGTTAACACACGTTAGCCCCGTCCCAGCATATGGTTGGGATTTATAAGTGACAACCTGTTTTTCTAAAGATTTTTTTTGCATCTGTTTCCATGTCCTCCCTTGTATATTTGTTTGTATTCGTGTGGATAAATAGAAAAAATAATAAATATATGCATCATTATAAATTTTGAAGAGTTGCTTTTTTATTTTGCTTGACAAGTAAGTACTTCAGTTTCTTTATCCCACTAGCCTACGTGAGAAATGTACTTCCTTTCCTTTTGCTTGTGCTGGCGGTGGACCTGGTTTCTATTTCTATCTTGGCTTGGAACTTAGGTCTGTTCTCCTTTCTTTATAGACTTTTTACTCCATGAATTCGTTTCCAGCTGTCTTCCCATATTTGGTATTTAGCAAGGTGACTTTGCCATAGTCATTTTGTCCTGTGTTTGCATAGGTACACGTGATTGTGTTGTTGTTGAATTTATTCGTGTTAAGACTGGCAATATGTTATTGTTGTTGTTGCTGCATTTATTCGTGTTAGGACTGGTTCACGTCAGATGTTAGGAGGAACAGAAACAGCTTTATTTTTAAAGTACCAGTCTTAATGTGCAATATGGGTTTGTGTGTTGCAATTGAGTATCAGAGCTGCAGATAAATTGGGGGTACAGGATGTTTCAGTGTAATTATCTAAGCAATTTGTACTATTATAAAGTTCAGCATGGCTCAGTAATAGTTTAATATAGATTTAAAATACAACATTCTTACATCCTAGTTGAGAAGACAATATACACAAGTGGTCTTGTAAATCTTTAATGATTTCTAAAAGATTTCTAAAAGACCCTATGTTCTGATGGTCAAGCAGTTGGTAACGTTCGACTTTTATATTAAATTTAGAAAGAAAAAATATTTTTAAGTGATTTTTACTTTTGATTTTAATGTTGCGGTAACCAATTAATGAGATAGTGATATACAAATATACGAGTGCTCCATCAGTTTACAATTCGTAAAATAATATCCTTAGACCCTTCTGGCCAACATTACACTCAGCTTGGGCTAAGAACCACAGCAAAGTATATATATATATATATATATATATATATATATATATATATATATATATATATATATATATATATATATATATATATATATATATATATAAACACAATGTTTGCTTCTGTAGAGTTGAGTGGTGTAAACCTGCAGCTGCCTGTGGTCATAAATACAATATTTTATTCTGTCATGTAGACATTCATGTCAATACTGTGCATATTCTTGGACCTTTCCTACTTTCCTCCAAAAAGTTAAGGTAAAAAGCTGTTTAGTTAAAAGCGACATACTGGAATTATGCATGCCCAAACAGTAATAAACATACTAATAAGTTGTGGACATGCAAAACAACTTTAACTTTAAAATATACACCGATGTTTTCGGCAAGTCGTTTACTTGGGTTGGGTATATTGTTTATTCTCCCTATAAATTTTAATATTCTGCTTTGATGGAAATTCTGATAATTCATCTATCAAAAAAGGGCAATATGTTATATGCAGTTTTTCCAGCATGGGAATTGCACTACTGGCTGAAAAGAATTTAAAGGAATCAACGACAGCAATGTTTTATCTCTTTAACTGCCTAGTGCTGAATGAACCCGTTCTTATATTTGTAAATGATAAAATGATTTTCAAGATGGCCACTAGAGCTTCCATACTGGATTTAAGATCAGCTCCATCATCTGCTGAGGACCAATTCGACATTATAACAAGTCTTGTGGTGGAAAATCCATGTAAATAGGACTAGACATTATAACAAGTCTTGTGGTGGAAAATCCATGTAAATAGGACTAGACATTATAACAAGTCTTGTGGTGGAAAATCCATGTAAATAGGACTAGACATTATAACAAGTCTTGTGGTGGAAAATCCATGTAAATAGGACTAGACATTATAACAAGTCTTGTGGTGGAAAATCCATGTAAATAGGACTAGACATTATAACAAGTCTTGTGGTGGAAAATCCATGTAAATAGGACTAGACATTATAGCAAGTTTTGTGGTGGAAAGCTTATGTAAATAAGACTTATAACAAGTCTTATGGTGGAAAGCTCATGTAAATAAGACTCGACATTATAACAAGTCTTATGGTGGAAAGACCATGTAAATAGGACTCGACATTATAACAAGTCTTGTGGTGGAAAGTCCATGTAAATAGGACTTTCCATTTTGAGGAAGTAATAATAATTTGATTCTCAAGATCATTCCTGTGACAATAATACTGAATATCAGATCAACACCGTTTTTATTTGGTATGTGTATTAACGTTTCATGGCAATTATTAAAATAGTTTACCAGAAGTTGCGATAAAAATAGCGATAAAAAACGTGATGACACCATATCATCACTCTCTTGCTCTGTGTTCAGTAAGTTGAAATATAGGCACCATTTGAGATGAATTCATATAAAAGTCAAGTGATTAAGGGATAAAACTAAGTCAACTGCTTCTCTGAATGAACCAAAACTTTTTTTTTTACGCTAATGCTTAGCCTGAGTTCTGGAGATTGAAATACAAATATATAACGTAGTAAATTGTGGTAAGGCCCAAAACTGTGCAATTAATTTTCTCCTGTATTTTAGATCTGATTTAAAAAAAAAAAGGACTGTTTGTTAAGAAACAGCATTTCTTTTCAACATGATTATATGAAAAGTTTCTCTACAAAGTCTGATTTTGTCGAATTTCTTCTCATATAAACATTTATATTCCTTTTTAGCCAATCAACTTGAGCTGTTGTTTTTAAATAATCGGATTTCTCTGGATTATGGTACAAACCCTTTTCTTTCATGATGCTGACAACATAGTCAAATGGGCGGTTATTAATATGGGCGTACCCACCCTGACCTGGTACAGCCCAACTCAAAACTACGCCCACTCGCGCATGTCTATGGATGTTATCTATATAAACACTTTCATATTCTCCTGGAATGTGCTCGGCCACCTCAAGGCTTATGACCCAATCGTACATGGGCAGTCCATACTGAGGTAGTGTCAAGTCCAGGAATTTAACCCTGCCCTTGCTCGTTTCTTCGCAATATGGCGCGCCATCGTAAGCGTCATATGTAACATGTTTTCCGGAGTCTTCAATAAGTTGCTTATATCTTCCAGGTCCGTCTCCAAAACTCGCCACTCTCGTTCCTTTAAAGAGCTCCGCCAATCCCTCTGCAAGAACGTTGTCAGTCACATGCTTTCCTGAGTCCTCTTTACTTTCCTGGAGGCACCATCCCCCAGTGCGACTAGTGTGTTCACTTGGCAATTTCGCAAGGTTCTGAATAATAATAAGAAAATGAATAAGAACAATAATCAGGGATTATTTCTCGAAAGGACTGCTGTTGTATGTATGTATGTATGTATGTATGTATGTATGTATGTATGTATGTATGTATGTATGTATGTATGTATGTATGTATGTATGTATGTATGTATGTATGTATGTATGTATGTATGTATGTATGCATGTATGTACGTACGTACGTACGTACGCACGTCTGTCTGTACCTTAGCACAACAGTGGCCGTGTAATGGCAACTAAAGGTAAACCTTTGAAACCAGTGCAAATTAGGAATCTGGCAATACTTGTGAAGATAAATTCTTTTACAAATGTAAACATAAAGGACATCAATATAAAATAGTAAATATGTAAAAATTTTGAAGAAGCATACAAAAGATATATAACAGTAAAACACGTAAATTCATTTGATTAAGGGAATTCCCTTGTACTTTAAAATATTGTTTAAACGTGACTCTCGAAGGGATTCGCGCTATTAGTATCCGTAAAGAATTACCAGTATGACTTTCCGTTCTGTATTGATAATGAGATTTTCAAAATGCTGCAGTGGTGGCGATATTGGACGTCAGATCGACAACATTTCTTCAAGGACTAATTAGACATCATACAAATGCATTCAGTTAAATACGATGTAGATATAACCATCTTTTCAGGAATAGAGAAAAACTATTTTCAAGATGGCTGCCGTGGCGGCTATGGTGGCAGGGTACAGTTTAATAATTTGGCCCCTCAAATTTCATAACTTAAGGCTATGGTGTGACTTTTTCAGCAATTATTTAAATTAATTATTAATTAAAGATATGAATATATTTGTGAACTAGTTGTTTCGGGCTTGTGTTCATGAAATTGATGTTAGGTATGTACACCTTTCATAGTTACTCTGCGATATGTTGATAGTGAAATACCAATAGTTGGCTATGAAGAAGAACTAGCCTCTCCTACCAGTAAAAACGTGGTTTTGGGGCAAGGAGATTTATCTCAAAAAAGGCTTGGAAGTCAACTATTTTCAACTGCATCAGCCTGTTTAGTACACACTGTTTTGCAGAATTGTCATCTAGGAAAATGGCTTGAGTTTGCACTGTGAGCACCACATGGTGTCAAAAAATGACCTTTGGACATGAAAATTACAGGTATAATTTTGACATCAGATCGGCATCATTTTCATTTTTGGAGAAACTAGTCATAATAAAAAGTCTGCTGGTGAAAATACCATGCCGATATTAATTCCGTTGAGGACGAGTAGCGATAACAAGAATTGAAAGATGGTTGATTTGTCAGTAACACTGCTGACAGGACTATCAATTCAGAAGTAGGAACGATAACAAGATTTTCAAGATGGCCCATGTGGGGAGCTATACTGGCTTCAAATTAGCACCGTTTTAATTCAGGACAAACATGACGTCGTATGTCTTCTGATTAGAATTTCATCTCAGTTTTACTTTCCACTTACGATAATTATTGATAAAAGACTGAAAATGACCGCTATAGCTGCCATACTGGCCATCAGATCTGACCCATTTTTCATTGAGGATTAAGAAGACGTTATAAGAAATCATTCAGTAAAACCCGCATGTTGATACAACTATCCATCCCGGATAATTTACAATAACAAGATTTTCAACAGGGCCACTGTGTGATAACTAAGCGGTATCCTTTTGAAAACATTTAGGATCAACTAGACAATGAGATGAATGTGTGTGGAAAGTTCCACGGCAATCGTCCAAAGTTCCACGGCAATTTTCCAAAGTTCCATTGCAATCGTCCAAGTAATTTAGAAGAAGAAGCGATTTTTTAAAAAAAAGTTTTGTTACCGGAACGGATGGCCGACGAACGAAAGTTGATCCTGTCCTGATAACAACAACAAAATGAAATCGTACATTTTGCCCTGCAAAATATACAAAAAAAACCCTCAATTTATAAAAACTATTTTCGACATTAGATTTTAAGTTATTATTACGTCTTCTAGTTCTATTTGTAACACAGTTTTCATATTTATAGGTTACTGCATTTTTATGGGAAATTATGAACGAGTTTTTCGGATGGACATACATCACGACCTTGGGAGTGCAGTATATCCTTCCGACAAAACGAGTTCATATTTTACCATACAAACATAGCAACCTTTTTATTATATGCTCATTTCTTATTCTTCCCAAGGCTTAAATATATAAACAAAAATACACTACAAGAAACAAAGTAACTAAATGTATGCCGTATTTCAAACTAAATACATAACTGTTGATGGATTATTACACAACATTATTAATGAACACACAACTCCGCCTAGATAAATATGAAGTTGGTCGCGCGCTAGACGTAAGTTTCGAAAGAAAATGGCGCTTGCGCTACTTAAAATTGAAATTTGGAGTAATATTATTAATGAATACGAATTTGCAACAACTTTCCATTTGATCTGGAATGAATACGTTTTGGTATTTTTGTCGATTCAACGCAATCTTTTGATTATTGTCTGGATTTATCTACACGAAGTGATTTGCATCGGATTCAAGCAGCGTCTGCCAATTTAATCGTTTTGAATTGAGTTGACGTCGGCATGCATGTTGCGTTTCTGTCATTGAATGATTCAGATCATAATAAAGGAAAATTATGATGCCTTTCCATCGCAATTATCGAAAAGATGCTGTGGAATTTAATGTTTATTTCATTTTAAGTGCAGTAAGGAGGGTATAACTGCACTTGGAATATACAGTACAATTTCAAAATGTGTAATCAACCTTGAGAACCCATGACATGGCTCATCTGTCAGTCTATGAAACATTTGCTGGTATGTGGCCTTCCATGAAATATCTCCTTTAGTTCATTCATAAAAAATTGTTTACGTTAGAAAATAGTTCCTTTGCGCGCGGTATTCAATACGAAGGTGTTCAATATCGGGGAATATTGCACGATTCTGAAAATGTAAAGTTAACCGAGAAAAAAGATGAGCGTATAATAACAATGTTTATGGCAAACTGCTAGTACGTGTCTTGTGCATTGTACAGAACAACTGCATACTACAATGTACATGACCTGTCAAATGATTGCCATTTAGGATTTTCAGAACTAGCAGGCGATAGATATTGATTCCTGAATTCAAGCTGTAACATTATTCCTGTCTGCTCGTCTATGAATACGTACATAGATATGTATTATATACATTAATAAACAGATTTGATCGATAGTGCTAATGGTTAAGACAGGCTTTTGGATTATCTCAATCTAAGGATTGCATTAAAAATTCTCATCCAACGATTATTTGATTCTCTGCCATGAGTTTCACTGCTGTATAAGTTATAACATTATTATCTTGACTGTTTAAGATTTGTTTACGATATAAATAAATATATAGAAATACTGTACAGTCTCCGTATTACAAAATTCTGCCCATGGTATACTATTAACTCCATGGTTCACATACCAATTTACCTTTGTCCTAAATTTATACCAACTGATCCTTTAACCGTTGGCCCGTAAAATGTAATTTGATCACACTGTCTACATTTGTTGCGTGTAACAATTACAGGTGTTTCTTATGCAATCACTTAATAGTTAAGTCCTTTAGAAAATTGCTTTTTTTTTTCTTCAACTGTTTGAATAATGACTTCATAGATTACCGTTCAATGGACTTTCAGTGCGAATCATCCAAGGCTGGGAGCAAGAATAAAGATCGGCGTTTTATTTGTACGTCCTTCCCATTTTGCGTGGGCCATAGATGTACTTTAGAAGGCCAAGTAAATGAGGGTGGGTTTGGTGACAGTGTGTGAGAAAAAAAAAAGAGTAGAAAAAGTCTTTTATTATTTTCCAGCTCGTGTTCATGTTACAGTTTGCAATATAACATGAAATACATACATGTAAACTTTTACTCATGGTGTAAAAATACGTATGTAGTGGTGCCAGTCAGTCACCGTCTAGCTATATTCGCTGCGCATTGTTTTTCAACAAATCGATAGAAAATGTCGTAAGGTTATTGTATACTGCATACCTCCTACTTACTATTTAAGGTTACCAAATTGTGTTTTCTGTGTTCAACTTTTCAGCGGCTTTTCAACATCTGGCATCTTAAATGATACTATAGTGATAGAGAGCAAAGCCAGAGTGGGATCAACTATTAATTCTCAGTGTTTTGGGCGTGGGAGGGGTCCGGGATAGTTTGGAGGGGAAAATCCGGTCTCGTGCAGTGCAGCTTTTGCAAATATTCTTGCTTATATTGAGAGATTTCTTGTATTGTTTAAAAAAAAAATTCATTTGAAAAATATTGCTCTGGTTCGAAAGACCCCACCCTCAGTAAATAATAGGTCTGTATTTGCCACAAATATTGATTTATATTCAAGTCTTTTATATAATCATGATTTGGGAAAAGAGCAGAGAAAAACAAATGTTCTTAACTTTAAGTGAAGATTATTGTATTGGACTTGGAACGGACATACCGTTTAATATCGCCACAATGTAAATACACATTTCTTCCATATCTAGAACATTTCCTCGTAGAAATAACATCAACGAGACAGAATTTTCAACCCACTTCCTAAACTCACCTGAGATTAGTCAAGTACACACCAAGAGTAGTTCTAAAGCAAGTTTCAATGCTGTTTATTTCATTCTGAAATATTAATATACTCCCTGTTTAATTTCGCGTCGGGACTTCTGCTGCGCGGGGCCTTAGGTACTTGCCTCGCGTGCCCATGTCTTAAAACGGCACTGACTCCAGTGCTTTTGAGGGAACGGACGTATCGGCAGAAAAAAAAAAGTTAGTACGACACTGCTTATTTATGAGTCCATACCTTTTGTGTGCTGCCGGTATTTCAATCATGTATCAAGTGTGAATCAAATCTAAAAGACATGATTTTGTGTTGAATCTGGCGGCAGGGTAGTTTCGAAAATTGCACCCTGGCAAATTTCGTAACTTACGGCTATGGTGTGAGTTATTCAGCTATTATTGTTTACTAATTAATGATATGGATATATTTGTGAACTACATGTTTTTGGGCTTGTGTTGTTCTTGAATCTGAGGTCAGGCATGTATACCTTTCATAAGTTACTCTGCAGTATGTTGATAGTGAAATACCTATAGTTGGCTAGGAAGAAGAGCTAGTCTCCCATGGCAGTGTTTGCACTGTGAGCATCATATGGTGTCAAAAATGACCTTCAAACATGAAAATTGCAAGTATAAATTTGGAGTTGGTGTGAATAAACTTCTGCTATGAAATGCCACTGACATCTCTGGTCAAGTGGATAATATTTTTATGCTTTGTTTTAATATAGGCATCTCAAAATATGGGCATTCTTGACCTCACTTGTGTATTTGATTTTTTATTATTTTTTTTTATACTAGGTCATTGATTGCGACATTAAATCATTAAATTTGTACATAAAAATTGGCACCTTAAGGAAAAATATTTTTTTTTTTTGTGTGCATTCAGCCATATTTATTATACTTTTCTGTTTCCTTGTGTACATTTAAAATAATTTTTATGCATTGGCTTCATTACCTTACCTTTCTTTTTCCATATCACGTAGTGTTGTATGTAATGCTCTTTGGAGAGGGAGGTAACTGTGAAAACTGTTTACATCACGACAAAGTAGCATATACTGGACTTAACTTACTAAATATGGAACCATAATGGTGACCTCAATGTATTGTCTTGCTTTGTCTGTAGTTGTCAATGTTTGCAACCCTACTTGTATAAATATTAATCACATTTCAATACAGACACACATAATCGATTACTTGGCATGTCAACATGCATTTTTTAAAAGTAATCTAACTCCACAAGATGCGAGAGGTCGAGGGTTCGAACCCAGGCCGAGTCATACCAAAGATAAAAGAAAAAATTTGGTACAAACAGCTGCCTCATTTGGCGCTCAGCATTAAGAGGTTAGTGTTAGGACTGGTTGGCATGGTGTTAGGATAATGTGACTGGGTGGGACATCATGCCACATGTCTGCGGCACGATGCCCCAGTGCTAGACATCACTATAAACTGTCACACTGCAGACATCGTAGAGATATGACTGAGAAATTGTTAAAGCAACGTTAAATATCTAAAACACACACACACACACACACACACACACACACACACACACACGAGCTGCTAGACTTCAGAAGAATCGTGCATAAACATAGTCTTGTGAATGTTAAATGTCACCAGTGGAACGGTGTTAGAAATAGTGATGCCTATTAAGGCATATTGCTTGCTATATTTTGGTGAGAAGAATGGCATTTTGAGCACTACGACATAGTTCCAATGTTTCATGATATTCATATTCTCACACTTGGATGATAATAGGAAACGTGAAATTGCTAGGTTCAGTTAACAAAGGGAATAAAGCTTAAAATTAAGTGGCAGTTTCATGCATTGTATAATACACATACAGTTTCTCCTCTGAATTTCTTATGTTTTCACTGAATGTTAAAAGTACATCAATATCACTTGTTTCTTTTCTTTTTGCAGGTCTCAGTTGCATGGTAGAAGATTGGGATTATTCGGTTAGTCATGCCGAAAGAAACAATAGCATGAATCTCATCCAGATACTCATTGTGATATAAGTGCACAAGAGAGTGACTTTGACGGAAAGATTTAGCTTCCGCAGTTGTTTTATGGTATGTGCTTATTAAAAGCCAAGCAAGTGAAATACTTTTTACCTGAACTGAATTTTCCGCTGTAAATATTTGTTCTGTGCCATATCTTATTTTTTACTAGAAGTCACAAGTTTACCCCACATTTCCAAAGATTTCTATACAACTTCAAGTTGTAAGTTGGAAAGCCCGACGTGTCCATTCTATACATAAATTATACTCTAATCAAGGCAATACCACATTATTCACAACTTGCCAAATATCTATAAACCACTCATCCACATAGTTTCTCTACATTAGCTTTCCGTACCGTCAGCACTTCACACCCTAGACACTCTACAACTATCCCTAACAAGGAAAATTTCGGACATGAAAATTGCAGGTATAAATTTGTGGTTGGGGTATATAAAGTTCTTCTGCAAAGAACTGACACCGACTTCTCTGGTCAAGTGGATATTTTTATGCTTTGTTTTAATATAGGCATCTCAAAATATGGACATTCTTGACCTCACTTGTGTATTTGATTTTTTTATGATCTTTTTTTGTACTAGGTCACTGATTGCGGAATTAAATTTATACATAAAAACTGGCCCTTGCCCCCGTTCAGCATCCTATTAAATTCACAGACCAGAAGCACTGAAATATCTTCTCGATCCACCAAAGTGTCCATAAGGTTAACACATTGGAATCTTGGCTATCGAAGACGAAGTGGAAGCCGGGGTAGATTTTGCATCTTGGACGCAACCATCTAAATACCGGGACACTCGTCTACAACAACAGGAAACGCATTCCAAGGCAAGCAAGTTGCCTCCACTAAGTCGCTTTTTAAGACCAGTTATGAAAATGCATCGGGTTTACTCTACAATCCAAAACCTTTGGAGTGGAACTAAAAATGTGGGAGATGAACAATTTAAAGCTGAACGATTCAATGTCCTAGGTCACGAAAGACAAAGTTAAATCGGTAAACACTACCTATGTTGGCCCTTATGTGTCAGAATACACTTCAATCTTCATGATTGAAAAGTATGCTCTTTACTCTGTTCCATAATTATTCTCCTAAATATTTAACTTCGTTATTTATTTTGGTTGTGGGTGGTGGGTGGGGTCAAACTTCCAAAGGTAACTCAGAATGGGCTAACCCCGAGTTCTACGTCACTGGGCTAATTTGGGACCCACGAAGAAAAGCGCGAGCACACGTGTAAGAGTGTACATGCATTTAAAATGTCCATAACTATCTAAACATTGTTCAAACCAACGTTTGATACGTAACGATATGCATCCTGTTTATATTTAGTTACAATTAATTGAGTTTAATTTTACGGCGCACCGGCATTGTATGGGGGCTGTACAGCCCCACAAATAGGTGATAAATGATTTATGCATGAAAAGTGGTTAACGATCAATAGGTGTTAAAAAAGAACAACACATCCGCCCGCCCCCCCCCCGAAAACCCAAGGAGATGGTGAGGATAATAAATCAAGGTTCGCAATCAGTGGGGGTAACAATGTACATGGCATGTATTCCGGGTAAATAGTAAAATATATTTAAGCTAATTGACAATATACATGTTTCTTTAAGAATATCAAAGTGAAATAGGTTGTATGTATACTACAGTTTGGAAGACATGTCAACTTCCTTCAACAAATTTTTTTTTTTTTTAAAAAAAAAGAAAGACACATTTACTGTATCAAAAAATAATTCGTGTGCTGAATATTGTAGTAACGGTTGCATATATGTTGGAAGTCGAAACAGTCGATCTGAAAAAGTCCTACACCGTGATAGGTTTGTTGCAAGAAACACTTCTTTCTTGAACAGGTCAGAGTGAGGTTATACCAGCATGACCAATTCTGACTCTTGCAATGATTAATTAAAGATTCAAATCACACACATACACTCACGCAACACACGTATCTCAAACATTCATCCAGTATCTTCGTTAACAACCACGGTATGGTAAATTACATATATACCAAAAATTAAATATTTTTACCACGCACTTTAATAATCATTTCGAGAAGATGAAGTTATTTTTATAATTTATATAAGCTCTCTCTCTCTCTCTCTCTCTCTCTCTCTCTCTCTCTCTCTCTCTCTCTCACACACACACACACACACACACACACACACACTCTTGTCACGAAATACATCACCTCCGCAAGTTTCAAGTTCGTGCAACTGCTTGATCTCGTCATTTTTGTTTTCATTACAAAGTTACAGACGCAAAATTAAAATTAAAAAGCTGAGTATTGCATGCATTAACTGTTGAAACGTCGCCATGTTTTGCTTTCATTTTATAAAGCTATTCTTCATCTTTAATACATCACGTGAAACTTACCCGTCGGTCAGAAAAGTAAAGAATGTACCCTTTAAGACGCGCACAAATACTTTGGAATAGTCAATGACTCGCCCAAAAACACACCAACAAACATGTATTGTTAGTCATGGAAAATATATTTCAAGCAAACTATTTCGGTGTTTAAGAAAACAAAAAAGATGCTTAATTGTGCTACAATAATACAATGCTTTTAAGTCCATGCATATACGATTACAAAGTTGCAAAGCATGTTCTTTAAGTCCACTGAGATGTACCACAAAACCGGTTTCCAAATGTCGATCAAATATTTGTCAAATTGTCTGACAAGTGCAACCTAGTTACATTTTGAACCAGTTATGCAAACTGTGTCAAAAAATGACTTGCTACGATTGATATTAGAGTATCACTGCCGAATACTTATTGTATTTGCTCAAGCTGGTGATCTATTACGCAAAAGCTACGTGTACTGTCTATTTTTGTTGCCTTGTATATTGCGTCCCACCCACCCACTTGTTCGTAAAGGTCATAAAACGTCTCAGTAATTGTACATAGATTGTACTCGGTATATGATATAAAACTTTCTAATGACTTTCAATACAAATGAACTGATCCCTGGTTATCTATCCCCAAAACAGGTGGGGCATTACATACATACATACATACATACATACATACATACATACATACATACATACATACATACATACATACATACATACCTACCTACCTACCTACCTACCTACCTACCTACCTACTACCTACCTACCTACCTACCTACCTACATACTTACTTACATACATACATACATACATACATAGCAAAAGAGACGTGTGCAAAAATGCGTATTTAATTGTTTTGTATAAAAATGTTTAAAACAAGTTTATTGTTGTTGTTTGACAATTATTAACCCCCCCCCAAATCCAATAGATTAGTATATAAATCATAGAAGAATTTCTTATTCAGAGATTGGGATTCATCCATATGTGTCCAATTCCTTCTTTTTTGTAATAAAAATATACTATATTGTTTAATATATGCCGAATAAACATCAACCCCAAATCATTAATGTGAAACCCCATGCTGACAGGACTATCTATTCAGAAGTATAACAAGATTTTCAAAATGGCCATTGTGAGGAGCTATACTGGCTTCGGATTAGTACCGTTTTAATTCAGGACAAACATAACGTCGTATGTCTTCTGATTAGAAATCTTAATATGACTTTTCCCCTAGGATTAATGATGAAAATACTTTGAAAATGACCGCTATAGCTGCCCTACTGACCATCGGACCCATTTTTTAAGAGAGGACCAAGAAGGCGTTATAAGAAATCTTTCAGTTGATACAACTATCCATCCAGGAGAATTCACAATAAAATAATTTTCAACAGGGCCACTGTGGTGCCATATTTGATGACCGAGCGGTACCATTTTCATTTAGGATCAACTAGACCATGATATGAATGTGTGGGGAAAGTTCCATTGCAATCGTCCAAGTAATTTAGGAGAAGTAGCGATAAAAAAACCCAAACAAACTTGTGTGATCGGAACGACAAACCGACAAACGAAAGTTGATCCTATCCTGATAACAACAAAATTAAATTTTACATTTTGCTCTGCGAAATATACAAAAAATAACTCGATTAAAAAATGATTTTCGATATCAGATTTCAAGTTATTATTCCGTCTTTTATTTCCATTTGTAATACAGTTTTAATATCAATGTTTATGGCAAACAGCCAATACATGCCTGATGCATTGTATACAGCTGCATACTGCAATGTAGCTACGCGACTTTTAATTTTACCGTATACTTACTATAAAGACTCAAAGTACACCCTACTGTATCAATTTGATAACAAGCTAACAAAAGATCTTATACTATTGGTCTGGGCACCCGAAATTACTAATGCTAAATTTATCGGTGAAAGTGATGGAAAATCGGAATCATTTAATTATTTTCAGTAGAAGCTAGAGTTTTAATATCAATACAGTTTTAATATCAATGTTTATGGCAAACAGCCAGTACATGGCATACACTGCTTTTAAATCCATGCAGATACGATTACAAAGTTAGTAAATTATGTTCTTCCAGTCCACTGAGATGTACCACAAAACCGGTTTCCAAATGTCGATCAAATATTTGTCAAATTGTCCGATAAGTGCAACCTAGTTACATTTTGAACCAGTTATGCAAATTGTGTCAAAAAATGACTTGCTACGATTGATATTAGAGTATTACTGCCGAATACTTATAGTATTTGCTCAAGCTGGTCATCTATTATGCACAAGCTACGTGTACTGTCTATTTATGCTGCCTTGTATATTGCGTCCCACTCAACCACTTGTTCGTAAGGGTCATAAAACGTCTCAGTAATTGTACATAAATTGTACTCGGTATATGATCTAAAACTTTCTAATGGCTTTCAATAGATATGAAATAGATATGATCCCTGGTTAAACGTCTTTATCTATTCCAAAAAAGTTGGAGCATTACATACATACATACATACATACATACATACATACATACATACATACATACATACATACATACATACATACATACATACATACATACATACATACATACATAGCAAAAGAGATGAGTACAAAAATGCGTATTTAATTGTATTGTTTAAAACTGTTTAAAACAAGTTTATTGTTGTTGTTTGACATTTACTAACCCCCAAAATCCAATAGATGTGTATATAAATCATAGAAGAATTTCCTATTTTGATATTGGGATTCGTCCATATGTGTTTTGTAGCAATTCCTTCTTTTTTGTAATAAAAATATACTATATTGTTTAATATATGCCGAATAAACATCAATCCCAAATCATTAATGTGAATGTCATTAAGAAAATATATTCCGAGCAAATGAATTTCTCAACTTATGAAACAAAAAGCAGCAAAAATATTCTTCCATTTCTCTATGAATCAATTATTCTTATAATTCAAGTAAACATAAATGAAAAGGGTGATATCTGACATGTGTATGCCACCGACACGACAGCCATAAACAATTACTTTTGTCACAAATTTATATCCTACCCAACCCTAAACAAACTTATTATTACGATAATCTGGCTCCGTAAGTACATCACGAAGAGGGTAAATTTAGAAGTGTAGAGTGCCACATTCCAAACAAACTTCTAGTAAAGAGATTCTAGCTCCTTGAGTAACTCATGAAAAGGGTTTAGGAGCATCAATCAACATTGTCTTCCCACTCTCAGCCCTTTGTTTTCGAACAAATGTTTTAATTTCCGTGGATAACCTTTTTTTACAAAAAATCATTCTTACATAAAGAATGTGTCATGCAAAATTGTAAATTTTGTTTTCAAATATAATCATATTCATGCTTATTATCCAACCTGAAAACGACTACTATGCCAAAAAATATAAGTCCAGAAAATCAGGCAGTTACTTATTTTCATTATAATTGATAATTTTTTTTACAAAGTCTTAATTATAAATATAATGACAGCATTTTTACAATTTCTTAATAAGTATTGTAATTGCACTGCACTTTTACAATTTATTAATTACAACAATAATTGTACTTCATTTTTTGAGATCTTAATTATAATTGTACTACATTTTTAGAGGTCTTAATCAGAAATATCATTGGACATGATTTTAGAGGTCTTAATTAAAAATTTAACTGTACTGCATTTTTGATGTAATAATTAGAAACAATTCTACTGCATTTTTAGAGGTTTTGATTAGAAACATAACTGACTCTGAAAATAAATACACGTTAGCAGTATCTAATCATATCTATATTCATATGGTTCTAAATTTGATTAGTAACTACCGGATCTGTTTAATAAATAATGCACTTAATGTCAAAAGTGTGTGTGTGTGTGTGTGTGTGTGTGTGTGTGTGTGTGTGTGTGTGTGTGTGTGTGTGTGTGTGTGTTAATTTGCTACCTTCTCGGTATGTAAACTTTTTAGAAGATTCTTGTTCTGACGATGCTCAATTAAGAAACTTGAGTGTAGATTTTTATATTGGGGACTAGTAGAGAGATTGCATTTATAGTTATGTACAAAATGACTGCAGTAGAGAGATTGCATTTATAGTTATGTACAAAATGACTGCAGTAGAGAGATTGCATTTATAGTTATGTACAAAATGACTGCAGTAGAGAGATTGCATTTACAGTTATGTACAAAATGACTGCAGTAGAGAGATTGCATTTATAGTTATGTACAAAATGACTGCAGTAGAGAGATTGCATTTACAGTTATGTACAAAATGACTGCAGTAGAGAGATTGCATTTATAGTTATGTACAAAATGACTGCAGTAGAGAGATTGCATTTACAGTTATGTTCAAAATGACTGCAGTAGAGAGATTGCATTTATAGCTATTTACAAAATGACTGCAGTAGAGAGATTGCATTTATAATTATGTACAAAATGACTGCAGTAGAGAGATTGCATTTATAGCTATGTACAAAATGACTGCAGTAGAGAGATTGCATTTATAGTTATGTACAAAATGACTGCAGTAGAGAGATTGCATTTATAGTTATGTACAAAATGACTGCAGTAGAGAGATTGCATTTATAGCTATGTACAAAATGACTGCAGTAGAGAGATTGCATTTATAGTTATGTACAAAATGACTGCAGTAGAGAGATTGCATTTACAGTTATGTACAAAATGACTGCAGTAGAGAGATTGCATTTATAGCTATGTACAAAATGACTGCAGTAGAGAGATTGCATTTATAGTTATGTACAAAATGACTGCAGTAGAGAGATTGCATTTATAGTTATGTACAAAATGACTGCAGTAGAGAGATTGCATTTATAGCTATGTACAAAATGACTGCAGTAGAGAGATTGCATTTATAGCTATGTACAAAATGACTGCAGTAGAGAGATTGCATTTATAGCTATGTACAAAATGACTGCAGTAGAGAGATTGCATTTATAGCTATGTACAAAATGACTGCAGTAGAGATTGCATTTATAGTTATGTACAAAATGACTGCAGTAGAGAGATTGCATTTATAGCTATGTACAAAATGACTGCAGTAGAGAGATTGCATTTATAGCTATGTACAAAATGACTGCAGTAGAGAGATTGCATTTATAGCTATGTACAAAATGACTGCAGTAGAGATTGCATTTATAGTTATGTACAAATTGACTGCAGTAGAGAGATTGCATTTTTAGTTATGTACAAAATGACTGCAACTTTAATGCATCCAGATTAATTATCTTTGCGTGGAACCTGGCTGATGCCAACTAAAAGTATTGGACAGTTTCGAGTAACTAAATACCGACTCAAAAATTACAGAATTCGAGTTGAGGATGTGTTGTTTTATGGAAGCTTTTCGGCCTTAGCACCATGTACGTACGTACGTACGCACGTCTGTCTGTACCTTAGCACAACAGTGGCCGTGTAATGGCAACTAAAGGTAAACCTTTGAAACCAGTGCAAATTAGGAATCTGGCAATACTTGTGAAGATAAATTCTTTTACAAATGTAAACATAAAGGACATCAATATAAAATAGTAAATATGTAAAAATTTTGAAGAAGCATACAAAAGATATATAACAGTAAAATACGTAAATTCATTTGATTAAGGGAATTCCCTTGTACTTTAAAATATTGTTTAAACGTGACTCTCGAAGGGATTGGCTCTCTTAGTGTCCGTAAAGAATTACCAGTATGACTTTCCGTTCAGGAATTGTAGTGATATAAGATTTTCAAAATGGCTGAAGTGGTGGCGATATTGGACGTCAGATCGGCCACATTTCTTCAAGGACTAATTTGACATCATACAAATACCTTCAGTTAAATACGATGTAGATATAGACATCTATTCAGGAATAGAGAGTAACTATTTTCAAGATGGCTGCCGTAGCTGCTATACAGGCTGGCTAAACAGCATCGTTTTCATTTAGGCTGAACTAGATTGGATAATGTCAAACGCATCATCGACTATTGCTGTGGGTTTATGGGTCATTACACCATGTATTTGTGTCGTGTGAATTGAAATGAGTGCATCAGACCATCTTTAATTTCAAAACAAGTTATAGGCGATGGGGCCCATTATCATCCAGTACAATGACGTCACCACGACTTTCTCACCTTTCAGCTGTTATCCGTGGACAATAAAAGGCGACAGCACGACCATTAAAAAAAAAAAAATTGTCCTTGGGATGTCGTGGGTGATATATGCATGCATGCATGTATGTCACGGGGCTCTCTACCACTGGGCAAATAGAATATACGATGGCCGCTTTCGGAAACATGGTATATAAAGAATACAAATCATGTGGCGAATAACAGCCTTTTCAAGCGCACTTGAATCAGCAAGGGATCGTGTATGCCGAGGATTGATTGAGATAGATGCAATACACTGACGACGAATAGTGCTAAACTAGTGATTAACTAGCCTGGGCTCTTTCAAAGGCATATACAAAATATAGACAAAATTTATTTGACAATGTTTATTTGTTTGTTTTGCCTAAGTTTTGTATGCCTTTGAAAAAGACCTATCAAGAGTCGAAAGCGCTCAGGCTAGTTAGTTAAAAGTTTTGTACCGTTTGTCGTAAGTTTATATATATATATATATATATATATATATATATATATATATATATATATATATATATATATATATATATATATATACAGAGAGAGAGAGAGAGAGGGGGTGTCATATAAAACGGAGTATTATCCAGAGATGTAATAAAGTGGTAATATATCAAGTATATATATATATATATATATATATATATATATATATATATATATATATATATATATATATATATATATATATATAGGCACAGAATCTATAAATTAATATATATAAAGTTTTAACTTCTCCATCTCAGTTATTTAAAGATCAACATGTAACAACCGTTGGCTTCTGAAATAAATTTCCTCAGTGAATGTAAATTCACAACTGATATGTAGTGACCTCCTTGACATACTGTCCAAAATCTGATCGGGGACTGATAGATATCCTTGTCATAATGTAAACAGCACTGAGAGTGAGATTTCACAAGCCATATATATATATATATATATAATGTTGGGTCGCGAAGAAAATAGTGTCCTTCGAATATCTAACTCGTGATTTTTTCTTTACCTCTCTTTTTCTAAATTTTGATTGTAGATCTTAAAAAAAAATTCGAGTAACAACCGTCTGTCATGAGAACAAAAAAGTACATTTTGCACAATTAACCATGTATAAAAAGACTCCGCTTGTTGGTGATCTAAGATGGATCTTAACAAATCCTTAAAATTTCTACTCTGAAATGGATATTTTTCTGCAGGCTTTGATCTCTCTCTCTCTCTCTCTCTCTCTCTCTCTCTCTCTCTCTCTCTTCAATGCCATACTCTAACTAGCATTTTTTTTTTCTGATTGTACTTAGCATGCAAGGAAGAAAATCAAATGTTTCGGATAAAACTGTCATACAGAATAGGTTTTCAAAAACAAACTCCGTCATCGGAATTGTGATTTCAACACCTTTTTGACACAATGCGTAGGGGGTATATTGCTGTAGAAATGCCTACAAATTACTTTAATACAGTAGACGTAAAAAGATCAAGGAACTTCATTCGCACCCTTTAAACCAATCCTACAGTTTCCAACTTGAATGCATCTTGATAGCTGCCAATCGGATCATTTCGATATATACAACAGGATTGACCTAAAAGTTATGAATGATCTTACTAATGTTTTCAGCATTGTCCTCTTGGTCAATCCAACAGATAATTCCAATAAATTATAATAGAAATACCAGAAATGGTTCGAATCAATAGGATTTCTGTATACCCGGGTGCAAAATTATATTTTATTTGGTTTTACAGCGAACGAGTCGTTGATGTAGGTTCAACGCCATTTTTCTACACACGACAGGCTACTGAAGGTGGCCTGTAAAACTGGTGATACAAGAAACCGGGACAATCCCAGAAAAAAGTAGAAACCGATTGTTGCTACTGACATGCATTCACATATCCACACTGGCCGAGCCTGAGACTCGAACCCACGCGAAGAGAGTTGAGATGGCAATGATTGTTCAAGGAGAGCGCTAAGTTTAGACAACTTTACCACCCGGGGCCATCACTGGCACATTTTAAGACCAACCAGGTATCATATAAATTTCTACAAGTGAATACCCATGTTGATATACTATCCATCTGGAAGGAGAAGTGAAAACAATATTTCTTTTTAAGTTACACTGATGGCCATACTAATGGTCAGTCATTCTCATGTAATTCCAACTAGTCAAAGTAAGAACTTTTCTGATGAAAACCCGTCAAAATTAAATTTAAAAGGTAGTGTGAAAGCAAGATTTTTAATGGGCCACAAAAACGACGTCAGATCGGCACCATTTTATTTTAATATCAACGAAAAGTTACGGAGCAAAAAGTCTAGGATTCGGCGAATGTGGATATGTGAGAAAGTTTGCCAGTAGCTTCTCGTGGGTTGGTGGTTCTTTCCGGTGATTTCCAGGTTTCTTCCTCCACCATTAATACTGGCGGCCATGGATACTATCGTGTGCTGAAAAATGGCGTTAAGCCCAACAACAACAACAAAAGGTTATGAAGCAATAATTAAAACAATTTCGAGCTGACCATTATGACACCCGTATTTGACATCAGATCGGCATCATTTTCATTTTGTAGAAGCTAGACATCATAAAAAGTCTGCTGGCGCAAACAACATGCCAATATGACTTGCCGTTCATGAGGAGTAGCAATAATAAGAAATTCAAAGATGGCGGATTTGTCGGCCACACTTAACATCAGATGGGCACAATTTTCATTTACGGCAAGTCATACAGCATAACAAATCTTCTGGTGAAAACCTCATGTCAATATAATACTCCAAGTAGGAATAATAATTACAATAAGGCCGCTTTGGCGACGACCATTATGGCCATCGGATCATAAATTGCGGAATACAGTTTTTGTTGAGAAAATAATGGCTTCTTGCTGGAATTTCAAAGTCACCCGTAAACCGTATTTACTTTTAATCCCCAGAACTTCCGACTCAAACCGCGCATATTTTTTACTAGTTTTGTTTACGTTTCCAATTAAGGCTCTATCGTCCTTATATCGAGGCTGAGAACGGAAGTAGGCATTATTTAAACTAATATGGCGGACGATCAAAACGAAAATATCGAATAAGAAAGTTAAACGAGATTATATCACATGATTTGCAATAATACCAGTATTAAATAAGAGGACTACTCAATTTATTTCATTATATTCAAAGAACATGTTCAATTTTTTATATATTAGACTATAAATAGAGCCAGGTGTGAATCACACCCGGCTGCTCCATTGACCCACATAGACTCATGCTATTACCCTGTCCACTAGGTAGTAGTAATATTAGTACTAAAAGTCAGTTTCCTCTGACCCTAGACACCCCATTTTCAATATTTGCTTTTGTTTTTTTATATTGAGGTGTAGGGACAGATTCCATTCCCTATCAAACAGTTGGAATTTGCCGACACCATTTGGTGTCGGCATATGGTACTCGCCAACTATCAGGCATAGCAAACTTAAATGACCTTATATCGACCCATACATTAAATCGATAGGGAACTCGTGCATCTCCTCAGAAATTACAAGCATAACACCAAATTTGTCTTTAACCCGGTCAGACGAGACTAAACAACAGCGTTAAATTTTTACATTGTTGGCACCATTTTCATTGCTAGTCACATGACTACCTAAATCTCGTGGCCGATATGCATAAACGTCACAGGTCAAATAGTCACGTGATAACAGCAAAACCGAGTGTTTTCATAGCTGGCGCTTTCAATTATACACTTTTGAGAGAGTGATGTATGTAAGGTGAAGTTGTTTGCATTTTAAACATGCATAGTGGAGAGAATGTTGGCATACCTATATGCTACTTTCATGTAATGTGGCTGAAATTTCTTTGGATATTATACTTTTGGAAATTTTAAATGATCTTAGCACAGTACTAACTAAAATGACTGCTTCCTTGTGCTCCAAAAATTAACTTGAATTTGTCTACAGTACACTATTATTGGCAGCTATTAAAATATGGAAAATGAATTTTGCCAAACTAGACAATACCAGCTTCTAAAAGTGCAATGAATAAATTACCAAATACATAAAATGTAAAAAAAAAGTTATCGGCTCTATTTTTTACAATTTGCCTCTGAAGTTCGAGAAACGAAAATGAGCAAGTAGAGCTAGCACTTTTTTGAAAGGTGCACATCTGGAGTAAGGCCAAGCTATATACTCTCTAACCCATATTACACCCATCAATCATATATCAAAATATAGGCAATTAAAGGTTCTTTGAACAATACCTAAGATATACAAAGTCTCTTTTAAATAGCCAGTATAACTAGTGAGGAAACTCGGGGAAACTCTTTCTTTAAAATTCTAACCCTATGGTAAACACGAAACTGTAGAGCGCCACCTTAAAAACAAATATAAACATTTATGCAATTATTTTTTTTATTTTCTTATTATTATGTATGATGTTCTGAGTAAAATGGTACATTAACATTGATTTTATTCATGAAAAAAGCTAATTATGCTTATTTTTGCTCTAGCATACATAATTTGCAATGATGCATGTTTGGGTGAGTAGTGACCTTCATTATTGGGAAATTAGAAGTCTTAGAATATAGGAATAAAGTCAACTTAAATTGAAAACTGTTGCATTAAGTACAAGAAATACATAGTGAAAATGTTTCTTTTCATTTATTTGCAACGAAATTAAAAATAAATGATAACAAAACAAATTTGCTTCTTCCATATCAAAGAATTAGTTAATATTACACCCTTTGACCTTTATGAACCTCACCTGTTATATCCCTTTTCTAACTGTAAAATTTATTGTTGACATCTCAGGAATAAATATGGCTAGTTTCATGTTCCTGTCTATCAGCATAACACTGGTTGCTATGTTGACAAAATGCAATGCGCATTTTTAAAATAGTTCACTTTTTATCATAAGGAGAGACGTACCTGTTTGAGACTCTGACTCTAGTAAATGCTGTTCTGAGGGGGAAAATACAGGACAATTATTATAAAGAACTGTTTTGATGAGTGCGACTTAAATATTTCAGTCGTACAATCAAAATTAAATCATACAATCATAATACCTATATACTCTTTATGGTGGCTCTTACCAGTTATTATGTACTTTTGAGAGAGTGATGTATGTAAGTTGAAGTTGTTTGCATTTTAAACATGCATAGTGGAGAGAATGTTGGCACACCTATATGCTACTTTCATATAATGTGGCTGAAATTTCTTTGGATATTGTACTTTTGGAAATTTAAATGATCTTAGAACACTGCTAACTAAAATGACTGCTCCCTTGTGCTCCAAAAATCAACCTGAATTTGTCTAAAGTACACTATTATTGGCAGCTATTTAAATATGGAAAATGAATTTTGCCAAACTAGACAATACCAGCTTCTAAAAGTGCAATGAATGAATTACCAAATACATAAAATGTAAAAACAAGTTATCGGCTCTATTTTTTTACAATTTACTTCTGAAATTCGAGAAGTGAAAATGAGCAAGTAGAGCTAGCACTTTTTTGAAAGGTGCACATCTGGAGTAAGGCCAAGCTGTATACTCTCTAACCCATATTACACCCATCAATCATATATCAAAATAAAGTGAATTAAAGGTTCTTTGAACAATACCTAAGATATACAAAGTCTCTTTTAAATAGCCAGTATAACTAGTGAGAAAACCCGGGGAAACTTTTTCTTAACAATTCTAACCTTATGCTAAATATGAAACTGTAGAGCGGTACCATATCCCGTGAGGAGGACGGCAAATGTGTCACTTTCATAGATAACTGATTTTATTACATCATACTGTAGTTTTTTAATATTAAAATAGTATCCCTTTTCTTAAAGTATCTCATTAGCATGAGCTTCAATGTATTCGTCTTTACCTGCCATGTTGCAATATAGGTTGGGTCGGCATGACGTCACAAGCTTAGCAACATACTTTCCGCCATCTTGTGGAGGTGAAAACAATTGCTTAGTAACAGTACGTTCCCGTTACCGTTATGTTCGATATTGCAAACCGTTTTAGTTTATCTATATTTTGTTTATTATTTCTGTTTTCTGTTCATAAGTACCACAAAGTCTTCTGTACAAGCATGATACGAAACCACGAATGTGTGTCTGTCTATTATTAGTGTAGGTTATGTGTATTTTTCTTTGGAGCTATGGATGTTGTAAGGACGGCATTTTCATCAAATTCTCCCTAGTTTTCAACAAATATATTATTATAATACAAGCTTTAAGTTTCAAATTTTTAATTAGTAATTTATACTCCATTTTTGAATTTTGTTTTAAATGCGTGTTGTATTATGTGTCGTATATTTCTTTTTTTGTGGGGCTGGGGTGGGGTGGAGGTGCTCGTATTAATTGGTAGTCTCCTACACGTTATTGAAAGTCACTGGAAAAATGGCTGTTGTTTTCGAAACTATGTGCTGAAATGGCCGGATGTGAAAAGGTGACAGAATTCCCGACCCAACCTATAGGTTTATGCACCAAACCTTCCATTCCAATATTGCAGAGAGAAGACAAAATCTCGAATGGAAGTCACGCAAAGTCTACAATAACAAGAAAAAAACACGTAGTACTGAACATATTAATTGAGATAACAGCAGCCCGAAACATGTCGCTGTCGCGTTTTCCTGGAAAGAGGCTGACCAATCACACTGAAACTACATGTCAACGCAGTTTTCTTATCACGTGACTATTTGACCTGTGATGATTTAGTTAGTCATTTGACTAACAATGAAAATGGTGCAAACGAGGTCAAAATTCATCAACGCTGTAGTTTCCTCTCGTCTGACAACGGATTAAAGATAATCTGGGTGTAATGCTAGTAATTTATGAGAAGATAAATGACTTCCCTATCGATTTAATGTAAGTATGGGTCAAGGTGAGGTCATTTAAGTTTTCTAGGCCTGATAGTTGGCGAGTACACTATGTGAGTACCTTATGCCGACACCAAATGATGTCGGCAAATTCCAACTTTTTGATAGGGAATGAACTCTGACCCTACACCTCAACATAAAAAAAATATCAAAAATTGGGTGTCAAAGGTCAAAGGAAACTGGGACTATAGTACTAACTGCAATGCACATGACCTGTCAAGTAATTGCCATTTAGGATTTTCAGAACTTGCAGGCGATATATGTTGATTCCTGAATTCAAGATGTAACATCATTTATGTCCGCTCGTCTATGGATATGTACATACGTATGTATTATATACATTAATTGATTGATAGTGCTGATAGTTAAGCTAGGCTTTTGGATTATCTTAATCTAAGGATGGGACATAAATTCTCATCCAACGATTATTTGACAATCTGCCCTGAGTTTGTTGTTCTACTCAGGTATTACAAGATTACCTGGATAGCTGCGAGCTTGTATATATATATATATATATATATATATATATATATATATATATATATATATATATATATATATATATAGAGAGAGAGAGAGAGAGAGAGAGAGAGAGAGAGAGAGAGAGAGAGAGAGAGCAATACTATATAGGATTGGACATAAATTCTCTTTCCCCGATCATTTGATACTCTGCCCTGAGTGCATTGTTCCACTCGTGTATAACAAGATTAAATGGATTGCTGCAGTCTTGTGTTATATATATATATATATATATATATATATATATATACATATATATATATATATATATATATATATATATATATATATATATAGAGAGAGAGAGAGAGAGAGAGAGAGAGAGAGAGAGAGAGAGAGAGAGAGAGAGAGAGAGAGAGAATTACTATAGTCTTCGGGTTACCAAGTTCCGCTCACATTGTACTATCAACCCGATTGTAAACATACCGATTTACTTTTGTCCTAAATTTATAACGCTGAGCCGCAAAATGTAATTTGATCACGCTGTAAACATTTCTTGTGTATTACGATTATAGGTGCTTTTTATGCAAAAGTCCTTAATTTTTTTTCTAACTATTTGAATAATAACGTAATAAATTACTATTCAATGGAAACAGACTTTCAGTGCGAATCATCCGAAGCATGACTGAAGATCGGTGTTTTATTTGTACGTCCTTTCCACTTTGCGTGGGCCACCAAAGTCATAGATGTACTTTAGAAGGCCAAATAAATGAAGGTAGGTTTGGCGATGTGTGAAATATGAGTAGAAAGCTGGGAACTAGTCTTTTATTTATTTTTTTCTAGCTCGTGATCAAGTTACAGTTTGCAATATTACATCATATACATACATGTAAGCTGGTATAAAAACTCATTGGGTACAAATACAGATGTAGTAGTTCCAGTCAAACACCATTTAGCTATATTCGCTGCGCATTGTTTTTCAACTAATCAATACAAAATATCGTATTGCTATCGTAAATGTAAACCTACCAATTACTATTTAAGGTTACCAAATTTTGTTTTCTCAGTTTTCGTCTTTTTAGCGGATTTACATCTGGCATCTTAAATGATACTACAGGGATAGAAAGCAAAGCCAAGAGTGGAACAGACTCGGCGTGTGGGAAGTTGAGGATGAAGGGGTCTGGGATAGTTGGAATGGAAAAGTCCGGTCTTTTGCAGCGCAGCTTTTTCAGATGTTCTAGCTTAGCTTGAGAGATTTCTCATATTGTTTAGAAACAAATAATTGCCTTTGAAATAATATTATTCTGGTTGGAAAGACAGCACCTCTCATTAAAGGATAGGTCTGTATCTGCCGCTAATATCGATTTATATTCAAGTCTTTTTACATAATTATGATTAGGGAAAAGAGCATAGAGAAACAAATGTTCAAGTTTTTTTTTTGGTCTTGGAATGTTCTTTCCGTTTAATATCACCACAATTTTTCTTCCAAATCTAGTTTCAATAATGTTTATTTCATTCTGAAATATTAATATACCCCTATTTAATTTCGCGTAATTAACTTAAAAAGGATACTTTACAAATTTAACATTTAACGCATGATTACGAATCAGAGGGAACCCATTTTAGTCTGATCCGTTTTAAGAATTTTAGGGACCCTAGGCACAAATTCTAACCTGAACGATAGCCATAATTGCGCGTCAATTTCACGGTCTCAGATTTTGATAATTGCATTACATTTCCATGTGCATGTGTGTAATTTTATTAAATTTATTAATAAATTACTAAACTGCTAACACAACCGACACCGAAATTTTTGGGGGGTTTTTTGGACGTCCGCGGGGACCTCTGCTGGCGGGGCTCTAGGCATGTGCCTCGCGTGTCTACGCGTAAAAATGGCACTGGTCCCCGTGTTTGACGAAACGGACGTATCTGCAGGAGAAAAAAAAAAACCATTACCATGAATTGCTTATTTATAAGTCCATTCCTGTTGTGTACTGCCGGTGTTTCAATCATGTATTCCTCCACAAAAGTTTTTTTTTTAATCCAATGTCTGGAATATAATTACAACAAAGCATACATCTGCTGTTATGATTCATATTTTAACTTCAAAGAATAAAAAGAGCAATAAATAGAAGGCAGCTATTTTCCTTGAAAAATACAAGCTCTGTCAAATCCAAATGCTTTATTTTTCTTGCTTCTATCTCTTAACATCGACGACGTACTTTTTTTTCAAGTTAACTGACTGGAGTGTAGACCTGAATTTTAATTTTCAAAACATTTTTTTTTAAAACAAAATCAAATGAATTTTAAAATTATGCCAAGCCAAAAAAAAAAAAAGGTGCAGTGTGGGAAATTTTCGGGAGTAGGAAGAGCAGTAGCGAAGTTGAAGAAGGAATGTATTGCCGTCTGCAAGATGAAATTGCCGTCTGCAAGATGAAATTGCCGTCTGCAAGATGAAATTGCCGTTTGCAAGAAGTGCAATAATGAAGTATGTTATATTGGTAGAATTATCAATGTAACTACTCATCTCACTCCACACCACAAGATAACAGGGCTGACAGCATCAGCAGCTGGGTCATTTAGTGGCACTACTTTTAACCACGGTGAAAAGTGACACAAATACAATTCCAGCAAAGTTTGCAGCTGCATCTTTATAATTGTACAAAGATACAAGTTTTCACCAAAACAACATAAGTGCATTCGATAGATTTATGTAAATGATCTGCACGTTTTCAGTATTGTTGCAAACCATGGTTTCATAGAAATGGTCCGTATCCTCAATTTACTGTCGCGCACGAACTTCTTTGTGCGATATGCTTTTTAAACAAAAATTTCTTGAATGTGCCCGTAGTACTTACCACAAATGGCTAGACCAGAAGAGTTGCCAAAGTGTTACGTGACTTACTGTTTCGATCTTAAATGAGGACTGGGAGCTTGCAGTCTTTTGTTCTGCTGACCAGAGAGCTTCTGACATTTCACGCTGGCTTTAACATATAGCTAGAGTATTAATAGTGCTACTGGGGAATGGAGTCGCTGCAAAACTCATCCCTTAGTGACGGTCAATGCCCGTAACATGGATGTGGTTACTTCGGAGTCCGGATGCAACCCAAATATATGCCGCTATGGTCACATGCTAAACATAGCAGTACGCAAAGCGTTAAATATAAACGTTTCAAAAATTCTTCGTCGTTATTAAAAGGATTTATCATCTTGTCACAGGAGCAATACTTAAAGGTCAAACTAAATTACACGGAGTTAAAAAGGTATAACTCATTCAAGACGTGTGGAACTCCACAGCAGACACGATTGAAAGGTTCCTAGAATTGCAACCTGCAGTTTATGCAGCTTAGTTACTAAGGAAGTAAGAAGCAACGCCAGTGACATCAGTTCATTACGGAGTAAGATGTTATTCCTGCTGAAAACTTACCTAATTCGTAAATTATAAAAACAACGAGCTTGGAAAATATACCCGCAGTATATACCTCCATTCCAGAAAAAGATGGTATTATATCTTTGCTGCCCAAGAAAATGACTGATAGTGCTAAACAAATGAAAAATGCGACTCTTAATGATTTGTCTACATGGAAAATATAATAGAAATAACTATAACACGTAAAGAAAACGCCATAAACGGATAAAGTGACAAAATAGTAATAATGTCGCGCACACACGTCGAATCAACAATCTGAGCATCACATGTTTCCAAGAGTGAATACAGGATATACTTACTCATATACTGTTGTTGCGATTTTAATGAAAACATGTGTTCCTGCAAGATATCCGCGCGGCCTGAAAGCAAGCCGATATACATACATTGACTAGTTTAGAGAATATAAATTAGACGTCAGATATAAAAGTGGAGGCGGGCGGTGGGGGTGGGGGTAACCACCACTGCCGAACGTTTTGGCCGGTGAAAGGTGGATTCAAAGTGCAGGAAAGTGTTACAGTGTTCACGTTTAGCTGACATTTTATAAAGGATGACTGTGTCTGTCTGTCTTATTGATGATAAACTGTAAATTCACGAAGCCAAACTGTGGAGTAATGTTCGGATCATGATACAAATTTAGTGGGAACATTGACTTGATGAATTCCTGATGTAGTGCAATGACAGAATATTATAACTTTAGAAAAAAAGCTGAATAACATTATTTGAATTAATTTCCATTATTCTTATTTCAATTAACATTTCATTAGTAGTATTAGTGGGAATGTGCGAGTTTGTGCATTATAAGTGTTGTATGTCAATAAAGGCAATATATTTGTATATTTTCATCTGTTTTGAGAGATTTTTTTCTTAGAGTGAGTATAGCCTGTCCCAAAAATTCATCCTTACCTATCTTAAGTATTTGACTAAGTGTTGGAAGAGTTCGTGAAAAATACATGTAAAATTGTATATACAGTAATACAAATTAATTGCACTGTACAAAGTCAAGCGACGTTAGCGATTGCAAGAATTTGTCTCGACTCCACAGTTTGTATGTCACTGTTTGTATGTCACCGAATGTTACGCTTCTGCTGACAGGCATTCACATCCACGCCAAATTAACTTGACATGGATGGCTTAACAAGTTGACCGTGGCTTCTGATTATCCGAATTTGTTTCACATTTGCCATATTGAATCCTACAAGAATTGAGTCAGTTAAACATTTATTTAGAGATATTTTTTAGGTATATGAACAACCTGGAGTTTCTGCTCATTACACAACTCGATGTACTTGACTAAACTGGAACTCTTCGATAGGTGCAACCGACTAGTTTGGGAGCATCGCTAGTTGAATAAGCTGACAGCATCAAACGGGTTTCCGAGATATCTTCTCAGTCACAGATCCATCCCTACCAGAAATCGCTGATACAAGTTAATGAATTTTGTTACTTTCTCGCAATATTTGCTGGCCCTTTGGGACTAACGAGCCAAGATACTTCATCTGAAAATGGAGTTCAAATTAAAGCACTGCAAGAAGGTGTGGTAGGCGTTGCAAGTTTGATTACCTTCCCAGAAAAGATTTATTAAAACTGAAAAAAATCTGCTATTTTTTGTTTCCTTGTTTGTGTTCTGCACTTTCAAAAAAATTATCCCTTTTACGTTTATTTTTACTACATGCGCATAATATTCTTGTGCAACCCCCTCCCAAAAAAAATTCAATGATGAATAAAGCCATATTTAATGTAACATTTTATTACGTTTTTATTGCATTCCTACTTTTAGTAAAGAAAATATGAATTAAAGCCTTGAAATGGGTTGACCTCATTTTATTTTTTATTAGAAAGTTTCTTTTTGTGACTTTGTATTTGTCAGAGAGGACTAGCCGACCGAATCCAGACTTGAGAGTGATGCAAGATCATGGTTGACTTTTCAGGAATGAATCCCTAGTGTTGGATGATACGCTGAAATTGTGGAAAACTCAGCAATACGAGTTTCCATTCCTTGCGCAACCGTCTAGGAAAAGGCTATGCATTCTTACCACTTATGCCCTATCATTAGTACAGCAAGAGACCTTACCGCACTGAAGGCTTCAAATCATTCCCTAAGGCAGTCTAACTGGATGTATGATCAGTACCTTTTTTTTGCTGGACTAATTTAGACACAGTCAAAATATTTTTGGAAAAAAATCATTGTTGATATTTAGTTTCTTGGCAACAACTTTCAATATGTTCGTCACGGCAGCCATATCTAAGGTCAGATCAGCACCATTATCATTTTGGTCAAACTAAATATCACAACCAGCCTTTTGGTGAAAACATATTGACTTTCCATGTAAGTGGAGTACCAAAAACAATATGGCTGCTATAGTGGTCATACTGATTGCAAGATCGACTCTCTTTTATCATAGTACCAATTATGACATTTATAGATATCTTATGGTATTAACCCAATGATGACATGACCTTCCAATCTAGGTGCAGTTGTAGATATTTTTCATGATGACCGTTTAGCGGCCGTATTTGATATTAGGTAGCCTTAATTTTACTTAAGACCAACCAACCAGACACTATAAGAATCTTACAGTTCAGAGAGTTGCAATAACCAGAGTTTAAAATAGCAGTTGTGGTGACCATGGTGGATGTCACGTTGGCATCATTTTCTATAGGACAAGGTACAAGTCATAAACTTGTAGTGACAACCTCATGCCGATAGACTCATTATTCAGTGATAGACATAAAATGTATAAGACGGCTCTTGTACAGTCATACTAGATATCTGAGCAGGTCATTACTTCAGGATCATCTGGACGTTTGGATCAACAAAGTTTCAGGGCGATCTTCTACTTAGTTTACAAGTAGCAGATATAGTTTCTTTTTTGTTGCACTTCAAATATTCAAAATTCCTCTGGATTTAAAGAGTGTAACAATGCATTTTAAGTCTACTTTTTGTGGGCACAGTGCTACAAGGTTACTGAAATTGAATTTTGTCACACAGTATAACTTGGGATTTCCGTGGGATTTTTCTGTCAGAAGGAGATTTGTAAACAACGCAAACATAATAATTGAGAAATGACCACAACGCTCGAATGCAATTAAGCCAGACAGAGTAAGGACTTGATAATGCCATCGTGCAAGCAATGACTTAATTTCAACGCTTAGAAACAAAAAAGTTAACGTTCCTAATTTGTCTTTCCTCTTTCGTATCTTTCAATTTATAAGTTATTTGAAAATTTCCTTCAATCTGCACGTAATTGTATGATCATTGATAATAAAAAAAAACTCATTGAGAGATTGGGACAAGAGAAGGAGAAACATATAATAGCCTTGCTCATAGTTAACGTACTCTCTAAAAACAACATTTCATTAGAAGCTGGATCAAAGAGTATCACACGGATTTGCAAACATCCTAAAGATTTTACCGCTCCAGTGGCCAAGTGGTTAGAGCGTTCGCCTCAGATGGGGAAGGTCGTGGGTTCGAACCCCAACCGAGTCATACCAAAGACTTTAAAAAATGGTAATAACTGCCTCGCTTGGCGCTCAGCATTAAGAAGTTAGTGCCTGGTGTCAGTATAATGTAACTGGGTGGGACAACATGTAACATGTCTGCGCCATGATGCTAGACATCACTATATACTGTCACACTGCATACATCGTAGCGATTGACTGAAAAATTGCTAAAACCACGTTAAAAATGTAAATCACACTCACAGACGAGACAAATTTTAAAGGAAATGAAGCAGATTAATTGGGAGTTGAGAAGTTAGGGTAGGACTGTTTAATTTGCAAGGTATAAATAACATGGCAAAAGGGGATTACCTGTTTGAGTAAACAAGTTACAAATGATAAGACAGAAGTACAATGAACTGTCTTTTTAACCAGCGAAAAACTGAAATTACGCGGAAAATTTATCAGGTTATTCGGGAACGAGCTGTTGATAACTGATTCATGTGGAGATATATAAATAACCCAATGACATGGTAAAATTAAAGCACAAACGCACAGACCCGTTAATTGCACCTTAAGACACCCCTTTAACTACATTCATCAAGTGATCAGTGACGATGGAGGCAGAGAAACGGATAGGTGGTTCATGGTTTATTATTAAACGAGACGTTACCAAACAAGTTCGATTTCCGGATGAGATATCTAGACTAACGTTTGTCCGGACAGTCTGTCTTCCACTATAAATATCCTAAAGTCAACAACGGCAGAAAAAGTATACGATTAGAGGAAAATACAATTTTGAATACCCAAGACAAGTATTAAAATCAATGACATAATAAATAATATAATTTTCTTTCATTCAAAAGTGAAATGAAAATTGGTAATTTGCTCATTTTTTCTATCAGTGACTTACCCACTTAAGTATTGGCTATTTTTTTTTTTTTACAAATACTAGCTAAGGTATTACAAATAACAGCTAATGAATTACAATACTAGTTAATGTATTACTAATACTAATTAACGTATTATAATACTAAATATTAGTTAACGTATTAGATTCGTAATAAACGTATTACATTACCACCTAATGTGTTACAATACTAGCTAACGTATTACAAATACAAGCTAATGTATTACAATTCTAGCTATTGTAATACAATACTAGCTAACGTATTAAAAAAACAAGCTAATGTATTACAATTCTAGCTATTGTAATACAATACTAGCTAACGTATTAATAAACAAGCTAATGTATTACAATTCTAGCTAACGTATTACAAATACCTGCTAACAAATTACAAATACAAGCTAATGTATTACAAATACTCGCTAACGGATTACAATACTATACTAGCTAGCGGATTACAATACTAAAACGTTGCACTCCGCACATAACTCTCATATCTAATATCTCTAAATTTTGGCTGGGTGACGCGGTAACACAGTTTGTGGAGCGTCAGACTCGGAACCCATGGATAACAGTTCGAAACCATCATAAATCAGCCCAAGTCGGCTGTCTCCGGGTCGCTTAACTCCTATTTCATCCTAACGATATAGTTAGTAATGTATTAAGAGTACCGTTCAAACCAACTAAACAAGTCATGTTTGACCCATGTAAAGGAAAATTTGTTCTTTGACAAAGTGGTATGTTCTTTTCCTTTGCCGAATTAATTTGTTCATATTTACAGTGTATCTGGAAAAGGTATCTGGGATGAATCATATTATTGGGAACAGCAGAATGTGCTGAGCTGATAAAATAAGCGCGAAACCTAACTGACCTATCCATCTAATGAAAACTCGGCAAAATCCTAATTAACTGCATCGTTGCTTTGGGTACTTCCACTAACGGCAATTATAATCTCTTTAGCCGTATATCTGGAGTATTCTTACCTATCGTAACCTACGGCATCATAATCTCATTAGCTGTACCAGGAGTATCTATCGGTACCTTTTGAAACAAAAGGCATCATAATCCAATCAGCTGTAAGTCCTAGGTACCCGAACATTTTGGAACTAAAGGCGTTATAATTCCAGTTTTTAAGTTTAAAGCTACAAAACCAAACATTTATCCACTTTGTAAAACAGACTTGTGTATATTGCAATAATGAACTTAAGATTATCTTTAATCTGAGTTTAAGTATTAAAACAGTGTATCCACTAGGGGGTGCAAGACTGGGGGTCAAAAATCTCCTTGGTGCCAAAACTAGGGGTCGTACTGAGTAAATAAGCAAACTTTAGTATCAAAACTGGAGATCAAATTAAAACTATCGGGATCTATGAATCACAAGCGAGGGTAACGGGAAACGCTGATTAAAAAATATATTAAGTATTAAATCGATTAATCAAAAACAAAAACTAGTATTCCATCAATCACTTGACATTAACATATTTCTACAGAAACCGTCCATCACTCTGCTGCGTCTTAATTCGCCTAAGATTATTTCTTTATTCACAAAACTGTTTACCTTCTTAAATGGTATATTTGCCGTTGGACCAGTACGCGAATCTTGTGTGTACAAATGCTCTGACTTACGGTAGTGTAATAAATTATGTAATAATCTAAATGTGCCTAGTTATATAGTTTAATACAAACAATACTATCATACAGGTTAGAAAAATTAAATTCGTACTCTACCGAGTATCGAAGCCAAGTCCGCGAGTAATCGGCACCCGTCGCCTTGCCTGCACGCACCAGCCCATACACCGTCACGACTAAGCACGCATCGACAAAAAATGATGGCACTGAGTCGGTATTATACAATCTTGTGCGTAGCAGACACTCGCAGGACGACCTAGTAAATAATTCTCACATATATATACACAGTCGTTCAAGATTCCTATGAAAGAAATCAAGGTATATAGGATTTTTGCATTACAATGAATTATAAATATATACCAGACAGTGCTTTCCCTGGATTCTGTAGTAGAATCTTGATAATAGTGGGCAGAAATAATAGTTTAATACAAACAATACTATCATACAGGTTAGAGAAATTAAATTCGCACTCTACCGAATTTCGAACACAGGTCCGCGAGTAATCGGCACCCATCGCTTTGCCTGCATGCACAATAGGTAGCGTACCACTTCCCCCACTCATTTATATTCTGTATGTGATTTGGAAATTGGGTATTGGAATATCCCGAGTTGAAAATGTTCTAACTGCGTATAGCTACAATAACATCAAGTATGTATGTATGTATGTATGTATGTATGTATGTATGTATGTATGTATGTATGTATGTATGTATGTATGTATGTATGTATGTATGTATGTATGTATGTATGTATGTATGTATCAATTACATGAATGTTTAGATAGATCGTCATCTTTTGATGTTTTGTGTACGTGGCATAAAGTGACGCGCTGGCGTGACCCCCGGTCAGTTCTAACGTAAATAGTCCTCTCGAGCAAACAAAGTTTACCGCTAAAAGGTAAGCGACCCCTTCATTACTTTTTTATCCATCAACAAGTAGTTTTCCATGGATGATAAAAATATGACTCATGACAAGGTATAGCAATAGTGCAAATTATCTGCTATAAAAGTGGTACGCTACCTATTGTAGAACACATTGATTTCATTGCATTTAATCAGCTTTCGCTTCCATGGTAACAAGACCGAGAGCTATATGTATACAATGCTCTAGATCAATATTCAAAGAATATATAGCAATACTCGGAAATGACTTGACAAGGAGGATGAGTATGTTTGCAGATGAGAACATACCCACCCCACCCTAACCCCACCTTTCCCATGACAGCCATCTTGAATGAAATATTAATCATTAGCAATGGCCATCACCTGAAGTACATAAAATGAACGTGACAGGATTTTACAAGTTTATCAGGAAGCCTTTCCTGACTGACAATAATCTTGACCGAGACTATCGAACTGGCGTAAATAATGAAAGAAAATGGGCAGGCGATTCAAAGAACCTTTGTACATGAAACACTGTAGAAAGTGTTTAACGAAAACTTTGCATTCTGCACACTTGAAGAAAAAAATGTGAAAATGTTGGTGCTAAAGGGGGTATTTATGAAAGACTACAAATTCGGATTTTGCGTGAGAGCTGATAATTCACCCTGAACCTTATGTGTGTGTATGTGTAATATATATATATATATATATATATATATATATATATATATATATATATATATATATATATATATATATATATATATATATATATATACACACACACACACACAGGCAGAACTGTTAAACTGTTAAACTTTTTGCATATAAATTTATCCGCATGAAAGAACATATTCATATTAAATAGGCTCGTACAAATCATGCCAGGAAAGACCTGATACTGCCTGCAACAGGGAGAATTATCCCAGAATTGGTTATACTCACCTGTCTGCAGACAGACTACTTCGAGACAAATTCACCTAATTATGTATGTAATATATGTGCCCATATTTCGAAATCTCAAGTTCTATCTACCACAAGGCAGTATTTAACAATTAATTTTTTATATTTTCAGAAAAGCGTGATTCCACGGCAATATAATTAAAGGACCTAATCTCTCGCTCCCATCACAGCAGCAGCATTTTGTTGCTGTCACATCTGTCTTGGAAAATTGGGGGAAGGGTGGCTTTCACTAGCACGCTGTGTTTTTCTTCAATCGAATTAATGTTTTATAGGCTGAATAACAAATCAGTTGCTGAAATTCAAATGTAGCATGGACAAAAGTTTCACATGACGCTTTGGAAGTCAAATATCGATTTTTTTTTTTACAAGTTATCTGTTGAATTACAGAGGTGTGGTTTAAAATTGCATTTCCTCATGTCGAGTTTTGGCATTTTAGCTTCTGAATTACACAGCGATGCTTAAAATTTCAGTGTTGTATAAAGAAAATTCTCACTTAATGAAACTGTACTGAAAGTTTCATTTTAAATGTAAAGATTTTAAATTTTATCTTTTCAATTATAACGGTGTGGTTGAATTTGTATCTCCTAATTCGAGGTTTTCTTTGCAATCTGTCGAGTTACACAATAGTAGCCGTAAGTTCCGTTTCCTTCGTCAATAATTCCGATTCACCTGTCGGGTCAAAATGTGTTGATATCGTCTGTCAAGTGTACATATGTTGTTTAAGGACCATATAATCTCTTTTGTCCATAAAAAGGAACACAAGACAAGAGCTTGTGTATGTTAGAAATCAAGATATTTAAATATTGCTTATAATTAGAACATAAGATGAGCTTATACAAGAGATAATAGGAAAACTCGTCATATAAAATAGAATCTTCAATGCAAATAAATGGATTGAACGTCTGAAACTGAAAACCTCAACATACAATAGTGAAGTTTTAAGCACCACTGTGCAATTCAAAATTAAAATCTAAAAGTTCGACATACACTCTGACTCGACGTGTGAAACTGGAATTCTTGACAAACTATGTTGGAATTTCAATCTCCGCTGTGTAATTTAACATATAAAATCAATAATTTCTACACAGAAATTAGAACTTTCAGCCAGTGCTATACAATTCTGCCGATGAAGCTGCAACATTCGAATCAACACCAACAATGACTGATATGAAATTGGGATTCTTGACACATGACGCTGAACGTTCAACTTCAACGTCCTCATTGGACCAACTTTTGTCCTCATAGCGCGGCGCTAAATAAAATACTAGTGTTGCTGTGCTGATGCTCAAAACAAACTATATTCGCTCCATACGAAAAAATCAGCATTTGTTTATTTGTTTGGTTTTTTTTAAAGTCAACGGTTTTAGCATGCGTACTAGTCACTTAACACCGCACATGGAGAAAATTGCATAATTAATTCAAACTTGTAAGTGTGCAGCAGTCGCAGCTTAACATACACCAATCCATCTAATATTAAAGTTCATAAAACAAAAATTCATGAATGAGGTCAAAACAGTCCAAATTTTTTCGGATAGGTATAATAAATCAAACTATGAATATCATTCACTTGACTTAACAAGTAAAAATTGAATGTAATGTTAATAAACCCCATCCCCAAATTTGCGCATTCAATTTGTCAAGTCCCAAGGCCATTTTTGAGAACACGTGATGCTCACAATGCAAACACCAGCCATTTCCCACCTACCGACTAAAGTTGACGGCAAAAAGGTGAAGTATTCGTCTATTATAATGCCTTTGGCAAGTTCCTACGGCAATTTTTGAGAACACGTGATGCTCACAATGCAAACGAGCCATTTCCCACATGCCACCTAAACCTGACAGGAAGTAATCGTCTGTTATAATGCCTTTGGCAAGTTCCTCTTCCTGATATGTACAAACTATATGAAAACACCCCCACCTCCTGACAATGTTTTTACCGCTAGGGGACACACTCTAAATGAAAACAGCTATGAGAAATATATTATCATCGAATCCGATGAAATTTCGCTGTTATACGATGTAAATAAAGTTGGTTACAATGTCATCTCCTTACAAGCAGAAATCGAAATACATGTTTATTTCAGTTGCTACCGTCCTGTATTTAACATTCAAAAAAGGTCCCTATATTCGAGCTCCCAAATACACATCTACTTGCAATAAGGGTTCAAAAAATGTGGAATTCGGGATTACATTAAGTTACAGGATTTTTCTAAGATTGACAGGCACATCAAACGAAAATAGTAATATTCAAGTTTATATTTGTCTTGGTATGCAGGTAAACGGTCAAGATAGAATAGTAAATTATTTTCTAAAACAAAAGCCCCCCCCCCCCATAAATAACCCACGCTGTGACGCAATGCCATATTCGTATCTACGAGCGTCGATATTAACTTGAAACAGAGCATCTAAATATCTACCAGTCCAGCGGAATGTAAAAGGTCAGTCTTATGCATAGACTATTGCGGCATTAAGTAATCACTCATTCAATATTTCTATTGGCAGAAAAAAAATTAAATATGAAAAGGTTTTGTGCGCTTATTTTTATCTTTAGAAATCAAATCTTCGTGATTCGTAAAGTGAACGCTTTTTTTTCAAGCCATTTCCATAGCCCATTTCATTCCGGATTTAACCGAGCTGCTTCGTAATTATCCGAAAAACCTCCCGAGTCACTTTATACTCCAGCCAATCAAACGCTGGTAGGTATCTGTACATAACAAAATGGCATACATTATTGTTAAACGAATCAGAATAAAACAAATTAAAAAATGCCCGCTACCTGCCCGCTAAATGTCTGGGACTTCTGCAGCTTTACCGTCGAAAATATTCCAGGTTTGTTATACTGCGGATTAATACGAAAAATTCCTTTTATTGGTAAACGAAACTCGATTTATGAAATACGGTGTTATGGTAAAAAAAAGGGGGATTTAAATTTTTAACATCGACACCGTTTCCATACTCGCATGTACATGTCCATATGTAAACAGTTCATAGCCACTCTCTCGTATGGCTATAAAGTCCAGAAAACAAGACAGGATGGTTCCAATATTAAATTTCACCAACATCTGTGGCATCATCGCTGTTAAATAGGCATTTTTCAACTCGATAAACGAAGCTGAAGTAGTTGGAACAGTTGATGCTAATGCTGAATTGTCCGCCTTGTTTTGACCACTAGTCTGGTCCCCTGCTTAATATGCTCCCTGCGATGCACTCCGCTATAATATAATCGGGAGCATACTAAGCAGGGGACCAGACTATTTGACCACCAGCTATCGATTGGATATTGTGGTCAGTTGACCACCCGCCACGTGATCGAAATTCCAGGTAATTACGAAGTTCGCCGAAGTCTCTGTGAAATAGCCCATTTCATAACGGATTTAACCGAGTTGCTCCGTAATTATCCGAAAAACCTCCCGAGTCACTTTATACTCCAGCCAATCAAACGCTGGTAGGCGTCTGTACATAACAAAATGGCATACATTGTGGTTTAAACGTATCAGATTAAAACAAACTCAGAAATGCCCGCTACCTGCCCGCTAAATGCCTGGGACTTCTGCAGCTTTACCGTCGAAAAATATTCCAGGTTTGTTATACTTCGGATTAATACGAAAAATTTCTATTTATTGGTAAACTAAACTCGATTTATGAAATACGGTGTTATGGTAAAAAAAAAAGGGATTAAATTTTTAACATCGACGTTTCCATACTCGCATGTACATGTCCAGATGTAAAACAGCTCATAGCTACACTCTCGTATGGCTATACAATCCAGAAAACAAGACAGGATGGTTCCAATATTAAATTTCGTCAATATCTGTGGCATCATCGCTGTTGACTAGACATTTTTCAACTCTATAAACGAAGCTGTAGTAGTTGGAACAGTTGATGCTAATGTTGAATTGTCCGCCTTGTTTTGACCACTAGTCTGGTCCCCTGCTTAGTATGCTCCCTGCGATGCACTCCGCTATCCTATACTAGGGAGCATACTAAGCAGGGGACAAGACTATTTGCCTACCAGCTATCGATTGGATATTGCTGTCAGTTGACCACCCGCCACGTGATCAAAATTCCGAGCAAATTACGAAGTTCGTCGAAGTCTCCATGTTTTAAAATGGCCTTTCATGCTGGAGTATCTGCAACTCAACATCTGGCATCATCTGCACAATATGGCTAGTGTAACGAGATCGAGAACTGTAACGAGTGCCGGTCTGGGATAGTATTTGCAAATACTGAAGAAAAAAAAATTAAAAAAAAGAAAAAAAATATAACGTAATTCAAACAATGGACAATGACCAATGTAGTAAAATAGTCGCAGAATACTGGTTTCTAACAGGTCAAAATCAAGGGCTCCCCTTCTTAACACAGTACCAAAACTTTTTGTTTTCCCATTTCCACAGATCTCGATATACGTACGAGTCATTTTCAACTAAGGGGTTCTAAAACGGGGAAATGCTTCAAATATTTTTCCTTTTATCAACTAATGACCAAGCTGTCGAGAGACCACAATTTCCCCCAAAGGGATTTTCTTGCTTCACGTTGGCACGATTTATCAGTAAGCTTTACAGAGTCATCGACCATACTTCACCACAGGCAACATTGCACATGAGCCAAACACCAACTACAAAGAATTTTTCGGGTCTCAAATTAAACGTGAATATATTAAGAAAGAAAGGACTGTGTGTTTTTTTTTCTTCACGGAACTAATCCATGCTGCCATGTTGATGACAACGTAGCCTATTGGTAAATGGCTAATTGCTCGGACTGAGACATCTCACCAAAATGGATTCCCTATAATCAAACAAATCACGAGCATACAAAAAGCTGTAATCGGAGACGAAATACAAAAACACATACTCTAGATTTGTAACAGTATTTTAAACATACCAAAGGTTCAGTTACCGTATAAAAATATATGTATTCATCAAGGCACATTAACCGTCAAATTTGTATATCAGAATTTAAATCACTGTAGAACAACCCCCCACTTGTAAAAAAAGTAAAAGTTTTTGTTTTACTGACATCTCCTTTTTTTTTACTTATTATCGTCTAACACATCTTGTCATCTCTATGCAATAAATGAATGGGGTCCGCACTACGTTTATAATATACAAAACACACTTAAACCACCAACTTTAGATGGATTCCAGGACTGATCTCGGTCAATAACTAAATAGTACAAGAAATGCAATGGCAACACGTTCAGATTTTTACGCCAATGTCTGAAAAAAAAAAAAGAAAAAAAAAGACACTCAACAATACGGCTCATTTCATGTACCTATATTTTTGGCTAGATCGTCCGCCTCGGATGCGCGAGGTCTTGAGTTCGAATCCCCGCAATCATAAAAAGAAAAACGGTACAAGCAGCTGCTTCGCTAGTCTATCAGCATTATTAAGAGGTTAGTATAAGGACTGGTCATCCTTGTGTCTGGATAATGTGACTGGGTGGGACATCATGCTACAAGTCTGACATGATGCCCCAGTGCAAGACATCACTATAAACTGCCACACTTTGGACCTCAAGAAATCATTCTTATTCTTTGTAAGCAAGCGGACATCTCTACAAGGATTATTAAAGGATTTTCAATAAGGCCACTGTGAGTAGATGGGGGGGGGTAGTTTAGCATCAAAGGAAAAATACTTTACAACCACCCCCTGGTGTACTTTGACATCAAGGGAAATTTAACATGGGAAAATTTAACGTGGAGTGAATGGGGAATAGAATTTAGCGACAAGGGATTGGGCTAATTTAACATCAATGGGTTTTTAACCCTAAAAAAAAAATGGGTATATCAAAATTGGTGTCCGTGGGAATTTAACATGGGAGTGTCGACTGGTGGTCAATGTGAATTTAACATGGGTGGCATCATGAGGTTACAGGGTCAAAAGTATTTATAGGATGAAATGTATTTATAGGGTCAAAAGTTTTTATAGGGAGAAATGTATTTATAGGGTGAAATGTACTTATAGGATGAAATTTATTTATAGGGTGAAATGTACTTATAGGGTGAAATGTATTTATAGGACAAAGGGTTGATAGAGACATATATCGATATACTGATACAAACAAATGCACATCCAGGCACACATAAAGTGGAAAAAGACGCAGAGACAGAATGATAATAAGAACAATAAGAAATAACAAGAAATAAGAAACAATAAGTCTATTGTATGGGTACAAAAATTTATTCAATTACATACGTGGGCTCTCTGGCCTGTGCTATGGTCTAATCACTATAAGTGCCAAGAGAGAAAGATGAATACTTTATACAGCATCGAGCGTAAGACTAAAGTCCAACGAGAAACTTGAGTGAAATGCTGTGCCTCACAATCACTTTTAACTAAAAGTCTTATTGCAAAATAAATCACGGCATGTTTGGATGTACTACCCTGAGAACTTTACATCGACATTTTGACAGAACAATTTTAGTAAGTTATGTCTCCTATTAAATCTTGTAATATTTTACAAAAATGTTTTTGCCCCATGGGAGTAATTATTTCAATGAAATGTGTTTTGAAATTTTTTAAGGATAATATGCCATACAAACGTAAGAGTCGTGATATTTTTAAAAGTAAGAAATAACATCTCTCTCTCTCTCTCTCTCTCTCTCTCTCTCTCTCTCTCTCTCTCTCTCTCTCTCTCTCTCTCTCTCTCTCTCTAGTAATTTTGATTGAAATCAAATGGCATCTGTTTCGTTTGAAAATACCTCTCCAAAGTTGTGATCAGTAGTAACCATAATTACATGAACTGTTCCATTTCTCATGTAATTTTATTTTCCAAAACATACACCCTAAATATATGGTACTTTTTTCTTTCTTCCATCAGTAAATCGTTGGATGAAATAACATCTTGAGTTGACTTGTGCTTGTACAATTCAGGTATCTTAGCTTTATCCTATTTTGGCACTGCATTGTGTCAGAAAGGCAACAAACATGGCTTTTTCAAGAACGCCGCGAGTGACATTGCACTGTATAACCCTACCTATGGCTAAATGAATTCTAAAACCAAAATATGCGTTCAGAAAAAATGTAACAATGTTCGACCTATCTTTTCTCAGTTTAGACTGTCGTTAGAACAAATGCGCGTTTTGGTGCTTCTTTTCCCGCCCTTACATTTGTGAAAACATTTCAACATTGTTGGAAGCCTGCGCTGCGAAACACAACACATCTCTTAAATTTAGGATATACAGCAAAATGTTAAGCAGTCAGTCGACAATAAATATCACACAACCTCCTGTTGATGAATAAATGAAAACATCAAGAAATCCGCGTTTTGGATCCGGAAATCAATCGGGAACCAAAGTGTAAAATTACTATAAAACTTGTCTCAATAATCCAGAAGTAATGTCCTAAACTAAAACAAAATCATATATTAAAAGTCAGACAGATAACACTGAATCACCTACGCAAAGATGGAGGTGTGTCAATATATCAATCATCTGGTTGGTCAAATTCTAGTAGCATTGTTAAGGCTTTCAATTGATCAAGTGATTGGAGGTAGGGCTAAATAGCGGAACAATATTGTAATATTGGTTTATCTAGTCGCCGACTGGGTGTTAACAATTAAATAAAAACACACTGGGATCAAATCTTCCACACTTTTAACGTAACATATGGTTAATAAATTGTGTCATTAAGCCTCTCTGCTACAGATTTCTTCAGGAAATTGAAATATTAAATGAAGGTACAGATGTATACGGTAGGATGACCTTGTAAAATACAAATGTGCATAATTCAATTATCCGGATAACTCGTTGATCCGGACATATTCCCTGGGAACGAAGACTCCTCTATAGAGATTGAACTCAGCTGCGGTTGTAATTATCATGCTACATACCTTCAAGATAACGAGCGCTACATTTAACATAAAAACTTAGGGATTTAAGTTTACAGCAAACATACCGATGCAATGTGACGGCGTCAGCTGTGCCGGGCATCTTCCGATTCATAGTCACAGCTCAGCGAGTCGTATCACATGCATATACGTAACCAGATGGTTATAAAAGTTTACATAAAAAGAATATAGTTGTGGTCTGTACTGGAAACAACAAAAAAAAATTTCTAACGTGTAATATAAATGCTAACAAACTAATATATTATGTTAAGTTCACTTCCTTATCATCTATTCACTTCTGTTAGCTGTGTAACAATCCGCCAAATATGACATTTCCTGTTAGCACCAATGGTCCTTTCATAATACATCGTCTACAGGTCACAACTAATGTTTTCCGTTAGGGGTACATGTATTAATTTTGCTTGCAACTATAAGAACTAAATTAGCCGAAGGACTCGTTTCCGATTGCGTGCGGGCCACCAATTCCGGTAAATAGCAAGTGTGACGCAAAAGACGACGATTGTTAATAATACGAAATTTACGAGCTGATCAAGTAATATACTTTGATTTACTTAAATATCTAGTTTTTTTTAAAAAACATTTCTTTCATTTGTGTTAAATAAATCATTAATTTTTTAGGGTGACATCAGGAGTTTGGGTCAGTCATTTTGTATCGTGCTACAGTCAAATCATTAGCAAAGAAACTTTCAACCCGCCGACCAATTGTGGCATTTTCTTTCTGAAGTACTAGAAACGCAATAGCCTATTTTATACCGGATTTAACCGAGTTGCTCCGTAATTATCCGAAAACCTCCGAGTCCCTTTATACTCCAGCCAATCAAACGCTGGTAGGCACATGTACACCACAAAATGACTCTACATTAAAACGATACGAGACCCTGTGAGCAAGTGGATCTAATTTAATGATTTATGTTTAAATGTAAATAATTCACAGACTTTCAAAAACAAATGTGATAACTCATATTAAACACATCTCATTTTAGATTCGTTTCGGATACAAATAAATAGTTGGTACAATTTGCTTTTTGATTGTCAGGATTAAATTTTTAACATCAACACCGTTTCCATACAAACATGCACATGTCCAGAAAAAAAAAAAGCTCATAGCTACTCTCTCGTATGGCTTTAAAATCCGCCCTGGTATCCAGAAAATAAGACAGGATGGTTCCAATATTAAATTTAGTCAATATCTGTGGCATCGTAGCCGTTGAATATGCATTTTTCAACTCGATAAACGAAGCTTTAGTAGTTGGAACAATTGATGCTGATGCTGAGGCGTCCGCCATGTTTTGACTACCAGCTATCGATTGGATATTGCAGTCATCTGACCACCAGGCATGTGATCAAAATTCCGATCAAATTACGAAGTTTGCCGAAGTCTCCATTCTATGCTGATGCGTCCGCCTTGTTTTGACCACTAGTCTGATCCTCTGCTTAGAATTCTCCCTGCGATGCACTCCGCTATACTATACTAGGGAGCATACTAAGCAGGGGACCAGACTATTTGCCTACCAGCTATCGGTTGGATATTGCGGTCAGTTGACCACCCGCCACGTGATCAAAATTCCGAGCAAATTACGAAGTTCGCCAAAGTCTCCATGAAATGGTCTATGGTAAATTAATAATTTTCTGCCCTGTGATTATATTTGTAGGTCCCTCCATCTTAAGATCTCCTGCTTGATGTCGCAAATTTCAATTTTAAGTGTTTGATCAAACTACCTGACTTTAAAGTTCTATTCGAATGGATTGGTTTCAGCTGCTAGCTTGTAAGATGTGGGCCAAAAGTCCTCTTTGACGACTGAAGTAAAGTGGTAAATATGAAAATGGCCAGGACAGAGCAGACTTAAAAATTTCTTAAGTCTCTAAAGAAGGATACCACTTTGTAAAATGGAATATTCAGAATCACGAATTCAAAACAACAACTATTCTGACTGAAGAAAAATGAAAGCGCTTTCCGTTGCGAATCACTGCAATCTCACCTCTGTCTGCGTGGGTTCGAGTATAAGATTCGGCGAATGTGGATATGTGAGAAAGCTTGTCAGTATCTCCTCTTTGGTCGGTGGTTCTTTCAGCGGATTTCCCGGTTTCTTTCTCCACTATTAGTACTGGCCGCCATGTATAGCCTATCGTATGCTGAAAAATGGCGTTAGGCCCCACAACAACAACAGCAACAACAACAAGATCCATGAGGAAAACTGGCAGTACAATAAAACAATAAAACAACAAGATGAGAATAGACAACATTTTCAAGAAGAATTGAGAAAAATGAATGATCCTTTCTGGAATGTTTCTACCAAGTCGGGACTCAATTTCTAGACATGACAAGGATGCCACGAAATGAAACAGAACAAACAAAAAAGAAAGTCCAGAAAACTAATACAAAAACTACAATAGGAGACACCCATCGAACAACATCAACAGCTACAACATCCAAAACATCTACAGCAAAGCGTGGTAGAATAATAACAACACTCAAACAAACGCAAAATCCACAAACACAACAGGGATCCTGTCGGAATAAACAACAGAATGTCATATCCCAAAGTCCAAAACAACAAACGTAAAAAATACGAGCAGCCTCAATAACAGAAACAAACATATTATTTAAAGAACAAGAGACAACACAACAAAGAAAAGCTGAAGCATCAATACAAATTCCAACATGGTAACTACAAACGCATGAAATTAACAAAAAATCTGGCAACATTAGCTTCCCAAACTGGAGAGAGAGAGAGAGAGAGAGCAAAGGTACAAATGGAGGAACAATGTACGAAAGAAACGATTACCTTCTTCTAGAAGATGGAATCATTGATGATGTATGGAGTAGGGAGCAAGCGAAACAAACGGAGGAATACTTTCTTGAAGAAGATTGTTGAAAAAAAATAAAAAAAATTTATATAACTGTAGACATCTTCATCAGAATAGAACAAAAATATAATATAGCACAACCTTAACAAGTAGGGAAAGAGGGCCTCCCTAAATGGTCTGAAAAGATTAACCAGTCATAGCACCCTAAAAAAAGTAAGGTGAGGACCGAGGGGAGGAAGGGTCAAGCATCAACAGATTAAGTCGGTCGCCTGCAAGACCTACAGCCAGCCCTAAACCAAACTCAGTTGAGGATGAAGTGAGAAGTCTCTTTATGTAAAGGATACATACGCACTTGTTGCAACTTCTGAAGTATACGCAATTTTTGTTTGAAGTAGCATTCGGATATAATTCGAATATTTCTCACGGTTAATGAAACTATAAAATAATTTTTTAAAAGTTGTTTTGTATTCTTTTGAGTAATACTACCCATCCATACCTCCCCTTCCCAAGACATAAACTCATCCATCTAAATGTAATTAGCTAAAAGTCGTGCGTTTGGGGGAGATTTTTCCTGTTTATAAACCAGTATTACTAAAAAAAACCATAACATTTTGACAAGGTCACTAGCAGACGATTTTCTGCCTATTTTACCTTGACTATGGGCAACCTAGTAGTTTCTCCTATATGCGACCATCAAAACTGACAAATTTGACCAAGCCGAAACTGAAGCAAAATTGCTTATAAAGATTATATAGATCCTAAGAGAAAAATCTGATATGTATGTATGTATTATGTATGTATGTGCATATATATATATATATATATATATATATATATATATATGAGTATCGTCAGATTCAATGAATTTAATTCCAGAACACCATATAAACTCAACAGTAAATCTGTCAGCATACCAAAAATATGGCTGTTGATGACGTCAGTAGGGAACTATCTATGAGTGCAATGGACAGTTTTTATACACAAATTTAATGTTGCATACACCTGCCTAATTTAAAATTTCATAAAAAAATAAAATACACGATGAGGCCAAAAAGTACATATTTTTTATTAGGTATAACGAAATTTTAAGGAAAACCTGTCAGACTGAACAAGTGAAATTTGATTTCTCGACATACGACATTGAAAATTCAGCTGTAACATTCTCATTTGACCAGCTTAGATAAAATCGTTCTAAAGCTGATTTTGATATCCAAGTTTCAACCAACGCTCTATAATGCAACGGTTGAAATCTAAATAACGACATATCAAATAGAACTTTCAACAGAAGTCGACATGTGAACTTGGAATTCTAGACATACGACATTTAATTCAATATATGAAATCTAAAATCTCGACTGAGACGATGGAACTTTAAGGATACACAATTTCATTGAACACGTAAAATAGGAATTCTCGACAAGACTTTAGAATTTTACTTCCATTAAGAGCTTTTTAGGCAATATTGGATTGTGCATTAGTTTGTTTGGTGTTTTATAGCACAGCAACACAAGTAGGTTATTTAGTATCGAGGCAATTGGAGCAATATGACTTGCCCAAGCCTGTGGCCAAGGACACCATGACAGGTGACCCAGGTTGGTTCGTTGTTAGGAACTGAACCCGTGCCTTTTCGGTCGCTAGTCCAGCATGCTCACGCACGGATTTATTTACCACGATATAACTGAAGTGATCCCGTTATTTAATGTTTTGCAAGAAAACAGGTTAACACATTTAACAAGAATTACATTTAGTTCAAAATTATACACTTTGGCAATTCATCAAAAAAGATCAAGTAAACGGCCGTTTGAAACTATTTTTATATTCTCGTCATACTTGTCCCCCAATCGGGTCAGCTCGTATACATGATGTTTAAATCTGGATAAATCTAGCAGTTCTCCAGATTTGGATATCGGAGACTGATACTAAGCGGCAATGGTCCAGATTACGGAGATCAATATTTATTTTCGTGTTTCATAGGTTATCTATACATTGGCGCTTATTTAGACTGCATAAATGGTAACGAGATGTCGCTTTCTGAAGTTATTTTGGTATTCCATCGCTGCATACGATTGATACAAAATAAACGCGCTTGGAAATAAGCAACTTCAAGAAGCCGTAACGCAAAGATTTCTACCCCAAAGGAACCGAGATAATTACATTATATTTGAAGAGCTTAGGAATAATTGATGATATTATTTATTGATAGGTCTTACAATCGCATCAATTAATATGCACTTTATACATCGACCTGAAAGCACAACTAAACGAATAAAGTAAGACATCAAAATAAGTTGCTTTTGATTTTTTAATTAAATACAAAACATGACAATGCAAATGTGGCGTGCGGTGGTGGTAGAAAAACTATGACACTTGGTATTAAATGCTGATTTTTGGGTGTGCAACCAAACCCACAGGTTTCATCACCTTTTAGTGCTAAATGTTGATTAGTGTATGTGTAACTAGTCCCAAAGCTTTGTATCACCTTTTCGTGTTAAAGGTAGATTCTTGTACTGTCACTAGTCTCAGTATTTTATCGCCTTTTCGTGCCAAGTGCTGATTCTTCTATGTGCAGCTGATCCCTGGCTTGTATAGCCTGTCTGATATTAAATGCTGACGCTTGTATGCAACTGGTCCAGATTTTATTACAACCTGTCGGGTGTTTCATGTGGAATCTTGTATGTACAACTTGTCTCACTCATTTAGTGCAAAATGATGATTATTGTCTGTGTAACAAGTCTAACAACTTTTGTTGCTAACATGTATATATAATTTTCCGCCTCTGTTCATCAGCATAAATAAGTCTGCACCCCATATATTGAAGTTCTGACCGAATATAAAGTTGTAAAAACTGCATGATATAAATATAATAGCACCAAATATTAAGATAATTTACACATAATACAAAACAAAAGTACATCACATAAAGTTGGAGCCCACTATAACCAAGACGTCACATTATGCCCACTTGATGCCACATAATGAGTTAGAGAGTGCTTCGATTTCACTACAATAGACATCAAGATATGTACGGTACACGTACACACAAGATAGAAAATCTACTTCATGCCAAACTACCGCTAACAGTTTATCATACAATTAGGTAGCGTGTATCGTGTGTACCTCAATTGTGATTGTGAACCTAAGATTGACGAACCATACATAATGATTTAATCAGAACTGATACATGTATGGGTCGATTGAAGATCTGAAGAAAAACATCCAGACTAAGGAAACGATAAACGTCTGAAAATTGAGTACATGTAATCATTTTCTAGTTCTTAGAGCCATCTTTTGTTATTTTGCGTTTACTTAGCCATGGGTATTTTTTAAAATTGGAATAACAAATATGCCTCTTTTGTTTTCAAATCTTGTTTAATCTTCCGATATCTTATGAAATCACTAAAATACTTTTATTATTCCTCCGGTGTATTTAGGTTCCCAAATTTCTGTTGTAACTTTACATATTTTGTCACATGATCACACGTAACTTCTTTTTTTCAATGGAGATCTTCTGGTTAATGTCCGTCATTTGAGACGTGGTCATCTCCATTATTTTCTCTATTAAATCGGCTTTTTTATGAAACTTCTAATCCATCACACTTTTCAGCCGATTATTTGTCTAGTCGGTAGTTATCAGTCACTGTCCATTGATAAATCTGTTCTAAAATGAACTGCAACATAATAATACCAAATTAAACATTCCAACCTACGATATAATATTTATGGAAGACAAAATATTTCTGAAATGAGGGTCCAACTCCCTAGTTTTGGTCTCTCTCTCTCTCTCTCTCTCTCTCTCTCTCTCTCTCTCTCTCTCTCTCTCTCTCTCTCTCTCTCACACACACACACACACACACACACACACACTGTAATATCTTATCTTATTTGTTAATTAACCAACTTGTTCATATTTGACAAACTTACACTTTGGTCATTTCGTTACGAGACACGTCGTGAAATTTCTCTCTCTCTCTCTCTCTCTCTCTCTCTCTCTCTCTCTCTCTCTCTCTCTCTATATATATATATATATATATATATATATATATATATATATATATATATATATATATGTGTGTGTGTGTGTGTGTGTGTGTAAACTGTGATGGTTGCAATCAGTTAAACAAATGAATTTGATATATTCACGATCTATTCATACATAGAAATACACTGATAATTCCAGCAACAAAAATAGATGGATTGAAAAATCCTGCAACTAAAACCTAGGAAGGAACAAAAATAGGCTGAAATCATGGATAGCGGCCATTTTCTTACCTCGCACTGCATTTGTCCGATTTTCTGCTGTAGTAGATTCGCTTTCTTCGACGCATTATTCCTTTGTTGAATGAGAAGTTCCACTACATTCAAGTCTTGAGAGACCTGTTCCGAATTAAATCGGTATACCGTCTTATCGGTCTCTTTTTCATTACTAAACGATTTGATCATTGGCAAATTGCTTTGTTCACTGCGAATATATCCATCTGACACGAACCAAACAACCAAAAGCACCACAGTAAGGAATAAAATAATGGAAACCACTTTTGGAGCTGTGGCCGACATCTTGACTGTTTCACGAAGTGATGGAAGTTGTGTAGCCTACATAAAATGAATGCACTTTCCGCATGAGTAGTGAGGCTCTAGAGGCGTGGTTTCGTTACCATTTTTAGACTAACCGACTAGAAGGGGTGTCGTGGTCATCTTTCTTATTCACAAGGCATATATTATCAATTCAGTTAACGTACTGTTGGCTTCTAGTGTTTCGTTACGTTTCCAATAGCGTACCGAGGACAAAACAACCAACGTCCTCTGCTACAGGCCCTAGAATCGTAGTAGCGAGGGGGGGGGGCTATAAATACGACTTTTTAGGAGATTTTACGTAAATTAGAAACAGATAAAAAGTACGCAGCGTGATCATGGTGGAGAACCTTTGAAATAATTATATGCATGCATTTGATGTCGACTTTAAAATATATTGTAATTTAAAATGTAATATATATATATATATATATATATATATATATATATATATATATATATATATATATATATATATATATATATATATATATATATATATATATATATATATATATATATCGAAGTCCGTTAATTCCTGATTGTTGATAATATGCGCCATAATTTTCATCACAATATTTCAGACCAAAACTTATCGAACACAATAAACATCTGCAATTACAACCAAGTACTAAACTTTGTCAGGAAAACCACTGTCTGGTCCAACCACTTCAAGTCCGGAATATCTAAATCTCGTTTTTATTTTGACTCCCACAACTGAACCCAACAACACCAAAAATAGATGAAGTTTTGAAACATTTTGAGAAAAATGACGTGGACTTAGATCATCCAATTAAATCAATATTATTAAAATAATACAAACCTCAATCAAAATTATATTTCAAAAATTATTTTCATTTAAGGAATATACCTAATACAAAGAAGCCTCTTTAATCCGTACTCCGTTTATCCAGAAACCTCGCTTATCGCACAGGTTTCAACAGGAACGGAATTCCTAACGTTAATTTGCTCCGTTAATCAAGAAATCCGCATTCCGGATCCGGAAATCAAAACCGAGGACCAAACTGAACAATTACTATAAAACTAATCTCAATAATCAGGAAATAATCTGTCCAAAATAAAAATTCGAAAAATTATGTAAGGTGGCGCTCTACAGTTTCGTATTTAGCATAGGGTTATTATTTTAAAGACTAAGAATTTCCCCTGGTTTCCTCACTAGTTATACTGGCTATTTAAAAACGATTTTGCACATCTTAGGTATTGTTTAAAGAACCTTTAATTCCCTTTTTTTTGGTGCATGATTGATGGGGTGTAATATGGGTTAGAGATTATACAGCTTGGTCTTACTCCAGATGTGCATCTTTCAAAAGAATGCTAGCTCCACTTGCTCATTTTCACTTCTCGAACTTCAGATGTAAATTTTAAAAAAAGAGCCGATAACTTTTTTTTTACATTTTATATATTTGGTAATTCATTCATTGCACTTTCAGAAACTGGTATTGTTTAGTCTGGCAAAATTCATTTTCCCTAGTTTAATAGCTGCCACATTCAGGTTTATTTTTGGAGTACACTGTAGCAATCATTTTAGTTAACAGTGTAGTAAGATCATTTACAATTTCCAAAAGAATAATATCTAAAGATATGACAGCCACATTACATGAAAGTAGCATAGATGTATGCCAACATTCTCTCCACTGTGCACGTTTTAAATGCAAACAACTTCACCTTACATACATCACTCTCTCAAAAGTACATAATAACTGGTGAGCGCCACCATAAGAAAATACAGTCAAGTCAGAAAACAAAGATTCACTGACGCAAATTTGGAGGTGTGTCAATGTATCAAACTCGGACTAGTCAAATTCTAGTGGTACGTTAAAGCTATCAATTGATCACAGAATCATTTTTGTGGAAAAACTAAGTAGCGAGACCATTTTGTAATAAGCCATTATTGCCGATGGGGTTTTTAATATAAACCCACTGGAAAATCGTCCTTGCAAAAGCAAACTAAGGATACAGAGTTTTTAAGGAAAGTTATATAATAAATTTAGGTAGAGTACCTACGTGTACATATACATGTGTTATGTGTTTGATATGTTAATTGTTGAAACTTATATTTAGTACACGTGTATATGATATTTGCTGTACATGTATGTACAAGCTCATGTTATAATAATGTGAAACAAACACATATCAAAAGATGTTTTTATTAATTTATTTAAACCATTATTGCATATACCATACATTTACTACTATCATATATACGTACATGTGTACGGTATGATGACATCGTAAAATAAAAATATGCATTATTCAACTATCCGGAAACATGTTCATCCGAAAATATTAAAGGGAAAGAAGGTGACCACATTAACGAGGCTCTTCTGTATATAACTAGTTAGGAGAACAATGTTAAAGAGACTTGTAAAATGGGGTGGGGAAGAGATTTTCTCTACAACAGACACAAACCATAAATCTGGTTACGGGACTGCAAGGTGTCCACAAATAAAGTTGATGGTGGTGTTATCGTCATTTCTCAGATCATGAAAGGCTATACATGGAGTCTAGTATAACTGGTGGTGGAAGAACTCGTGAAAACTCGGTAAGAACCACCGACCCACCGGAAGCTACTGGCAAGCCTTCTCAAATACCCATATTGTCCGAGCACGAGACTAGAACCAACAAGAACAGAGGTGAGATGGTAATGTTCAGTAAAGACGAGCGCTTTAGACCCCCACCCAACAAAAGACTATTATTGCCTATCCCACATGTTATGAGTCTTTTTTTGTTTTGTTCTGGTTTTGTTTTGGTTTTATTAGGTTAATATGGAATTCCGTACAAGTTTGTAGTCTAGTACCAGGTCTTTCTCCATTCAATCTCGACATATCAGTTTACTAGACTACGGGAAAAAAAACTAGTAAGTAGTAAATGGGGGCGATATAGAGACAATGAAAATCTGAGTTAAAAAAACAAAACAAAACAACCTTGGTTTGTATAGCGACGAGGGGAATTTAACTTGGGGAATTTTATATCCACTCTAGAGACAACGAAAATTTAACGTAGGTTCGGCCAGTATACGGACAAGGGAAAATGAATGGAATTATGTATGTATAGGGACAAGGGAATTGAATATAGGGATGTAGAGTAAAAATGGATTGGGACTGTCTAGCAACAATGGGTATTTAACATGGGGAACAAATGACCGACACTTTGGGGCAAATGGGACTTTAACAAGGGAAAATTGGGCCTGTATGGGGACAAAACTATTTGGTTTGTGTAGGGACAATACTGGACATTGGCAACAATGTCCGGAAGTGTTATGTAAAGTTATATGTTCCGCTCCGCCAGGCCTTATATAAAGTTCTTATAAAGTTATACGTCCCGCCCCGTCAAGCGTTATAGCTTTTGGCGACGATTCACGGACGATAGGAATTAACATTACAAAACACCCTGGGACGATTTACGGACAAGATTTATACGGACAAAAGTTTGGACCTGTATAGCGACCAAAAAATATTGGGTCTGTATAGGGACAAAAAGAATGGAACAGGTAGGGTGCAATGTTTCCTCTAAGGTGCGCTACTGCGCGGCCGCGCAGCTCATTAGAAAATACTGTACAACAGTTTTGAAATCCGCGCACACAGGAAAATTATTAGAGGGAACGTTGGTGGGGCGAGGTCACGGTACTGGACATTGGTAACGATGTTGCAAGGTGCTGACCTCAGTCGGGCAAAACAGTGATCGAAGAAAAAAAAAATATATCTTTAATGCCTGGAGGGATGGGACATATAACTTAATGGACGTAAAATTGCTTATTAACACACTCATACTAATAAAATTCACCTTTTTTACTATCAATACAATGTGTAGAAACTCTTTTATCTGCAAAACACACCATTACCTACAATTACTTCAGCAAAACAGTTAGTGGTTATAATCAAACTGCTTGACATTCACACAAAACAAACACATTCAGCAGGGACAAGGGTTTTGTTAAGGAAAAAAAAAACAAACACACAAACACATGTAAACGTACGCGCGCACACAGACAAAATACGCACACAACAGCACAACACACACACACACACACACACACACACACACACACACACACACACACACACACACAAACGAATGCGTGCAAAAAAAACCCCACAAAGATGTACACACCATTGTTGGAACTATTCGATCCACCCAAAAAAAAAATAATACAGAGGAGCCTAATTAATTCGGACACATTCGTTCCCAGTGAATATGTGCGGATTAACAAGTTTTCCGGATAATTGAATCATGCACATTTTTATTTTACGATGTCATCTTATCGATCACATGCAATTGTATATGATAGCTGTAGTCATACTTTATGTTCCATAATTGTTGAAATAAATTAATGAATACATCTACTGACTTTGTTTTTTTTTCCCACATTATTATAACATGCGCTTGTACATACATGTACAGTAAATATAACATACACATACAGTAAATATAAGCTCAAACAATTAACACATAAAACACGTCACACTATTTGCATGTACACGTTTGTACTGTACCTACAATTATTTGTAAATTTCCTGAGGAAAAAATATGCAACCTTTGCTTTTGCGTGGGAGATTTGATCCTAGTGTATTTTTTTATTAACACCATCGTCGGCAACTAGCTAACATACTTTATTTATGCAGTCGCTGGTTACAATATGGTCAAACGGCTTTGCCCCTCCCTTTCCCTACACATGTGATCACGTGATCAATTGATAACTTTAACATACCACTAGAATTTGACCAATCCGAGATTGATAAATTTTGGCACACCTCCAGATTTGCGTAGGTGAATTTGTTTTATCGGACTAACTTTTTGATGTTTTTCAAATTTTCTTATTTTTAGACAGATTTTTTTTTTCTGGATTATCAAGAAAAGTTTTATAGTAATTTTATAGTAATTTTGCCCTTTGGACTGATTTCTGAATACGGATCGCTGATTTTTTGATTAATGGAGTAAATTAACATTTATTAATTCGATTCCTGTTAAATTATGTCCAGTTAGCGAGGTTTCTGAACAAACGGAGTCCGAATAAACGAGGCTCCTCTGTATTACAATTTACTTAAACAATCATAATGACATTTAGAGGCAGCTGATCCGGGTGTCTTGCGTGGGTATCAAACCCACGACCCTTTGATTACGTCGTACATACATACGCTCCCTTTTAATTCGTGTGACTACAATAGAGTTGTAAATATTAAGAGAATGTTGTTTAAGTATGAGACAGTAGTTGTAGCTTGCCCATATTAGTAATGTTAGGAGACAATAACTAAAGTTTGCTAAATATTGCGAAACTGACACGGAACTTAAGGAAACAATGAGACAAAAATAATCTGGAATACTATGTCAAAAATTTGGTAATGGTGATCGAAAACTGAACGCATGTATTGCAATTACACTAATTTCAGAGATATATTCCCAATTCACGTGAACGCATTGAAGCTTAAAATTGTGGTTTGTGTCATTGTCATGCCTATGTACTTCCATCTTTAGACCGAAGTATTTGTAGAACCGAACGCACTTAAGAATTGCGGAGCATTACTTCGTTTGATATGGAGATTTAGAGGGTTGGTTCAGCCATCATATGTAAACCAGATACAAAGAAAACGAACTTACAAAAGTTCATTATTATCTGAATGAAGTAAAAGTTCTATAGATTTTTGTCTCATTGTCTCCTAAGTTCAGTTTCGCAATATTTGCAGCATGGTGTGCCATATGGCCACAATATATGTTATATTGCCTCAGTATAGACGTAGCTTTCTAAATAGAAAACTATTAAACTCGTCTTTGCTTGCATCGTACCTGGTTTCTGCCTCTCACCGGCTTTAAGCTTTGGTCTGTACTCCTTCTTCTCTAGACTATTTTAGTCTGTGAGTCCGTTTTCAGCCCTTTTCCCTTGCTATTGTTTTCGTGTAGTGACCTTGTCAAGGTCATTTTCCTGTGTATGTAAGAGTAGAGACTATACTTGTTGTTGTTGTTGTCAGTGTACTTGTTAGGATGTTTTTGTTTTGTTTTTTTATATAAAAAAAATATCATATCTAGCCCAGTTTCTGAGTCAGGTATGTACATTGTTTTTGGTAAAGGGTCCGAAAGATAATGTTATTTACATCATTTCCAGCAATCTGCTTGGATTCGAAACGTACCGTCTGGTTAGGTTCGTTGCCGGAGGATATGACAGCTATTTCTTATTGGAGTGTGGAGTGGTCTTCAAAAAATTAAACCACTTCCTCGTAGTTGCGCCATCTATCTGCCCTCCTGGCTTCAACCTTCCACGTCATCTGATGATCACGCGGAGTCTATTTCGGTCAGGACAGGGTCGTTGAGCTGTAAACGTTGTCCGATTGAACAACGCGGCCAATGATTCCTCCTTCTTCCTGTTGCTGTGGAGCTCTAAAGAACGTGTCACCCATTGTGAACGACAGTCCACTGGCAATGTTCCCTAGTGGACTGCAGGCTCTGCACCTTGTTGATATTGACACTGCTAAATGGCTTATCACGCACTGCACACGACAAATTAATAAATAAATAAATATCGGCACCAACAAATATCATTTAGAGAAAAATGACAACTCATATATAAATCTTTTCATGAACATTTTTAAATCGCACATATTAGCAAGTTGGATTTTAAAACACAAGGTGTTCTGCAAATGAAAATGGCAAATTTAGGATGATTTCAGATGAATTGTGTGCGTGTGTGTGAATGTGTATGTATGTATGTATATATATATATATATATATATATATATATATATATATATATATATATATATATATATATATATATATATATATATATATATATATATATATATATATATATATGTGTGTGTGTGTGTGTGTGTGTGTGTGTGTGTGTGTGTGTGTCAGAGGCAGAGACTAGAGCTGAATGTACTTTACTGGGGATAAAGAATGCCTTTAAAAGTTAAAACTCCCGACTAATTAATTTTTACAACAAAAAAAAAAACTGTCGTTTATTATTCGGATGTAAAAGCATTGATCAGTCGTAATACTTGAAGAATTAAGACCATTGGTATGGTGATCACATGTTGACGAAAACACCATGTCGATAGAACTATTCGTTTAGGAAGGGCTATAAATAGTTTTTTTTTTAAAGATTTCTAGGGCATCAATAGCTGATGCATGTTCATGTAAACTATCCCCATTATCATAAGCTGTCTTTTAGGGAAAACTCCTTGCCTATAGTGTTTGCTAAGACTATCAGAAGCAAGGTTTATAAGGAGGTCGCTTCGGTGGCATGGCAACATGTAAATTTATTTCCAAGGTAATTGTAGTTAAGTCCCCTGCCCAAGGACCACACCATTGTAGCAGACCCAGGCTGATCTGAAGCTTGGATTCGAACCCGTACCCTTTCTGTATTGAGTTCGGCATGCTAACAACAGCGCCACCGCAACTACTGTCAAAATTAGTGGCTTATTACGACATACATGGTGGCGATGAAGCATAATTCTACATCCCAAAGCCCACAGGAGACTAGAATGGCATCCTCGTTTTTATAGAAGGATTATGGATAACAAGACGTTCAAGATGTCTGCTACGATGAACATAGTAAATAAAAAATTGGCACCGTTTTCATGATGGATCAAAAGAAAAAACTAACTCATTGGTAAGGCTCATTGAAACCATTTTCAAGATGGCCACTACGGCAGCCATGTTGGATATCTAAGGAATACCATTTTTATTAGCAATATTCGTGTGATTGAAACTGAATGTCAAATACGTCTGATCATGGCAGTCATTTTTTGATATCCGAGGACCACCAATTCTAGTATCAATGTACGTCTAACCTGAAACTGATTGCACGAGTTTCTTATAAGCAGTGTAGAAGTAGTAAGCAACTAACTGATAACGGACAACGTACGACAGTCAATGGGGACTGAATGGCCTACGCAGGACCATCGCATATTCTAATCCAGGGTGCGACCTTTGAAGCTGATAAAAGGACTTCAATAGAACGTTATATATCCTTAGAGAATGATACATGAATGGACTGTAGGAAATTATTAACAAGAGTGGACCTGATATCACTCATATCACTTGCAAAACTTAACAGTTGACTAATTCACTAAGAATAATCATAGCTATATGTATTATAGAACATAATATATTCAATCTATGTAGTTCTGAATATGGACGCTGCTTAAAACTGTGTAGTTTTGTATATATACTATACAGACTGAAAACAAGAAAAGTGGATGGACTCGCTGAAAAACGTGTAATGGAGGGTTGCAGTAATGGCGGCTATAGGTGGAAGGCAGTAAAAGTGGTTCTATAGATTTTGGCGGTTATAAGTGGTTTATTTTACAGTGAAATGGTTCATACTTGTTGGGCTGATATGTGAATATTCAAGGAATGCAATGTATATAACAATATTGGTAGATCACACTCAATTTTGAAAAGAAAGTGTTTTTCCTCTCAAGTTCATAAGTGATGGACTAGAGAAGGGAGATTACTAGGTGAAGTTTTGAGCAGTTTTGAGCCTTTCCCTATCTGATCTGCTTGACTCATTTTATTATTTCAGTGTTGTTACCGATCTTTTGATTTCATTTTAAGAATTCTTTGGCACATAGTGAGTAATAATCAGTGTCACAAATGAGTAGGGAGAAAATTTAGTCCAAACAAGATTAGCTACATGCTTGAGTGGAAAGAAAGACCAAGACAAGCAACAAATGAAAACCAGATTACAGAGTGGGTCCCTAATGGAAAAATCTGGCACAAGTTTGAGTGAATCAAGTTTTAATATAATTCAGCTGGACTTAGATGAAATAAAGCAAAGCCTCAAAGAGAGCATTTCCAAAGCGGATTTTATATCTGCTATTGCTGATTTGGTGAAAAAAGATAACCTTACAGAAATTGTTTCTACCATTGTAAGGAAATTGTTAGAGAATGTGAAGTAAGATCTGAGAAAGGAGATAGCTGTTGAAAGAGAAAGGGTAGTAAAGGAGAGGACAGGAGAATTGATGGATAGGGTGGAATCACTGGAATTTGAAAATCACCAATTGTGAGAAAAATTACAAGAGGCAAAACAGGACAATGATAAAATGAAAATAGACAAAAGAGTATGGCAGGAGATCGGAAATTTAATGTCCAACTGTTGAAGAACATTGAGTATACTGATTTAGTCAAAAAGTGTATAGCTGACACTGTTAATGAATATTATGAATACTATGTAGGTGAAATAAAAATGACTCCCTCCATGATTTTCTTTCCTGTAATGATCAAATGTTCTTTGAAATATTGAAAATGAAAATAAGATCTGAAACTATGTTTCTCTATTAAGAAAACGAAAGAGAAACGGGAAAAATTAAAGAAACTTGAACAAGAAATAATAGAAATTTGTGCGGAACTGTTGAATAACACAGACGGGGAGTCTCTAGAAAAATTAGAGGGAAGAAAAGCAGCATTAGAGGAATCTAAGAAAAAGTACATAGAGGGCGTCATCTAAAGCCATATGGTATGAATTTGGAGAAAAAAGCACAAGATACTTTTTCAATCTTGAAAAAATAATTTACGTCAATAAGTCAATAAAGGCAATTAATTTAGATGATTGGACAAAATTATCTGATCATATAGATATTTTAGAAGCCCAAGAACAGTTTTATATGGAATTGTACAAAAGTAGAATTGTTCAGCTTGATGACGAGGAGACTCGAGAAACTCAAAATAGATTATCTAACCAAAATAGACTTTTCAATCATAATATTAAACTCAGTCAAGAGAAAAGAGAATTGTGCGAGGGTGTGCTTAGATTTAATGAATACGGTTTGTCTCTAAAACGGATGGAAAACGGAAAAAGTCCTGGCTCAGATGGATTCACTGTAGAGTTCTATAAATTCTTCTAGTAATCTCTTGGGGGGGATTCCTTAGCAGATCAATAAATAACGGATACACTGTAGGAAAACTTCCAGATTTTCAGACTCAAGGAGTCATAACATGTCCACTAAAGGAAGAAAAAGATAGAAGATTCTTCAAAAATTGGAGACTTATATCACTTTTAAATATTGACTATAAGATTTCTTCGGGAACCATTGCAGCCAGGGTCAAAAAGGTTCTTCACTCAGTAATTACTGATACCCAAAAAGGATTTATGAAGGGTAGATTTATTAGAGAAAATACCAGGCTACTGTACGATATCATGAATCAACTTAAAATGAAAATATATATGGTTTATTATTACTAATAGACTTTGAAAAAGCATGTGACTCAATTGAATGGACCTTTGTGGAAGAAGCTTTACAAACTTTCAACTTTGATGATTCTATTTGTAAGTGATTTAGGCTGTTTTGTAATGACTTTAAAAGTTGTATTATAAATAATGGGCATATATCATCTTTTTTTAGAATAGAAAGAGGATGTTGTCTAGGAGATCCCTTTGCACCTTACTTGTTTTTTTTTTATTGGGGTTGAGATTTTAGCTATAACTTTAAAGCAAAATGTGGATGTAGGGGGACTAATCTTTGATGTCAATGAATATAAGTTGGGTCTGTATGCCGACGACGCTTTTATTCTTCTTTTTAATTTTATCCCCCCCCCCCCCAAGTTCGATCGATACAAATCTTGGACAGAAGCCGGTTTTGAAATTTTGAATGATCTAGTAGACGATCAAGGCAATTTATTACCTTTTGAATGATAAAATAAAAGACTAGAAGAGGTGACTTCTTGAAATATTTATCCTTAATGTCCAAAATTCCAAGAGCATGGAAAGAAGCCATAAAAGAACATTTAGCACATAACATTTTTGATAGGCAGGAGGATAAAATAATGGATCTGAACAATATAATTCACTCAAGCTTGTTTACAAAAATCTTTTAAAAAGAGCTAAAAGGAAACATACTGCTAAGCAAGAATCTTGGATGCAAGAATTAAATACAAATATAAGTAGTGAGGAGTGATCTGAGATTTATAGCAGGGTAAAATTTTGTACCAAGATACCAAGTTGATTTCTTTTAACTTTAGATTAATCCACAGAATAATAGCTACTAAGGATTGTTTGAAAAGAATTAACATATTGAACGACAACAAATGTACGTTTTATGTTTTGAGAGAGAGAGAGAGAGAGAGAGAGAGAGAGAGAGAGAGAGAGAGAGAGAGAGAGAGAGAGAGAGAGAGAGAGAGAGAGAGAGAGAGAGAGAGAGAGTATTGAACATCTTTTCTATGATTGCAATATTACTTCACAGGTCTGGTACAGTGTTATTGAACATTTTGCACCATCTTGCCCAAATATTGTACATTTGTCCAAAAAAGAAACACTCTTAGGAAGTTATCAACTGGACAGTTTGTGTAATTTCTTGCTTATTTTGGCAAAATATTACATTTATACTTGCAGATTCAATATGCAAAATCCTTTTAATCAGAGCGTTGTAATGTATAAGAACGTTGAAAAATATGCTGCTAATGTAAGCAAAAAGAGGAACAATTTCTTATGAAATGGACCTCAACAGATGAATAGGTAACTTTTATCTGATTGGATGGTAAACAGGAAAAAAACATATCAAAAGTTTATGTCACTAAAGAGATTGCGTGCTATATGCATGTGTGCATGAGTGGGTGCATGTGTGTGTGTGTGTGTTGTCTTTTTTCTTTTGATATAGATTATATTTACTATCCCTAGTTTATCTGGAAACAAGAAATTTTGATTGTAAGATGACTTTAAGAGGGTTCCCCGACCCAAAGGTCAACCTATTACGGGGATAATAAAGTAAAAAAAAAAAGTGTAATACGTCAAGTACCTGAGGACACACAAACAGTTCAACCACGATGACAGTGTGCTAGTGAGATTACCAAGCTAGATACAACTTTGAATCATTCGATGTGGGTTATATCCAAAAGGGTGGGTGGTTTTTTGAGTGGTATACGTGAGGTTTCAATAGCTACTTGTACTTTTTATCTCAGTGATACGTTACAGGCAGTGACACCAGTTCCTAAAAATAGTCAGCAATTCCATCTCGAATAATGAATTTACCACATAATGGCAACCAGAAAATTTTCCTATGTTATTGTTCTTATTGTAATCGCTGAACCATGTGCTATATTTGTTAATCCGATAATGGATGAGCATTTTTTTGCTACTGCAATGGTTAGAGGACCCATGGTACTAATTCTATTCCCATAATAAACCAATGCAAGCACAATGGTATTAAAACTTCAATAGCTTTAAATTTTGGATTGCTCATGATCAAACCTATCAGTATGGACGAAACCTGGATGACAGGTTCTCTGCAGAGAAAACCATATGAGCCGCGGCATTTTTCTGGACCTACATCTTTGAAACATGTGCTTTCCATTCCGCATCAAAATGTCAGGTGCTAATTTCAGTAATGAATGTTTCAAACTCAAGACTGTTAGAGACTGAAAATCCGTCAAGAAAACAATGTCTATATTTTTCAGTTACAACTAAGATAAGCTGAAACAATATTATTCTCCCAACAAAATAAGTTATATTATCACCTAATCTTGGCCACACAAACCCATATGTACTCTATTTAATTTTCGCACATTTCCAGACTGGTTCCCATTTTCCCATACAATTAGACCGTGTGTCCAAGATGAGTGAGACCTATCCAAGACCGAAAAAAAAATGCATATTGCTAAAAAGGTGGGTCAAGACTTTATACACAACTGCTTTTGGTATATAACCATTTTAAGGTACCCGACTAGCGGATATATATCCATTCTGAGGTAACTTAGTGTCGGTATACAACCATTCAGAGATACATGATTGGCTTGTATGTTGTCATTTTACTTAAATAACGCTCCAGAATGATAATGCACAAGACAGGAGTCGTACGCTACAGATGTGCAAAATACAGGAGTTATACGCTTCAGATGTGCTACCTTGAATTTTTTAAATGTTCTACAAAGATTTATGACATGGTCAGTACACGTTTCCTATAGCATGTGCAGTTTCATAAGTTTCATATTACAACATGATAAAATATCCCTTTATATGAAACTGATTGGTCCATGAAATACTTGCTCAGTATTCTCTTTTACTGATTAAGACAGTGGAAAATTTTTCATTATACGGCTTCTGTATCGTTTCGTCTTCACTGTTACTATGAACAAATTGGTGGCCATTTTTCAAATTAAATCCCGAAAGGGAATTTGGGGAAAGATTATCAAGTCTGTCAGAAAATGACCAGTTTACACGGACAAGAGCTCGTATCGTCATGTATAGCATATCATGCCATGAAAAATGGCAAGAACAACAAGGAAACTAACGGTATTGTTCAGTTGAGAGCAAGTTGTATAACTGTAATATGAAGTTCATCCTATACCCAAGCGTGGTTTAAATATTAAGGAAATAAACGCGTCTCTGTTCACAGAAGAATGTGGATAAAAATCGGTCTCCCAAATGACAGAACTTAATCCAACCGCAACATATTTACGCGTTAAATATGTATACAATTTTGACTCTAAAATTATTTATATCTTCTGTAGCCTCCTGTTAAAAATAAAATAAAGCAAATACCTGGTCAGAAATACATTACAGTAAATATGGGAATTTCTGCATCTAGTATTCCTCCTTTCACAGAAATATCCAACAATGTCATGTTTATTTGTGAAGGGGATACTTTAGGGCAGGGTTACTCAATTACATTTTGAGGCGGTCCATAATGTTTGAATGGGTTAAATTCGGGATTTATTTTTTTGCGTAAGTACTTAGGAAAACGAGTTTCAAGAATTATTCTGTACTTTGATGTAAGTTTAATATATAAATATAATTTTGTCTTTAGTTTTACAACTACGGCATGAAATGAAAATAAATATGATATATATATTTAATTTTTTAATCAAGATAACAAAGTTTTTCTCATTTTAATATGGCAAGAAGACGAACTATCACACTCGTACTTATACTCATTGGTACCTTAGTGCGAGCAATGTAATCCGGAGAGTATAAAGTATGTGGAATTCGTCGCGTCATATGCAGGTTCTCATCTGTGAGAGAATTTCTGTACTTTGATTTAATTATATTCATTGTGGAGAAGGTTGATTCGCATGCGTATGTTGATCCAAACATCGTCAGAACAGCAATAACAAGTTGTCTGGCTTTTGGATACTGCGAGTCACTGATAAACGTGGACCAGATGTCGGTAATATCCACTTCCGGAAATTTCTGTCTTAGGGTGTCATCAGTCAGAAGGTCTGTAGTTTCAAGCTGAATGGCTGCCTGTTATACAAAAAACTTAACTTCAGGTGCTGTTGTCCAGTCATCATCATCAGAGACTAAATGGGCTGGTAACAAACTGAAAAATGCCCTCAAGACCTTTGAATTCTTGAAAATGCTCTTCAAAATCATGTTGAAGTTGCTAAACAAACATTGTTGTAGATCCTAACAGGTGACGTGATGGATTTGTACTTTTTGTTCTTGGGAAATGCAGCAATTGATTATTGGCCAGGTCTTTCGCAAATAAACCCAATTTTGCTTCAAATGCACGACAGTTTGAGGCAAGATGTATGACTGTATTATCTCTTCCTTGCAAGCATAGATTTAAATCATTTAAATATCCAGTGATAGCGACCAGGAAAGCAGCAGTTGCCATCTGATTTGAATTACTCAAGAATTACACAAACTCAGCCGCTTTGCTAGATATTGTCCATTGAAGAAATTCAGTGACTTCATTACGGAGGTTCCAGAATCTTGCAATAGCTTTACCCTTACTCAGCCAACGAACATCGTTATGGACAAGAATAACATTATAATCAGAAGGAATCTCTTCAAGGAACGCTCGAAAAAAGGCAACGCTAGAGTGCGGAATTACATCGTATGAAATTAATCATATTCATCACCATATTCATTACATTTGCAAATTCAGCGTTACACTTAGAACATAAAATTAACTGATGAATGATACATTGATAAGATAGCAGTTTTGGTTGAATCTCTTTCATACGTGCTGCTAAACCCTTCCTTTTGCATGTCATGGCGGGAACTCAATCAGTAGTCAATGACTTTGTTTAGAAACCTATAGGCCAGTTTCTTCCAAGAATTTGCTCAAACATTGAGAAACATCCTCACCTCTGGACTGATCAGTTAAAAAAAACCCCATTGTCAGCATATCTTTAGAGAAACCCTTTCCATTGAAATAGCGAACGAAAACACATAATTATGGAATATCAATGCCATTTGTAGACTCATCACATTCCAATTCAAATCCTTGTGCCCTTCTGAGATCGTGAAGTAGCTGCTGGTGTCATTTTGATCATCACCATGTGCTCTCAAGACCTGCTTTGAGTACGTTCACTTTATCTAAACTAAGACTCGATCGTGGAGGGTATTTAGAATCAAAATCCGCGTGCTTACTTTCGTCATGTCTTTTAATGTTTCCACCCTATCACGGCAACAGTGTTGGTGGCAAATCAAGCAAATGAGTAGCGCATCGGTTCTTGCCGTCAAGATAAACAAATAGTGCTATGTCTATTATTCGTGAAAAGTACGATTTTCGGAATCGATATTTATTCGCTTCTTTGTATTTGCAATTGCAGAGTACAAACGAAAACTCTAATAAATTGTTCTTATCCGCATAGCTACTTAAAAGCTTTAAAAAAATTCAATCCAACCACACCACCCTATAAATTTGAGAACAATTATTTGCCGGAAGTGCATATGAACAGATATAAAAATTAGGCGAGATGAGTCTTTATTGGTTATAGAAAATTTCAGTTTTTGGTTCCGGAAATTTCAGTTTTTATGACTTTTGCGCGGTCCACAAGGAAAGGCTTGGCGGTGTAGCCCTGCTTTATGTCTACAGTATTCTAACCGACACTACTTCAAACAACGTGATATCACATGCATTGAACATTGTGTTGTAAAATGATTTTGTCTGTGTAGCATTTTCTGTTTTTCGGAAGGACACATGCTCTTCAAATTACAATTTGTAAAATAAGTAAAATCTACTTTTTAACGTTAATACATTTTCTACTTCTTTTTGGACTATTTTAACGCACAAGAAATGAAAAGTGCAGTTTTCAAGTGAGAATGAACGAAGTTATTCGTTCATCTTTCTCTCTGCCAGTAGCTTCTCGTGGGTCGGTGGTTCTTTCCGGTGATTTCTCGGTTTCTTCCTCCACCATTAATACTGGCCGCCATGAATAGCCTATCGTGTGCTGAAAAATGGCGTGAAGCATAACAACAACAACTCTCTGAATAATTTCCACTGAAATAAAAACTACGTGATAAAAATAATCTCAAATGGGTAATGATTTAAAGTTGTATCATGAAACTCGTTGAATAAATTCCACATTCAATCGATACCAATCTGAGATCATCTATATATCACACAACGTGTGATATATAGAGGATCTCACACAACGTGTATTTCGGAGTTTTGTTGATTTTATTTTTTAATGTACTTTTTGTTCGTGTGTGTGTGTGTGTGTGTGTGTGTGTGTGTGACTGATATGAGTATGAGCACTGCAGTCAATATAAGCATGCAGAGTTGCATCTTGGAATTTGTTATTTTCATTTAGCCATTACTTTCGTTTATTCGTAATCCCAGTCCCTTAGAGATGAAAGTGATGATTGACTAAATTTATTTTCTCGTGCTATTAGTCTATAGCGGTAGCATGTTGCGGATGATGGGTAATATATTACAAGCATCATGTAGAATTATTCAGCACATTTGGATGGGGTTTTCATCACTTTTAATGGAAGTTCAACAAGGTGTATAACAATCAAGTGTACCGATATATTAAAATATGTATATATGCAAAATATCGATACGTTGGTATGTTTTAACTTAACTCTTGTTTTACCATTCAGCAACACTTGCAGGGTAGGATATATTGTAATCCTGGATATTAACCTACACTTTTTCGAATAGATTCCTAATGTTTTTAAACATGCTTGGAGGACAGACTCCGAAACACAGGACCGACTGGTTTACATCTGCATTCGATGGACAAGACTAAAAAAGTATTTTTTTTACCAACAACACGGAGACAATCCGCCTATAATGTGCAACTTTTTCTAGTATCAACGATCAAGGTTAAAGGTATTTATGTAATATAAAATTTTCATTTTAGACCGTAATGAAGTGAAATCTTTGAACAGTCCATATAACAAGAGAACGTGGCTTTGAAGAAAAAATCGTCAATTTAAGTAATAACATATAGGTTAGAATGAGCTTAGAATGGCTCGAAATATCTCAAGTGAACTCTAAATAAAAACGTATTTATCTTTATTGATGTTAGGAAACATATTTTATAGTCAATGCAACAGCTTGAAGCTATAATTTGAACCAAACTAACCCTTAAGCCATCGGTCAATAGATTGGTTGAAAACTAATCTGAACGATATAGCTCTTGTCAGAAACGTACGTGTGGTCGTCTCCGTATCCTTCATTACAGGGAGTGACAAAAGGATACGTTGCTTTCCAGCTGTAACATCGAGTAGCAAAAGCTAGTTTTTTTCCTGTTTGTATTTAAAATAGAATTATAGAAATAGGGGTTCTTTTATAAAAAAAAAAATATTAAAAAACCCCACCTTATATCTGGATGTCCTATTAAAGCAGCCGTCAATACAGACAACCACTTTAGAAACAATTCCATTATTATTATTATTATTATTATTATTATTATTATTATTATTATTATTATTATTATTATTATTATTATTATTATTATTATTATTATTATTATTATTATTATTTATTATTATTATTATTATTATTATTATTATTATTATTATTATTATTATTATTATTATTATTATTATTATTATTATTATTATTATTATTATTAGTGTATGATGGAGTTTCACTGTATGTCAGCACATTGGTGGCTCTCTGATAGCAACTAAATGTAAATGTAATATCTGAAAAATGTAAAATGAATTATACAAAGTTTAGGAAGATAAAATTTTTCAGATAAATGGAAACACTAAGAACAAGATTGAAACCTGAAACATAAAGATATTGAATGTCTGTTAAATATAGATAAAATAAATCATAAAAATAACACATCTAAAGTCTTTCTCAAAATATGGTCAAAATTTAGTAAATATACCGTAATACCTCAAAAAAGTCAAAGATTATTTCGGTGGTACATCATTATATAGTTTATTTATACAGTTCATGTCAAAATACTTTTGTTGTGCAAGGTGAAAATCGATCCATTCGACAATTCTAATATGTAACATCTAGACATATTGTCTGTAGTTAGGTCCATATTGATTACTTCCTCTTAGAGTCAACACGAGTCTGTATATTGAGAACTATGTATGCGATAAAATTTATTGTTTCATTAAGTTCAATTAAACATTTTCTATATATGAATCAGTTTATTAAAAATGAAAACTGAATTATTTATAATTAATTTGGATGTTTGAAAGCAGTTATTACTTACTCATTGTCATTTTTTTTTTGTATAAATTGTTCATGTATATAAAAGATATTTGGCAAACTAAAGAACAAAAGCGAGTTATACTATACTTAGTGATTTTGGAACCTGCGGGTCGTTTTGTCAGGGCACGAAACACACACACACACACACACACACACACACACACACACACACACACACACACACACACACACACACACACACACACGGGAATTTGGCTTTGACAAAAAATGTCAATTTCAAAAATGATATAAGATAAGGCCAGAAGGACAAACAAACACCATATTCCAAAATAAGCTTTATTGACTAACGTCCTATACACTATGTAACAGCTTGCATATCATTTCATCCAACGAAACCTCCAGCTATTATCTGTCTTACAAGTCGGTAAGTAACTTGCCGTGGGACATATTTGAATAATGGCATAACTGGTACTTCAAATGTAAATAAACAAACAAGCAAAAATCGCAGATAAAACATCTGTCCTAATGTTTGTGAACAATCATGAAAGAAGAGATAAAACGTCTTATATGAAGAAAATCGCCAAGGTATTATGCAGTAACATTTAAAGTTTTCTGCTATTAAATCATCGTGCTATTGAATCATCATGACCTACCTTAAAAACAATCCTTTAGATTCATATTTTTTTCTCCTAAGTACTAATTAACTATACAGACGAATTACTTGGTTTGTAAACGTTGCTATCTTTGTTGTTAAAGAAGTACATGTATATTTATTTTGGTAAATGTCGCATGCAGCCTTCACAATATGCATTCCAATACAAATCATTTAAGGTACTAAACAAATTATTATTGTAGACTCAACATTTTAAGCATCGATTTGAAATTAATCAATAATAGTTTAGTTTTCATGGTTCTATCCCAGTTATAATACGGCGGAGAAGTTGACCTATGATGTTGAACTATGACAATGAGTTGCCGATAAAGACGGTATACAAGCACAGCTGGATGCCATGGTAATAAACATTTTAATGTTTGTTCTCGTGCAGTGCCGATTTTTTTCTTGATTTTTAACATTTATAAAACTATATTTTATGAAAATTAAAATTGTCTATCAAATGAAAGTAAACATTTTATGACCGGTTCTAACGCATATAAAGTCTATTAAACTTTTAATGAAAAATGAAGTACTGGACCGTAGCTCACATGGCATAAAGAATTTCGTTTTAAACTCAGACATCGTTGGGGCAAGGACTTCTTAATATTCATTAGGTACATGACCTATAAATCTGAAGAAATCATTTATATTCTGCATGGAAAACAAACAGGACAAAAAATCAATTAAGGGATCTATGCTTTCCATTGATTGACTCGAATGCCATTTGTAACGCGTTCTCCAAAGACGAGAAGAGCCATTAAGCTCTATATTTATTGGGATCCGAATTATACTCCATATGTCAGGTAGGCTCAAAGCTAAGGAAAACTAAGCAATGTCATCCGATTGTGCATGTCATTTGGATTAGAGAGATATCTATAATTTATATCCACGTTGTTCTCTCGTGGCTCAGTTTGTTCGAGTGTCAGACTCATAATCGAAAGGTCGCGAGTTCGAAACCCGCCCAGGACAGTCTGGTTTGACCGCTTCAGTGTGTCCTTGAGAAAGAAACTTAGCTCACATTTCGTCGGCGTGATATTAGCCAATATGTGATAAAGTGATGTTAAAACCATCCAACTATTTGTTTCCGTTGTTACAGTGTTGTCAAGAATGCATGACTGCATGTTGTTGACTTCTAAGTCAACGACAAGTATGACAATAATCATTAACCATATAAACACACCGGAGGAAATGTAGCAGCCATTCATTTCGCCTTTAACATCAAAACTTAATCCCGAACCCGGGTAGCACAAATCTGGGTTCGAGATTAAGAGGACCAGAATGAAAGTCAAAAGTTGTAAACAAGGTCCTGTCTTATACTTAAATTTTGATAAAGACCACGACACAGATCAGCGGGACCAGGAATATCCAATGGCAAAATCCCACGCCTGAATTCAGATCCATGTAAACATATTTATAGAAATTATTTCAGTTTAGTCAACACTTGTGGACAAAAATTAACTATGTAATATTGTTCCGACTCATTGATCTTAAAATATTAATAATAATAAAAAAAACCAGAAAAGAGCAAAAGCAAATAATTTTTTTTTTGCTACAATAATTCAAAGTGAAAATTTAAAACGGTATTGGAAATTAAACTCCAAATAGTCTTAAAAGTTCTATCAAAAAGTCCAAAATGTATGAAGTTAGGGCTGTATTCAATGGTATTCCAAATTTCGATATAGAATTTGCAGATGTGCATGTTGTCCCGAAACAGCTAGTGTGTCAGTTACACAAAGTTAGTTAATATGCTAAGATTTTTTTGATGTGTTACAATAATATAGTCCAAAATGTCGTTATCTGAATTCAGTATAATTCAAATTTCTGTTTTTCTCCCAGATTATTGTTGAGCACTTATAATTCCAGTGAATAAAGGATTCGAACAAAATGAAAAACTGAACACAAAAATAACAATTATTCTGCTTCCATGTTAAGGGAAGAATTAGTAATTTTCAAGTGAACAACATATATATATATATATATATATATATATATATATATATATATATATATATATATATGACTTAATAATAGGGCAGGATGTATATTTCGTTTTTAAATCATTCACAGTTGACAATAGGTTTAGAAATTTCCAAATGGAAACTAATTTTATGAACTCATATTCAAATAAACATGTTTGCCCCTATTGATGATCTGAATATTAATCCATAACCATAGATAAATATTTAGTTTTATATTTTGCTGTTTACAAAATAAAAGATTCTGGTCAGGTACAACATGATTTTGATTTTGGACAAGTTCAGGTACAAAATACAGATATACATAACATTTAATCATTAAGAAACGCGAAAAACTAATACAAATTAAATATACATAACAATATGTTGTTTGTAACAATGACCCTTATAATGTATAATCGTTAACAAAAGTTAAACACATAATATAGCTATACATGACATAATAATTATACGTTCTTTAAAAGGACAATGGATTCAATCTATATTTCAAATACTTTAAAGTATTAACTTTCTCCATAGCTATTTCAGACAAATGCTTAATATGTGAATTCTGGTCGGATTCACCCTTGATATAATACATAAATGTTCCTGCTTGGATTCATCTTAAATAATTTATATTATCTATATCCAGCATATATTTTAATTAGTTTGCATTTTTTTTGTAATAAGCATTTTAACTCTGTTTTATCTAACCACTGACAGCATGAGTCATGTGTCCTTATAATATCGGAATTTAAAATTCGGCCAGCCGCATTTTGACTTTCAACAGTTATATAATCGTATCATTTGCAAATATTATTTATTTAGACAAAAATCAATAATTGTCCAAATATTGATTATTGAGAGACTCCTACATGAATGACTTAATTCAGAACCATGTAAAGGGCATTATAAAAATCTAATAAACTATTAATTGCAGATCTTACAGTGTTAAATCCTATTGATTTGAAGCAATTAATTTCTGCTGAGCAATATATTTATGTAAATTTCTATAAATACATTTAAAACAACAACAAAAAAAGAGAGAAAATTTAAAGAAATGATACTGGACCATACTTCAAAACTTTTGTCTTCAACTTTTCTTGTTTATTTTGACCACACCTGCAAGCTTCTGCAAGAATCTGTATTTCCTGAGATTTTATTAAGAGAAATATTGAATATGTGAAACTTCATATAAAGCAACGCTGGATCTAATAAACTTTGTTTATACGCTTTGGATTGATTTAAGCCAATTATAGCATTGTATATTTCCTATTTACTTATATTAATCCAAGAAAGGGAAGGGTGAGACCGGGAAAATTCATATATTTATGTGTCGACAATTGAACAGCGTATTACTTTATCAATTTTCTGTTCTAGACTGTTTTGAAAGAAGGTCATTAAATATGTAAACTTTCTCGTCATCATATGCTATCGTAGCCGCAAATAAAATCATAAAATCAATGTCGTTAGTATATCTCCACAGTTCCTTACAGTAGCCTCCAGAATTTTATTTTTTATATATGATAACTGTTGATTAAAAAATTAGTCACTTATTTTTCTCCTGGTTACTTTTTAACCATATAATAAGCAATGTTGAGTGTCTTGTGTACGTTTTGCTCCATCGAAACGACACTTTCCTCGTCTAGTACTTTTTCTAATTGCATTTTACATTAGGGGCAAAATCTTTAGCACGAATAATAACGATTTTTTCGTGGCAAAGGTTTGTGAAATTAGCAACCTTGTAATTAATATTGTTTTTTTAATTCCATACAATGGACTGCAGAAGTAAATGTCGCAGTTTATGGTTCCAATAACAGTGCCTTACTTGTATGCAAATGCAATGCATCATTTCATTTAATTATCGATTGTATAGCCATACGCAATTCGGCATATGCAATATGAGTAACCAGCGTATACATAACATGATGAACCCGTTTTAGCCTCTTAAAAACCAGATTGGTTAAAGAATATTAAATATATTACTTGTATTACTAAAAAATAGAATACTGGGTCCCAGTTCATGCGGGGTAAAAATTTCCTTGCTAAGACATTGTCGGGCCAGTACTTCTCAATATTCAGACACTGACCTATAAATATGAAAAAATTAATTTTATTCTACAGGTAAAACAAACAAGACATAAAAAAATCATTTGAGAGATTTATGATTTTCATTGGTATGAGTGAATGGCATTTGTAACGCGTTATCGAAATATGAGTGGAGCTATAAAGCATTATGTTTAGTAATTTTCGCGCTGATATTACAACGATAAAAATCAGATCAGAATAATACCGTTTATGTCACGTTGGTTCAACACTAAGGAATAATGAGCAGTGTTATTATGACTGACCTTATATTTCGGATTAAGGAGATGTTAATACTTTATCTCCATGTTGTTCTTTCGTGGTCATCTTAACGTCCATGTATTTCGGATTAATATGTCAATACTTTATCTCCATGTTGTTCTTTCGTGGTCACCTGAACGTCCATGTCTTTCGGATTAATATGTCAATACTTTATCTCCATGTTGTTCTTTCGTGGTCACCTGAACGTCCATGTCTTTCGGATTAATATGTCAATACTTTATCTCCATGTTGTTCTTTCGTGGTCACCTGAACGTCCATGTATTTCGGATTAATATGTCAATACTTTATCTCCATTTTGTTCTTTCGTGGTCATCTTAACGTCAATGTCTTTCGGATTAAGGAGATGTCCATACTTTATCTCCATGTTGTTCTATCGTGGTCATATGAACGTCCATGTCTTTCGGATTAAGGAGATGTCCATACTTTATCTCCATGTTGTTCTTTCGTAGTCACCTGAACGTGCATGTATTTCTGATTAATATGTCAATACTTTATCTCCATGTTGTTCTTTCGTGGTCACCTGAACGTGCATGTATTTCTGATTAATATGTCAATACTTTATCTCCATGTTGTTCTTTCGTGGTCATCTGAACGTCCATGTCTTTCGGATTAAGGAGATGTCCATACTTTATCTACATGCTGTTCTTTCGTGGTCATCTGAACGTCCATGTCTTTCGGATTAAGGAGATGTCCATACTTTATCTCCATGTTGTTCTTTCGTGGTCACCTGAACGTCCATGTATTTCGGATTAATATGTCAATACTTTATCTCCATGTTGTTCTTTCGTGGTCATCTGAACGTCCATGTATTTCGGATTAATATGTCAATACTTTATCTCCATGTTGTTCTATCGTGATCATCTGAACGTCCATGTATTTCGGATTAATATGTCAATACTTTATCTCCATGTTGTTCTTTCGTGGTCATTTTAACGTCCATGTCTTTCGGATTAATTTGTCAATACTTTATCTCCATGTTGTTCTTTCGTGGTCATCTGAACGTCCATGTCTTTCGGATTAAGGAGATGTCCATACTTTATCTCCATGTTGTTCTTTCGTGGTCATCTTAACGTCCATGTCTTTCGGATTAAGGAGATGTCCATACTTTATCTCCATGTTGTTCTTTCGTGGTCATCTTAACGTCCATGTCTTTCGGATTAAGGAGATTTCCATACTAAGAGTAAATGTTGTTCTTTGTTGGTCATCATAATGGTTTTGATTGAAGAGACTCTTAAAGCGAGTGTGGTTGATTGATCTATAAGAAGATATAGGAAGGCGATGGAAACAACGAAACGACCTGCGTATGAAAACTATATCAGATGCAGTAAGAATTATTTTATTTAGAATTTTCATCGATGCAACAATTAGTACAAAGCAGTTTACAGGGAAGTTAACTGACAAGGTATTAAAATTGAAAATATTACCAATTTAGTCATCATGGAAATAACATCTTTGGATAGTTGAAATAAATACCTTGATGATCAACTATCGGAACAAATATCTCCTATATAATCAACTACAGATGAAGTTAATTTCCTTAGAACTTGTAAACAGGGATGAGCATATGAACATGTGGTATATTTATTTAAGTTCAAACTTTAATGCCGCACTTTGTCAATCAATGTTACAATCAAAATGAACAATCAAAAGAAACGCATTTTTATTAGACTTAATTCAGTTCTGCTGTTTTCTTACTTCCAATGTAAACAGACTTGGGGAAAAGCCCATTCTATCCTTTCCATCTATATTTAGTACCACATTTTTCATTCTTTGACAGTTAAAATGGCTTAGTAGAAAACTTGAATAGGCTCAAAGTGATAGTTTCCACCCTATCATTGACCATCATACAACCATGTTCATGAACAATTACTGAATGCCATGCAAGTAGATATGAGTTACTCAGTTTACCACCCAATCGAAAGACATATACATTAACTAATGGACCCAAAATAAATAGCATAAATGCCAAAAGCCATAATATCAGAAAAAAATAAATATCTTCAGATATTTTGTGTTACAGAGTTTAAACATTATCCACAATTTGGATATTTAATTGGAACAGCAGCAGTAAATATATGAAGACAATAATAATCATAATTTCCATAGAGATTATGAACAAGAATATGTCTTAAAATTAAATCTTAAAATCTTTTTAATTGAAATATTAAAGAATAAATTCAAAATTATATATATATATATATATATATATATATATATATATATATATATATATATATATATATATATATATATATATATACATATATATATATATATATATATATATATATATATATATATATATATATATATATATATATATATATATATATATATATATATATATATATATATATATTCATTTTTGATGCCAAATAAACACAAATGTCAAAATTTCATAAGTCTACCTTTAATAGTAAACATTTCAATTAAAAATTTTATGGTGAGTACACTGACGGCTTCATAACTAATTTCCATATATTGTCTCTACTTTTGTTTGTCAGTGCTAAGTTTTCCAGTGTGTCCAAATCCTTATACATAATATCTTAATATAAAGTATCTTCAGAGATGAAATCATGGTGAAGTTCTTGTCCTGGGCGTCCTGGGCTATCCAGTATTGAGGAGTCCAGTCGAAATGGATCACAGACCTTACTCCTGGATAAAAAATCAATGGGCCATTGTGAACTGTAGCCAAAATGCACGCAGATAACCACATTACAGTCCCAATGTATTAAACGGTTGTTTTTTAAAATTAAAGTTAGTAACAACTATTTGTAAATCTGTCTCAGATATAGCCAAAAAACAAGTGATGAACAAATGAAGTATAGATAGACTGGGACTTCATTCGTGGGTACTTATAATGAAAGTAATAAATATGACCTAAGTCCATACACGATTTAGGACTCACTTTGCTAATACCGTTTCCATATTAAACATATGCAAACACCATGTAATTAAAAATTAAATAACTTCGAATTTCTTAGAGCTCATGATCAAACCTATATTTGTCAGCATTGATGCCTCCTGGATGTCATTTTCTGTGCAGAGAAAACGATATGAGCCACGGCATTTTCTGGATCTACATGTGTTTGAAAGATGTGCTTTCAATTTCGCACCAAAGAGTCCGCTTCCAAATTTCAGTAATAAGTATTCGAAACTTAAGTCTGTTAAAGGACTGAAATTGCACCAACGAAACGATGTCTGACTTTTCAGTGACGACTATGATAAGCTCTCAAAGGATTCCTTTTACTAAACTCAAACTTTCATTATCAACGAGTCCTGTCCAGACACACACACACACACACACACACACATACATACATATATATATATATATATATATATATATATATATATATATATATATATATATATATATATATATATATATATATATATATATATAAATAAAAATTTCCAGACTGGTACCCATCTTCCCATACCGTTAGTACCGTAGGTCCTTTACTTGCATGCACTACTCTTAACACTGACACTGATGACGACACCCTTAGGAATCTTAACTGGGAAATGTGCGAAAACATGTTAACTGTGATAGATCAATAATTAAGATTTCCCTTAGAATCTACTTCAGATGGGTTGAAAATTAAGGCATCCGTGGGAGACAGCGTTAATTTTTATGGGCTGGAAATTAAGACCTCCGTGGGAATCGATTTTAAATGTGATAAATTGAAAATTTAGCTTTAACTCTTTCAGGTTGAAAATTAAGAAGACATCCGTGGGAAAGGAGATTCTAGTTTGATGTATCTACTTTAACATTGATAGGGGAAAATTAGGACTTCCGATGGAATCTACTTTAACACAGATAGGGAAAATTAGGACTTCCGATGGAATCTACTTAAACACTGATAGTGGTAAATTAGGACTTCCGATGAAATATATTTTAACACTGAGAGTGAAAAATTAGGACTTCCGATGGAATCTACTTTAACACTGATAGTGAAAATTTAGGACTTCTGATGGAATCTACTTAAACACTGATAGGGGAAAATTAGGACTTCCGTTGGAATCTACTTTAACACTAAGAGTGGAAAATTAGGACTTCCGATGAAATCTACTTTAACACTGATAGGGAAAAATTAGAACTTCCGATGGAATCTACTTTAACAGTTCAATATGGACATGGATAAGTAACGATTATTACAGTTACATTCGCATTTGTTACTCGTACGAGAGAGAGAGAGAGAGAGAGAGAGAGAGAGAGAGAGAGAGAGAGAGAGAGAGAGAGAGAGAGAGAGAGAGAGAGAGAGAGAGAGAGAGAGAGAGAGAGAGAGTTTGCAGCTGATGTTATCTTTTCGAAACACATTGTTTATGGTCCATAACACGATTGAGCATAATTTAAATTGTCTATTTTAACGACTTGTTAAAATAAGCAACAGAAAAGAGTGAAGATAACAAGATTTGTAAAATTTAACAAATATTTTTTTTTCCCTAGAGTACAAAGTGAAAAATTAGGAAAGAAGAACTTACGGTATTGCGAATTAAATCTAAAATTAATCTAAGGATTATCGACAAAAGTCCTAGTAATAAAATGTCATGAATAAAAATCAGTTAAGGTTAAAGTCCCGAATAGGTCCAAAATTGAAGGCGATGAGGATTCTTTTATCGTCTGCGAAGGACTGGTTTATCAACAGTCTCTTGTTAAATCACAAATGTATCATTCCTGGTTTGAATTCAGTATAAATTCCAATGTATGTCTTTTATCCAAGACTTTTTTCAGAACACTTTTTTATTTCCAGAGAAAATAATCACTTGAATTCAATTATTTGAAGAAAGCTAAATTCAGCCAAAACTGGTCGCAACATAATACAACTTAAAGTGCTAGATGTTATAGCACAACTGGTAAAATCCTCAGTCACAAGATAATATAGTTCTATACTTAACCTCAAGGTCACAATTAGTATTTTCTAAAGTCACCCATTACCTAATGGAAAATAACCTAGAACGATCTAACAAGCCTTGTTTATTTGCAACACAATAACTGATACAATTCGCATAGGAATCTCCAAAACCCTGAACCTGATCAACATATTTACTCCTTCTTTGTTAACCTGAATAATAATTCATACACATGGAGAATAATGAAGCTATTATTAGTTGCTTTCGTAAATGAAATAAAATATAAAATAAAAAGTAAATCAGGTCAAGCAGCAATGAATTCAGTTTTGAACATGGTCAAACCCAGCAAATAATGCTACACTACAATAACATGTAATGAAATAAAAAAAGCAAAACTAAGAGACAAAACAATTAAATTAAACATACATAACAAGTTAACTAGGAGTGTAAAAAATGTTTGCATTTTAAACAAGGCCACGGCAGTGAGTTAGAGATTCAGGTGTTTCAACAGTATAAGCTTGACTTTTATTCTTGTCCTATCTTCTCTTCGAACGACTCTGTTATCTAAAGTAAACACAGCCCGGTAGTTAAGAATGATTGATTTGATGCAGAGTTAATCCAGGTGATCTGAGAGTAGGAGCCATGAACTGTTAAAAATTAACTAGTTATTGTTTTGTTGTAGATTTTATATAAAGTATCATCAGACATGACTATGTCAAAAGACTTTCAAACAGTTTTATTGGAGTACAAACCAAATCCTGGCAGACAAAGATGAGGATGAAGAACTCAAATTAAGAGACACACCCCCACCCACCCCTATATATATATATATATATATATATATATATATATATATATATATATATATATATATATATATATATATATATATATACATACATACATACATACATACATACATACATACATACATACATACATACATACATACATACATACATACATACATACATACATACATACATACATACATGCATACATACATACGTTCATACATGCATACATACATACATACATACATTAACTTTGTATGGCGCTGGGATAACAGAAAGTTTAACTATTTTTTTATATATTTTCACAAAGGAAGTAGTTTAGAATTTCTGTTATCCCAGCGCCATACTAAGTTAATGTCTTTAATAAGTTTCCACTATTCCTTGGTAAAGAATTTTAAATCTTTTTGTCTGTCAACCATTCATAAAAATATCTTGAGACAACTAATTTTGCTCCTGCTTATTTATTGAGAAATAATAAGCAATGTTGACTGTTTTGTGCAGGTTTTCCTTCATCATAAAGCCGCTTCTTTGTATAAATACTTTTTCAGCTCACAGGGTGCATTCGGGCAAATCTTTTGCACGAGATGAGCCATTTTACGTGGCACACGTTTACTAACTGCATCCCGTCATTGGTTTACGAATTCATCAGAGCTGTAAATAATATTGGTTTTTATAACGTATTGGATCCCATAGAACACACAGCTTAAGCCAGTTTAGAACTTTGTAATACTATTTATCGTAGGACAATATTACTCTTTATATGACTTCATAGTTGTAGTATCTTATTATGAACAGAATTGTCATTACCCCGTCCCTTCCTACCCACCTCCCGATTAGGTAATCTGGTTTATAGATTTGGGCTCTCTAGATACACACTTCAATTCGATCCCCAACAGACGTTTCATTATTTAGTACACCAACCCACACATGATATTAAAAGAGCATTGGAGTTAACTTTTAATGTCTATAGGAAACCAATGCTGCTGCTGCTGATGATGATAATTATGGGTGTGGGTGATATACATACAGATATAGCCAGACAGGCAGACAAACACACAGAGGCAGAGACATCATATTAGACAAACAGCGTTTATTAATTAACAGTTCAAAACTGTATCAGTGAATATGACCAGTATGGTGAGGGTCTAGATGGAGGGCTGTCAACACCTGTATAACATGTGAAAATAAACAAAAAATAAACATTACATTTCTATTACAGCAATGTATGTTGACATTGCTGAAAAATGAGGTTGACATTGTACACAACACAGTAATTGAAGGTACCCTTGTAGCCAATTTAAAATAAAAGTTGCATCGGTAATTAAGTATAATAAATTTCTGCAATATTTGCATCGGTAATGAGGAATAACAAAATTTGCATCATTGAGAAAGAATAACACAAAACTATACCTATACCTATAATTTATATTGACTATTTGTATTTCGACATGCATCACTTAATTTAATTACCTATTGAATGGCCATATTCATCATACTCATTATGTGTAACCAGTGTATAAATAAAATGATGAACTTGTTTAACCTTTTAAAATCCAGATTGGCTGAAGAACACTCAATATATTACTGAAAAATAATGGGCGCCAGTTCACGTGGTTAAAATAAATTCCCGTGTAAACTAGACTGTGTCATGACAAGTTCATCTCAATCTTCAATAAGTCCTTGACTAGTAAATATGAAGAAATTAATTTTATTCTGCAGGTAAAACAAACAAGACATAAAGTAAGCATTAGTGGGATTCATACTTTCCATTGATCGACATTTGCAACGAGTACTCGAAATATGAGTAGATCTACACAACACTATTTCTTGATTTTGTACTCGGACACTGGAACCAATGTTAATAATGCGGACCAATCCGACTCTATGGGTTTCCTTTTAAATTGAAAAGGCGAATAAGCAATGACAAAAGTTGAAAATGAGATAAAATGATAATGTATATGTCAGGTAGGCTCAAAGCTAAACAGCATCATGTGATTGTCCTTATCTTTTGGATTAAGGAGATCCATACTAATCTTCTAGTTGTTTTCTCTTGGTAACCCATGGTAGCTCAACAGTTATAGAGGGTATCACGGTTGCAACGGAGTTACTTATCGTAGCGCTTAAAGTTACCTCACTTAGTTCCATTGCGCATGTCCACAAAAATTTCCAGTTCCGAATACTTCAGATTTCAGGCATCAGGCACAGGAGTCTGCAGTTTTATCAATTAAGCACGATGAAATTTCTGACTACATGAAATCACCTTAACGGTATTATACAATAATAAAGGAATGCAAATCGACCACAACCCTCCCTCCGCTCGATTCGAATTTTCTCACGCGTCTTTTATCCCTTCAGAATCGTACGAAGACTGAAAAACTACACATATCCATTAAAAAAAAAAACAACAGTAACGTACCTTCTCATCACTCTCGGACGACCATTGCATGAATTCAATCCGGCGAATTAACCTTTTTTTTCACCTTTACGGTCACAAACCCTGGGAACGTGAACCATTTGAGGAAGTAGCCTATTTGTACTCTGCAGTAAATATACGTTAGAGTCTAACACGAACACGGCGCAGAATCTTTTTCTTTTAATACTAGGGAAATTTATAATATTTTCTTCTTCACTATCATTTTCAGATATGAAATAAAAACTCAGTATAACAAATGATCTTACCAAGTGGCAATCTCTAGAAAATCTATCCAACACATTTTTAATCTTCCGGGTCCAACATCCGTCTAGGCTCGAGTTTTGAATACGATGACGTCATCAACCGTTATTTGTACTATCAGAACTTTAACTACAGATTTCTGTTATGGAAATTGATAAAAAAAATATAAAATGATGCAATCTGAAGAAAAAAAAAACAAAGTTAAAGATTTTATCTTGTAAAATAAATTTCATGACGTTATTTAGCCCGTGGTAAAAATGGGCTACTTCCTCAAATTGTTCACGTTCCCAGGGTTTGTGACCGTAATAATTAAAATAAAGGTTAATTCGCCGGATTGGATTCATGCAATGGTCGTCCGAGAGTGGTGAGAAGGTACGTTTTTTTTTTTTTTAATGGATATGTGTCGTTTTTTAGTCTTCGTGCGATTCTGAAGGGATAAAAGACTCGTTAGAAAATTCGAATCGAGCGGAGGGTTGTGGTCGATTTGCATTCCTTTATTATTGTATAATACCGTTAAGGTGATTTCATGTAGTCAGAAATTTCGTCGTGCTTTATTGATAAAACTGCAGACTTCTGTGCATCAGGTCACAATGGATAATTCCCGTTCAGTACCCACGAATGTAGTCCCAGTCTATTTTAGAGCCATTTTTCCTGTCTCCTTTTGGCGGTGATACAAGATTTGGATTTAGGCATTCTTGATATGGATTTAAAGGCAATTGTTTATTCTTTAGAATATGAACTTATGGTGTGGTTGTCTGTGTGTGTTTCGGCGACAGTAATAATGTCTTGGTGATGATCCGGAAGTGAAATATGTGCTCCATTGCACGTTGGTTTGTTGACAGTCAAGCCTTAAAAAAAATACAGGTCAACCTATGACAAGAACTTCACCGTGAAGACATCTTTGAATGTATTTTAGATTAACGTATGATTTGCATTGATTGTCTCACAGAGAAAAGTTCAGGATTGAGAAACGAATGTAGAGAATATATAGTAAAATTAATTGTGTTATATGGCCAGAATTTCGCATCGGTTTAGCTGTATAATATATGTATTATATATATATATATATATATATATATATATATATATATATATATATATATATATATATATATATATATATATATATATATATATATATATATATATATATATAATGTCTAAGATCTCTTGTTCATACTAGGAAAATAATTATAGACATTACATCAGATAATTAGATTCGGTCCACGCTTAAATGATATTAAATAATTAAATATATTTTTCATATTTATATTATACCAGATATGATCATAGTCCATACTTTCAGACACATTTGTGAGAACATTTCATTTGGCTCTCATTTTAAATATTTATTGCACATTTTTGGCTGCATAAGTGTAACGAAAACTATATAAACAATTTGGATTTTTCATACATTAATATGTCCTTCTATCTCAGTTATTTTCTCAGGTGGCGCTCACTAGTTATTATGTACTCTTGAGAGAGTGATGTATGTAAGGTGAAGTAGTTTGCATTTTAAACATGCATAGTGGAGAGAATGTTGGCATACCTATATATTACTTTCATGTAATGTGGCTGAAATTTCTTTGGATATTGTACTTTTGGAAATTTTAAATGATCTTAGGACACTGCTAACTAAAATGTCTGCTCCCTTGTGCTCCAAAAATCAACCTCAATTTGTCTAAAGTACACTATTCTTGGGAGCTATTAAAATGCGGAAAATGAATTTTGTCAAACTAGATAATACCACCTTCTAAAAGTGCAATAAATGAATTACCAAATACATAAAATGTAAAAAAAATATTATTGGCTCTATTTTTTACAATTTACCTCTGAAGTTCGAGAAGTGAAAATGAGCAAATAGAGCTAGCACTCTTTTGAAAAGTGCACATCTGGAGTAAGGCCAAGCTGTATCCTCTATAACCCATATTACACCCATCAATCATACACCAAAATAAAGGGAATTAAAGGTTCTTTGAACAATACTGACTCTAATAAATGCTGTTCTGAGGGGGAAAATACAGGACAATTATTACAAAGGACTGTTTTGATGCTCGCGACTTAAATATTTCAGCCATACAATCAAAATTAAATCATACAATAATAATACCTATATACTCTTTATGGTGGCGCTCACCAGTTATTATGTACTTTTGAGAGAGTGACGTATGTAAGGTGAAATGGCTTGCATTTTAAACATGCATAGTGGAGAGAATGTTGGCATACATATACACTACTTTCATGTAATGTGGCTGAAATTTCTTTGGATATTGTACTTTTGGAAATTTTGAATAATCTTAGGACACTGCTAACTAAAATAACTGCTCCCTTTTGCTCCAAAAATTAATCTCAATTTGTCTAAAGTACACTATTCTTGGCAGCTATTAAAAAATGGAAAATGAATTTTGCCAAACTAGACAATACTACCTTCTAAAAGTGCAATGAATGAATTACCAAATACATAAAATGTAAAAAAAAGTTATTGGCTCTATTTTTTACAATTTATCTCTGAAGTTCGAGAAGTGAAAATGAGCAAATAGAGCTAGCACTCTTTTAAAAAGTGCACATCTGGAGTAAGGCCAAGCTGTATACTCTCTAATCTATATTACACCCATCAATCATACATCAAAAAAAGGGAATGAAATGTTCTTTTACCAATACCTAAGATATACAAAGTCTCTTTTAAATAGCCAGTATAACTAGTGAGGAAACCCGGTCAAACTCTTTTTCTTTAAAATTTTAACCCTATGCTAAATATGAAACTGTAGAACGCCACCTTAAGGCTAATAGTTCGTTTATAACACGAGTTAATAGAGTTATAACACGAACTCGATAAGAAACTTATAACACAACACGAGTTCGATACGTCAGCTTATATTTAATGCTGAATATTTTAGACCAGAAAAAAAAGTTATTTTCAAAAAATGGAACATAGCATATTAATGTATTCAGATGAAATTAAGAAAGCAATATTTACATTAGCTATTATTAAGATAAAGAAGTGTAATTAATGCATATGGAATATTTATTCACATTTGGGTGTAAATATCGTACAATATTCAGGTTAATTAACATGCCCAATGATATTTTTGTTTCATTTTATTTTTGGTGGTGGGGTGGAAGGGTTCTCCCATCTTTAAACAATCAAATATTTATTTCATCATATACGTATTTTTTCTCGCTTTGTCCAATGAAATATAGTCATGCATTCATTCAGTCTAATATTTAATTATTTACATTCCTCGCTGGTTTTCTCAAAACTTGAAACATCAAACATCGAACGATGCATGCGATAACTTTATGCATGATTTTTCTTTGCTTATGCTGACACGTTGTAAGAATATTCAAAATTGCTGGGGTCTTCAGACAACAATTCTGATTTCCACCAGAAAATTCATCTGGAACTGCCTTCTTAAATTTAATTTAATCCTGTTTGACCTTCCTTGCATCAAATATGTAAGTTTAAAAGATCAAATTGTTTCACAGATTCCGTCCATGCACCAGATGAAATGAGACAGATATATAGACAGATGGGCAGAGAGGTGAGAGCCACAAATGTCATATTCATACATAAGGTGTCTAATATCGATATTTCTCCAACTTGTATACTCTAAAAATTCCAACCGTTCAAGGAAATAAAATTAAAATAACCATAAAGAAAGACTCGTAAGTGCGCCTGTCTGTTAAAGCGTGGATGACATTTGTGCATTTTTAAATAAATATATCCTTCCTAGATATAACTCGAGTTATTTCATGAAAAATATAATGAACATTAATATAAATGCAATTCTAAATCGATAATAAAAGAATATTAAGAAGTTAGATTTTTTCTCGTCGTTCAACCTCCAGTAACTCCAATGATTAAAGCTGTAAAAAATAAACATATTTTCAATATTTGTCATGCTAGATACATTGAAGTGTGCAGCCATACACTATCGCAAAATCAAAAAATACAAACTAGAACATGAGGTAATAATGTAAACATAATGAAGTTTTGAAATGGGCAGAGAACATTTTTTTGAAAGCTGGGAACAGCGCAAGTTAATGAAAAAAAAAATTAAAGCTGAAAATGCAATTCATAAAACATTGATAGAATTTCTTTTTAAGATAACGAGATATCGATCTTGCTCGCGGAATGTGAGCGGTCTGTCACATTTTCTTGATCTATATCTGTCATCTTTATTGATTGAACTACATGGAAGTTAGTTGCACCGAGACGCCTTCTGGTGTTTTCAAGGAGAGATCATAACCGTGAAAAGGCCTATAGCGACAGACTCGTAATCCAAGGTTCGTGTGTTCTCTATTTGTTCAGTGCCGCCGGAGTCGGCTGCCTCGATATGTCCTTGGAAAAGGCTCTTAACTCGGTCGGTATTAAATAGCTAGGAAAACTTTCACTTGGTCGGCATTAAATAGCTAGGAAAACTGGACGTTAAAACCAACCGATTGGTTGGTCATAATTTCTCAGCGTATGCAATGCTGAAAATGCCAAACATTTCATGTTATAAAAACGACATCATTGACTACATCAAATCGGAAAATGCCAAACTTAGAAAACTTAATTACATTCGTTTGCCATCAGAATGATTTCGAAAATACTTACTGATTAGTATAATGTACTAATAATTGCATGGTACTTTGCTTAAGTAGATTTGGTGTAAATTGAAACTTTTGAATTCCGTGTTTAAATCAAATGTTGCTTTCTATGATTCTGATTACTAAGGACCTTCGAGTTACTCGAGCATGGTCACGAACATGGTCACCCATCTGTCAGCAGGTTGATAATCACATCAGTTGATGCTAAAGTGTTGTAGATATTCACATGTAAAATCTTTAGATGAGAGAGGGACATGGCTTTATAATCACACGTAGAAAACTAGTAGCAACAAAGAACTACCTGTTTATGCAAAATCTGATATTATATTTAGTAAAAAGAAAATCTTTTATTAAATTCTTTCATTGGTGCAACAATTACCACACAGCATTATACTAGGACGTTAAGTGGCAATGTACTAAATTAACTATATAAGCAGTTTATCATGCTGGAAAAAGCGATTTTGAACATTTCAAGTGCATTCAGCCAATTTCGTGCTCTATAAATCACCTATAAGTGCAAAGAGATTCCATTTCATCAAATAAATTTAGATCCCCTAAAGATAAAAGTAAGGACATGTGGGACGTGAAGAAATGCAATTATTAAGGTCATTCGTAGAAACATTTCTAGTACATTTTGAACAGTGACAGTTAACAATTAGTAAATATACCGGTTATTACATTATATCAGTTTTATACTGTCAAAGAACTAAATGAAATTATTTCACTACACAAAAGGAAATTTATAATGAAAATTGTAGTTTGCTATATTTCAAGTGCATACAACCAAATACGTGCTTGTCAGCTCAACTTTTAATGACATTAAGGTCCTATCTAATGTACTAAATATGTACTTATGATCTCAAACATTCTTAAGACTAAGGACATTTACACATGTTGGACATGTAACCATGCTAACATCAAATGTTCAAAGTTAATTGTAACGATCTGCTTGAACACTTCTGGTGCCAATTTCATAGTGTCAGTTAGAAATTATTATTAGCAATTAATAATGAAATGGTTTACAAAATATGATAAGTTTATGCGAAAATTCCTCACTTTATTAATCAACGTCTCAACCATAATTAACAAACTTCATGTTGCTGTTTTCTTGGATCAAAATCAATAAGACCAAGGTAAAGTTTTATCCATTTAACCTATAGTTCTTATAACATTTGCCATTTTATGACATTTTAAAATGGTTTAGCAGACAACGTGAGTAGACATTACAAGCGTTTTTACATCCATCGAGAGGATTAAGTACCATAAAACCATGCTTATAAACATTTATTGAATGCCATATGAGGTTTTTATGGACTCGGATCACAAGATTGACCTGGGATGTATCAGAAAAAGGACATAATCTAAGAATCTTCAGTGGCGAATTCACAAGCTCGTATTCTAAACAATAAACAATAAATTTTAAGGCAACTATTGCCGAAATGTATCTCATATATGAGATGAAAATGTTTTATTACAATCGTGGGTAATGTACCTGAAGTAATAATTGGGACTTGTGACCCGAGTCCAGAAACGATCTACTTGTGTAGTACATCATTGTGTTTACATCTGGGTATATACGATCTACTTGTAAAGCATTCTACTTCTCAGTATATACGATATAGTTGAGTAGTATTCTACATCTGGGTTTATACGATCTACTTTTGTTGTATTCTATATCTGGATATCGATATACTGGGTATATACGATCTACATGCGTAGTATTCTACATCTGAGTATATACGATCTACTTGCCAAGTACAACCGTGAAATCATCTTTAAAGGTATTTTAGATTAATATATAATTTGTATTGATTGTCACACAGCGGAAAGTTCAGTACTGAGAAATAAATATAGAGAATATATAGTAAAATTAATTGTATTCTATGGCCATATGATGATTAGCAGCAAGTCTAACTTCTTCATCTACATCTGTGTATATGCAGTCTACTTGTATAGTGATTTTCATATGGGTATATACAATCTGCTTGTATGGTCTTCTAAAGCTATGTGGGGTATATGGAATCAGGCCACAATTAATAATTCCGGTTCAGTACCCACCAATGTAACCCTAGTCTATTTTTAGATCATTTTTTTCCTGTCTCCGTTTGGTGGTGATACAAGAACTATATTTAGGCTTTCTTGGTAAGGATTTAAAGGCAATTATTTATTCTTTAGAATGTGAGCTTATGGTGTGGTTGTCTGTGTATGTTTCGGCGACAGTGCACTGTGAGTAATAAGGCCTTGGTGATGATTCGGAAGTGAAATCTGTGTTCCATTGCATGGGCTTTTGTTTACAGTTCAGCCTCTCAAACAAATGCAGGTCAATCCGTGACAAGAACTACACCGTGAAATCACCTTTGAAGGTATTTTAGATTAGCATATGATTTGTATTGATTGTCATACAGTGGAAAGTTCAGTACTGAGAAATAAATGTAGAGAATATATAGTAAAATAAATTGTGTTCTATGGCAATATGATGATTAGCAGCAAGTCTAACTTCTTTATCTAATGTCTGTAATACAAAACAAGGAAAGAGTCAGTTACTAGCATTCTATTTTCGTGTAATACTTCACGTGGAAACAGACTGAAGCGAAAGACACTGCTCTGGGACTTCATCTTAGTTGGGGTAGCCGGCAGGGCTGAGGGTTTAATATGCCGAGAACACTCCTAAAGGGCTAAACCCTACTTTGTTGTGTGTGCATTCTTATAAATGGATCCAAAAACAATTACTTTATAGGAAGTGATATATTTACGAACAAGGACTCTTGGGTACTGTTCATTTAGTGTTATCATAGGACATGAATACCTGATGGAAAGTGAAGTTTATACATTATTATTTATAACTGTAAAAATATTCACTGGTCTTTACTTGCCACCCTATCAATAAACCTTTGCCCGAATAATGGTGCAGTGCATATAGTTTTACATTCTCTTGCAATCTCGCACGAAGCGTTCATCTAGAAAAAAAAAATAAAATACGATTCTTTAATTAAATTAGAAAAATTGTGTGGTATACAGAGATTTGTTGGATGACAATAAGACCTTGAAGAAATGGCGTTAAAGAAAACCATATTGCGTCTGTAATGCCCGAAGAGCAAACCGGAAAATACCGACATACTGGTATATCTGTGCACCCCTGGTAACGACTGTTATAATTATATTCGCACTTGTTACTCTTGTGACTCGTGCAACTCAAATATCTTTATAGATGAGATCAATATTATTTCATAAGTGAGACATAGTTCATCGTGTCCTCTCTTGAGCAGAGGTTTAGATCTTGACGTGTGTGCGTTTTTAAGCAGATCCCTTGAGTGAATCAGAAACTCAGGTGTTTCAACATGATCTGCAGTATATTTTAATCTTGTCATACCTTCTTATTCAAACGATTTATAATTTGTTAAACATTCTCTTCAAACGACTTCTGTATCTTCAACAAACACAACATGACATATAAGAATGCTTTATTTGAAGCGAATAGCTTGTCTCTTTTTTTTCGATTTTTTCTTATTCAAACGATTTATAATTTGTTAAACATTCTCTTCAAACGACTTCTGTATCTTCAACAAACACAACATGACATATAAGAATGTTTTATTTGAAGCGAATAGCTTGTCTCTTTTTTTTTCGATTAGAAGCCAAATAATATTCAGGATGATTTCAGATTAGATATTATTTTGTTTCGAGATTTTAATTCAGCAACACCGTACTTTTTTCTTATGCAATGTTTTTTCTTTCTCCCATTGTGACTATGTCACACTCAAAAACAGTTTTAAGGAGTCAAACTTTTAATGCATGTCTGCGTGGTTTAGTGAATTTAATGACTTTTTGAATTAAAAGTGCCCAAAAGGTGCGTTTGTTTTGTCTATTTCAGTTTTGATTGTCAATATTCTTTTATCAATATTGTTACGAAAATAAACTTCTTCACAAGTTTCGGTAATTGATCAAAGATTTGTTTTTGTTTTTTTTGTGTGTACCACTTAACCCAACATATTAATATTGTTTAATCATGATAATTTTACCTGGTGTTCTAAGTCTATATAGTAGTCTTATTCATTCTAGATGAATTTTGCGAATGGACTAATCATCCGATATTATTAGCTAATACTCATTATCCTCGCATTGTTTTGTCGACGTTTTATTGTTATTATTGTCGTCCATGGTGTAACTAGCGTTCTCATTGACCCTGTTGCTATGATCGCGAGAATAAGAGCTTGGTCAACATTTTCCGGCGCGACTAATTCAATCTGATTTCGTAGCGTTGATCTGGACATTTTAATTCTGACACTTATTCTTGAGAATGAAAGTATTCCGATTGTGATCTGCCGTAGCGCGAACCAAACAAACTGTCCGAAAGACCACAGGAGGAAAGGCTCCCAGGAAGAAACTGGTAACCAATAATCAGTGCCGTCTTAACAACATTGTCGGCTTTGGGCAAAGCAATGCACTGCCCCCTTCCCCTTAAGGCCCTACTATTCATTAACAATATGGGCAGCATGAAGCCCCTAGAAGCGTGATAACCTGCCCTTTGTGCCCATGCCTTAAGACGGCACTGCCAGGATTGCACCTCTAGATTTTCATTTAGTACAGACAAACATCATTCACACCTTTTGCATCAACACTATAGGTAAATGTAATTGGCCTAACGGGGGAAAAGTAGATGGTGGAATTTATGAATAAATTGAGTGAATATTTATTGAACTATTAAATGGTTAAACTTATTTTGGGAGGGGATTTCAATTGCATAATAGATGAGATAGATATAAGTACAGGACTATCACACAACGATAAATTACGTAGAGAAATTAATATAAAATTTATAAACAATAATAATAAACTAATAGTTATTTAATTGAAAAACAATATTTAATAAGAGAGTTTACTTTTTATCTTATGCAGTGAAGGAAGTCAAATAGACAAGATTTATATATCTCAAACAGGTATTTCAGACCAAATCGTAGTGGATATGCATTTGCAAGCTAAATGAGAAACTAAATGGGGAAATGGATTTTGGAAAACTAACAATCAATATTAGGGGAGGGGAAATACAAAAAATAATAGAAGATATTTAGGTAAAAGTTTTAAACAAAGAACTCTATGATGTGATAAATCAATGGGAACGACTAAGACAAACGATTAACATAGTGGCGAAAACATTTTGATAAAGTACGGAAGAAAAAAGCAAATAATAAGGACAAATGTCTTAATGAATACTATTAACAGTAGTACTACAAATGAAGACCTGAAACAGAAGTGTAGAAATGATAATGCCAACATGCAAATCAAGAGGATTAAAGGGAAAGTTTAGAGAATTATATACCAGTGCAAGGGGATTATTCAAGAGAAAAGAAATGAGAAGGGGCGGAAAATATATAAAAGAAATTAAGATAAACGATTACTTACACGGACAAGACTGAAATTTTAGAACAAATATAGTTATATTATGAGAGGCTATATACATCGCAATACATACTAGATCAAAAGAGTGAATATTACTTATGGGTGGTGTGGTGGTCTTTAATCAAATTAATAATGATAGTAAACATATGTGCGAAGAAAGAATTAAAGAGAAGGAAAATGAAGATGCAATTAAAAAGTTAGGGCTTGATAAATATCAAGGATCTGATGGATTTAACCTCCGAATTTTATAAGACTTCAGTTAAACACTGTTGCCTCATAAGGAAATACTTTATAATAATATAAAATTAATGGGGAAAATGTGGAAAAGAACGAGGGAGTGAACACTAACCTTATTGTACAAGTGAAAGGGGGAGCAAACAGATCCTAAAAAATACAGAACTATTTCGCTTGTTATACTGATTACAAGATACTACGTCATCTTTTGGCGGGAAGAGTCAAACTATGCATGGGGAAAAATAATAAATGTGAACCGAGTTTTGAGGAGGAGTGGAAAGATATTCAAAATAATTTATTAAGCATAAAATCCATTATATAATATTTAGAGATTAGACAGGATAAAGGAGCACCAGTACTCTTTGATCAGAACAAACTTTTAATATATTAGAGTTTAATTATGTATGAAAGATTTTAGAAAAATTAGGTTTTGTACGTGAGTTTCGAAATTGGATAAATTCTTATATACTAATATCTCTTCCAAAGTACAGGTAAATGTAGCTTTGAGATTGCAAGGTCGATTGGATAATCAAGGTCAATGCTGTTATATGTAACAGTGATTGAAGTACTGTACAAAATGATTAACAATAATAAAATGATAAAGGGTATCAAACTGAAAGAAGTAAATATGTTACAGCACGCAGTTGACCGCTCCACTTTAATAATTGACCATCTCTCGTTCAAACAACTTGAAAACGAATTCAAAAATTTTGGTAAAGCATCTCGATCAAAGATCAACTATGATAAAACGGAGATTTTATTTATATGTAACTAGCGGTTATATAAGGGTTTATATAAGGGAAAACTATACACTGAATATCTGAAATCTGTTTCTGTTTCGTTTTTAATCAAAACGTGTTAGAGCGCATTTGTAAGAAATCATGACACACGCAAATAAATAGAAAGACATGTTTTCTTGTTCTAGTCATTTTTTATATTTTGTGCATATATCACGATAAATGCAACTCTTTTCAAAATTCAAAATGAATACAATTATTTCCTGGGCACAGGATTATCCAAAGTGGCAACGTGCCCAAGGCCCCCGAAGCTCAAGGAGCCCCTTATATTATCGACTGATTTCACAGGAGTGTTGTTAATAGTACTGTAACAATATCTATGGACAATACACTATAGCTATGAACCCCTATGTTGCTTGTTCCAAAGGCCCTCAAAGGCCTTAATTCGGCACTGCCTGGACAGAGAGTGTCCAGATATACATGTTCATACACCGAAAAATAAAGCCTAGTGCAATGATGTATGTACATGTATCAAAAAGATAAATATGGAATATTAGAGTATCTTTTTTAAGGGATATAAAACGTCAAATGACGATAAAATGATTTGATTACATAGAGGCCAGTCCAAACTTATGACTATATAACTGACAAAACAATATAGCGTACACATCCACACCGCATACATGGACTATAGATCATTGATATATAACTGACAAAACAATATAGCATACACATCCACACCGCATACATGGACTATAGATCATTGGCTTCGACCACTGTAATAGGGACCACGTTATAAAAACTATTCATCGGCAAGTATGTCAATAAGTGAGAGTTTGTAAAATGCAAGTATGTCAATAAGTGAGAGTTCGTAAAATGCAATAATCTAGTAAGATGACAATAAACTTCAGGTACAGAAAAGGAAGCAAGAGAACATGTGAATGCAGAAACTTTTGGAGTAAGACTCTAAGAGAAACGCCCGCAACAAAAACGAATAGAGAAATAAATTTTCTTTCAAAATTCTTTTTGATTTTTACATATAACAAAGGAGGGAAGGAACATATACACTAATACACTTAAAAGCCTTCAAAAGTTTTGAATAAGCTATTTGGGTTGGAGGGGGGTACACTAGAAACCAATAGTTTATCATAGGTAGAGGTCGAAGGTGTGCCCACAAATAAAATGGATTTGTCCTTTTTGATCTCTATTTACACCACCTGAAGGGGCCCCGAGTGGCCGAGTGGTCTAAAGCGCTGTCCGTTACGGATCACTGCCATCTCACCTCTGTCTGCGTGGGTTCGGATTCGGCGAATGTGGATATGTGAGAAAGCTTGCCAGTAGCTTCTCGTGGGTCGGTGGTTCTTTCCGGTGATTTCCCGGTTTCTTCCTCCACCATTAATACTGGCCGCCATGAATAGCCTATCGTGTGCTGAAAAATGGCGTTAAGCCCAACAACAACAACAACAACAACTACACCACCTGATATTCAATCATGGATCAGAAAGCTTGAGGAGGCAAAATACATAGGTAGTATGAAAGTGTGCAATTAATATTTTAAACAGAGGTATGATTATCTGCAGAGACAGATACACCCTCTAAACTTGTTCTTTATATGAATGGCTATAGACCATACACTCACAGAGTGTACATGGTATATATCAGCAGGCCACAGCCAATGCACATTATGGTGTAATAGGTGTAATATGTACCGCGTGTCATTACACTTGTGTCAGAATTGTGCACCTTTAGGATAGCAACTTCACCAGTTTAGTCTAATATTTGCACGTTCGGATATTTATAACGAGTACACTCGCTGTTTTTGTAAGAACACTGGTATAACTATCTGATTTGATCCGTTCTGCTTTGTGTAGTGTTTAGCACAATATATGGTGTACTTTCCTGTGGCAAGCATGCAGTGCGCCTTGGTTTGCGTATCTCCTGTTTGCACCATCGACAGGTTTTTGGAGGTGAGCTTTCTATAATATTTATGGTGCAGATCATAAGCCTATAGCCTATTCTCTTCAAATATGAAGTCATATAATAAATATATTAGTGATCTATCATCGGCTTCTGTATACGAGAGTTAACATCTTTCTACTTAACATATCAAATCACTCTATTGTAATTTTATTCACACCTACATTCTTTTATTTTGAATTGTGTTTAAATATATTCATTGACATTACTTAATTAAATCTATATGTATTAGCAACTAACAGCCGCCTAATAAATTTATTTTTGTGTTGACAGTTTGTGTTGTTATTGTTTTTTTTCTTTTGACCAGAAGGAATGGGTCCACAAACATATGTCTGTCATTTGAGTCTCTCAAAGTAGAGCCTCAACAGCTTTTACAAAATGGTTTGTTCATGTACAACGAGATTATAAGTCATGAGTTCAACGGGCATGTTCCATTGACATGCGATAGTCTATATAAATGATATCGTAAGACTTCTACGAGGTGGCGAGATTTTCAGTTGAATGGTCATGGAGATAGCGATGATTGTAGACACGTCAATCAACGCTGATTTTACTACGTCATGCATGACAAACATGATTTATACTTTAATCCCGAAACGGTTGAATTCTTACTTATAAGGAATACCGCTACAGTTCAATGGCTTTAAATAGTGTAAATATATTTTTCAGAAGAAAAGGAAAATAATCAAACAGTGTCAAAATTTACAAGATTAATAGTGACGAAGTTTATAAATAACATCATTTGCATATAACTTCAAAACATTTTATTTCTGCCATTTTCTTATTTTTATTAAAGCTGAGTAGTATTGTGCTTATGAAATTCAAGCATTCTATTAATAAACTTCACAAATGCATTAGGTAAATTTTTATACTTACAATCGAATCACAATTATTTTCTTCCATTTAGTTTCTACCTATGTTTATTAGTAATGAATTCTCCACTGTGCCCAACTCCTAGTAAATCATACTTTATCAAAATATACTGGGAATACTTTGATGGATACTGGACCGGAAGTAATAATTGTGCCCTGAATGCATTATCTCTACCAAAAATTAACTGGGAACTCTACAATTCTTCAAAATACATTATCGAAAATGCAAAATTAATCTATTGCCATTGTTAGAGTTCTATATCACATTGCTACATAATGTTTTTTTTTTTTTTACTTTTTCTAATCACGATTATTATCCGGGTCTATTGTGGTACACTTTTACTTACTGCATCTCAACTAAGGTTTGTGAATTCAGCATACTTGTGATTAATATCGTTTTAATCAGGTATTAATCCCATAAAACAGACTGTAAAAGTAAAATTTAACAAATTTTAATCCCGTTTTTAGTAAGACCATGTTATTTATTTATATGACGTCAACTTTTGAGTGGCGACTAATAAAGTAGATGACTGCTATCTGATCGATGAGAATGGAGCACTAAATCAAAACTCGGGATCTGACATCGTGGTATCTGTTAAGGATATATAATACAATTTCGTTGTTTCTTGTATCCTTTGCAGGGGATTACGCGATTGGCTTAGCTGTCTACTTTAGTTTTAGGAAGAAAAAAATCATTAGCATCTCACATTAGGACTAGATAATCTGTTTTAGTGTTTGGAACCCTCTTGGTCCTCATTTAACTTCCATCTCCGACAGATCATCCATCATTCTGTGCTCTTTGTAGCATTCACAGATAACATAATATCAATTAGATTTAAATCAGGCGCCTGCGGATTATATGCTTAAAGTAGAATAACGCGTGAACAAATATTGGAACTAGTTCCACCGACAGATAAAAGAGAAAAGTCAAATGTACCCACTGGACGCCTATTGTTTATCTGTTGTTGAATCTACTGTTGAAAGATTTTGAAACCGTTCTATCCAGTTGAATCTACTGTTGAAAGATTTTAAAACCCTTCTATCCAGTTGAATCTACTGTTGAAAGATTTTGAAACCCTTCTATCCATATCCGCTTATCATTCAAACCCATCATCAAAGGTTACCGAAAAGATCATTGAAATATGTCTTGTAGCAAAATAGTGTGTGTGTGTGTGTGTGTGAGAGAGAGAGAGAGAGAGAGAGAGAGAGAGAGAGAGAGAGAGAGAGAGAGAGAGAGAGAGAGAGTGTACGCGCGCGATTTCCTTCATATTATGACAAACAACACATATTTAATTTTAATCTGCTATTGTCTTCTTTGTTGATCACCAGATCATGGAGGTGATACGGTGTGAATAGTTTAAAGTCGTACAGAGAATATGGCTAGTGTCGTGAGGCTCTAGATGGAAGGCTCTCTACACCTGACGTTTAACATTTGCCAAACCCACCACCACCACCAAATCATCAATTTTAAATTACAGTTATAAATGATGACATTGCATAAAATTAAATCCACATTTTCCCAGAAAGTAAATGACGATACCCTTGTAGTCAATTCAAATTAAACGTTGCATCGGTAATTATTTATATCACAATATTGTGTCATCGACAAAGTATGCAACAAAACAATCCGTATAGCATTTACTAATTTAATTGTCGATAGCCATACACAATCTTAAATATGCAGTGTAAGTACCGAACTTATGAATAAAATTATGAACCTGTTTTACTTAATTAACTCAGATCGGCTAAAGAAATTGGAACGAATGCTAAGAAATAAAACACGTGGTGTAAAAATTGCATTGTAAACACAGACATTGTCAGGCAAGCACTTTTCAATATTCAGTCAATAATCTATACATATGAAGAAATCAATTATAACTGCAAGAAACTCCAAATATAGAATTAGAAGGATATAAGCTTTCCGTTGATTGGAATGAGTGCCATTCTTGAAATCCACAAAGCACTGTATTTATTAATTTTTCTGCCTGACATTGCAACAAATATTAATAACGTGGATTAACCAGACTATATGCTTTTATTTTTAAATTGACAATTGGAATAAATAATGATAACAATATAAAAATGTAATCCGAATTATACTCCATATGTCAGGAAGACTCCAAGCTAAGGAATGTTAAACAGCGTCATCTGATTGTCTTTCGGATTAAAGAAACATCAATAATTTTATCTCCATGTTTTCTCGTTTTAGGACATTTGATAGAGCGTTAGACTCGTAACCAAAGAGTCACGAATACAATACCTGCGAAGGGCAGTCGGAGTCAGCTGCCTCGAAGTGTCCATTGAAAGGCACGAACTATGCTAATTTCGTCGACATTATACAGAAAATGTATGTAAAATTTGATGTTAAAACTACCCACCGAACCTTACCAACCAGCACTTTTGTTCCCTTGTCACAGTGGTGTCAAGAATGCATTATTTCGTTTTGTATGCATATGGCACACTTTGATTACGGAAATACTTTTGTGCGAGAGCAAGTTTTGGATTACAATGCTACGTATGTTGTGATGCGTTTATCAAGATTGTCATACTGAGTGATTTTGTAGGAAATCAGTTAATCTATAGTCAACTTTTAGTGGCGCAATTGCTATCTCCTTATATATTTCCTGTTTTGTTCAGTGCAGGTTCACGCGTTGCTGAGACGGGGATTGGTTGGCGTGACGTTAAAGGCAGATAACGCCCCAGATGCATGAGGTCGTGGGTTCGAACACCTGTTGAGTAATATCAAAGACTTATAAAAATGGTTTTACAGTTGCCTCAGCAGTTAGAGGTTGGTGTTATAACTGGTCGGCCCTGTGTCAGAATAATGTGACTGGGTGGGTTATAATGCTACTTGTATGTGGCATGATGCCCAAGTGCTATCGTCTGACGCTACACGTCCATTTGTTTGTAAAACCCCCCACCACCGATTTCAATGACTAAAACATTTAATGTGATAAAAATTCACATAACTAAGTCAATTTAATCATTGCTTTATAATTTCTGACCTGACTGTGACCAGAATGGCACTAATACTGGCATCCCATTGCACCGTTCTTGCTTAACAAACTTTCCATACTAACACTGCGCCATATTCTGTACACTGTGAGCTAGTTTATTTCCATCAGACAACATAATGATACGTCATCCTATTCGGTAACTGCCGGATAATTCTGTAATTTACCATAACATTGAGTTTGGAATTATATCCCTTTCACACAATAATTAAACCGCTTGTTATATCCATGTGAAAGGCAAATTTCTTGTCATACTTTTCCTTTGCTTGATTCGACATTGTAAATATTATAAGCAGACAACATATGTTTGTACATCTATAGTCGCGCATACACCCCTTTGCTGAAAAGGGACTTGTCAAGAAACTGGAAATTGGTCTCAAGCATGTCCGTCTATTATATTGAAAATTTCCATTAAACATGCAACGCGCAGACTATGACAGTGTTAGGGTCATTCTACAAAGTCAGTTTAGAAAATATAAATCAATGAATGAATTTACTTGGTCAACTTTTTAAATTTTTGTGATCTTTTGGTAGATATAATTAATGAGTTGGTATCGAATCCAATCTGCTCCTTTCAGGGTCATTTACTGCTTTACAGCTCAACGTTTGTCCGGAGGGTCATGGCTTATAGGGGTAGGTTGAGCTTCCTACCTCCTTTGGTTTGGTCTTGTGGTCTGGTGGTAGCTGTAACTTGTTCTGAGAGTGGCTGTAGGTTGTTATGATGAATGCCGATCTTCTTAATTATTCTTGGCTTTTGTTGTCTCCCATGTAGCGTTGCTTTGTCTAGTCAAGTCTGTGTTTTCCCTTCCCCCTTTTTCTGTCTTTCGTCCATTGTTGTTAATTGTTTATTGTTGAATCGATGTTATGGTTAGTAGTGCTTACTTGGTGAAGCTATATGTTAGTTAGAGGTTGTTAAGTTTACCTGTTTCTGTAAGGAAAGTGATGATATGTATGCATGTGGCCTTTAAATTATGATTTCCTAATGTGTTAAATATTTGTGGATAAGTGTACGGAGCTCCTATCCGCTGTTGGTATCTGAGTAGTTCCATTCGCTGCTGATGGTAGTGGGGGCAGTCGTTGAAGATGTGTTGTATGGTGTCTTGTTCGGGGAGATGGGCGCATGTGGTGTTCTGGTGTCGTCGTTCCTTGAGATGTTGACCAAGACTGCTTTGGAGAAGCGTTTTTCCTGTTCGTAGTCTGTTGATGATCGTATCGTGTTTGCGGCTGGCGAGTTCTATGTATGGTAGGTGTCGTGTAACTTTCGGTTGTAGTTGGTGTACGGTTGTATAGTCTGCGTTGTTTTCCCATTGAAGTTGCCACTTGTTGTTGATGTAGGAACGGATAAAACTGTAGATTTCCCATGTGGTGTAGTGAATGTTGGTGATGTTTTATTCTGGTCTTGAAGTTGGCAAAGTTTGAGGAGGGTTTCTTCTTTTAGGTTGTTCTGAGTGGATGTTCTATTGGAGCTGAGAGTCTGTAGTGCACTGAGTGAATTGGAGATGATGAGGTATGTAGTGTGGGTGTGCGTTTCAAGCCAATGCAGTGCTTGGTCAATGGCCCATAGTTCTGCTGTATATACGGGGGCATCCGTTGGGTAACCTGGCTATGATCTTGTGTTGAATAGATGGTACTACAAACGCCGCTGCAGTTCTGTTGTTGCTTGTATCCCTGGAACCGTTTGTGTAAATTAATGTTCGATATACTGGTTTGCAAGGAGCTGCTGTATGATGGTGAGTAGTTTCCATGGATTGATGTACTTGATCCCGTGTTTTCTAAGGTCGAGGTTGATTTGTGGAGTTGAGTTGTGCCATGAAGTTGGGTCACTGTATTTCCTTGGATGCGCTTGTAGAGTTAATGTAGGTTGCAGTTGTAGTATTTGTATAACTTTATGGAAGTCAGGTGGATTAGGGACTCCTTTCTTCATTAATTTGGTGTTGCATTTTGTCATGGCAATCTTGACTGGTTTGATGTCTGGTAGGGTTGAGAGTCTGGCTGCGTATCTGAGTTGTATTTCTTCCCGTCGTTATGACATTGGTGGTTCGCTCGTAAGGACTTGTAGTTCTTTTAGTGAAGTGTTCGGTAGAGTTCATGTACATATCCCGAGGGCTTTGTACTGTATGGAGTCGAGGGCTTGCAATAAGTGTTTGCTAGCTGAGTCATATGCTTATGATGTGTAGTCGAGTTTAGATCTAATTAAGGCTCGGTAGACATTGCTAAGTGTTTACGAAAACAGATTATTCAGATTCTTCACATTTCGTGAAATAGTTTCGTAAAAAAGTAATTGACCATGAGGTTAAAAAGGATTGAGCTGATCACGCTCCCTTGCGGTGTTCCGTTTTCTAGGTGCATGTCGGATGATACATCGGAATTGATTTTAACTTTGAAGGTTCTATCCGTTAGGAAGTTTTCTATCCAGTGGTGAAGTTGTCCTCTGTTGCCAAATTGATTGAGTTTGGAGATTAGGCCCTTGGTCCACACAATGTCGAAAGCTTTCTCGAAGTTCAAAAAGATTGCAATCAGATGTCTGTTAACCTTGAGGGATGAGTTAAAAGCCAATTTGATGTGGGCTTCTAATCGTAGGATTTGATCTAGGGTTGTTTGATTGTTTCTGAATCCGCTTTGACTTTCGGTATAGAGGTTGTTGTATTCTAGATGGTGTTTAAGTCGGTTAGCGATCATTGTTTCCATTATCTTGCATATTGAGTTGGTGAGTGATATTGGTCTGTAGGAAGATGCGAGCCGTGGATTTTTGGTTGATTTAGGTATTGGAACGACAATCGCGTGTTTCCAGGAGGTTGGGATGTTGCCGGTAGTCCAGATTCGGTTTATAAGTTCTAGTGCAATTGGTTTAAGGTTGAAGGGAAGTTATTGATAAGCAGTATATTCTAAGTCGTCTTCTCCTGGGGCAGTTTGTTTCTTGTTTTGCAAAGCGTGGTCCCATTCGTAAATGTTGAAGAGGTCGTTGATTGGTGAAGAGTTACCATTATCCTGAGCCGATTGGTCTGTGAATATGTGCTTGTAGTTGGTATCCAAATTTGCTTTCAATGACAGGAAGTTCGGTGAGTGGTTGCTGTTACGGCTTGGCCTGTTGGAAGTGTTGTGCTAGTGTTTCTGTTGTGGAAGTGTTGTCATTGGATTCGATATAAATGGGTGACCGTTTGTTTTTCTTTCCTTTAATTGCGTTAATTTTATTCCATATTTCAATTTTGTGTGTTAGTGTTGAGCAGTAATCTTTCCAGGATTCCCTTTTGGCTTGTTTTAAGGTTCTCTTAGAGATGGCTTGTTGTCGTTTATAGATTAGTAGATCGGTTGATTGTTGTGTGATACAAAATCTATTTAATGCCTTTTTCTTATTCTTGATGGCTGTTTTGCAGTCTTCGTTCTACCAAGGTAAATTATGTTTTGCTTTGCCGCCATAGGAGCTTGGGATGGCTTGTTGTGCTGCTTCGTTGATGGTGTTGATCAGGTTATTGTAAAAGTTGTTAGTGTTATCATCATATATAGTGGTCCAGGTGTATGTAACTTAAGTTTTGTTGGTAGAGAGCCCAGTTGGCTTTGTGGAATTGCCATTTTGGTGAGTTGATGAAGTTGCTGGTTGGTTTTTCAGAGATGAACGTAATTTGTGCTGGAAAGTGGACATTGTAAGTCTTGTGCAATGTCCGCTGTAGCTAGGATGAGGTCCAGTGCTGTCATATTCCCTGTGTGTAGTTGTAGTCTAGTTGGTGTGACATCATTAAGTATATGTAGTTTTGCTTTCTTTATGAGTCAGTTGATCTGTTTTCCCCGTGTGTCAGTTCTATTCCCTCCCCATGTAGGATGATGTGCATTAAAGTCTCCGCATAGTATTGTGGGTATAGTATAGGTTTGAAGCATCTTGTCTATCATGGGTGCTGAAATTTGGAAGTGAGTGGATGGATCGTTGATGTTGTAGAGAGCTATGGTTCTTTGATGTAAAAGTATTTGTATTCCTTGTATTTCTAGATGATTATTCTCAATGTTGCCGGACATGTCTAGTGGTTGGGTGCACGGAAAGTCGTTGTGAAACGTAAATGGCTAAACCTCCCCCAGTGTGGCCGGTGGTACGGTTTTTGAGGTAGGTTGTGTCATAATCATTAATTTTAGGTGGTGTAGTTTGATTTGCTTTTAATTTAATTTCTTGTAGACATATGATGGACGGTTTGTTTTTACTTTCTTGTATGGAAGCTGCCAATTCTAGATAGTTGGTGTTTACTACCCTACATTTCCATTGCCAGATGGTAAAGGTTGGAGCAGTTGGAAATGGTGATTTGTTAGCTGGTGTCTTTTGTGCTTTGTTGAGCTCTGGCATATTGGTGTCTCTTTGGTTTGTAGCTGCAGGACTGGTTGATACCTGGCTGGTCTGTGTTGCTGGTGGATGGTGATTTGTATAGGGATTCCTGCGATTAGTGATTTTTCGGTAGGCTTTTATTTGCGCAGCGGAGTAGCACCAGATAATGATGTATGATTTCTTGGTGCGATGTATCTTGATTTGTCCCTTCTTATGCTGTAATAGTTCCTGTAAGATTGCTCTGTATGTAAGGGATTCTTTGGATTTCTGTAGGCAGGAGAGATCGAGTGTAAGGTAGCTAGGATGATATCTGCTCTGTGAGTTTTTCTTGGTAGGCTGTGTTGACTGTTCGTCATGGTGTTGTAGATAATGTGGGTCCTTGTACTGTGCTTTTGTAATTTGTCTTGTGGTTGATATTCTCTTGTATATGTTAGTACTAGTACATGAGGTATCCGATGTTAGGTCGTTCAAGTTGTTATCTTGTTGTACACTTGCTCTAGCTTTCTTATAGGTTTGGTGTTGTTGGTTGTTGTAGAGTTGTCTTCTTTTGGGTGATTGTTGTTTATTGGTATTAGGTAAGGTAGTGGAGGCCTTTCTTGGATTGGTCAGATCTGGTTTCGTTGTGCTGATATTGACTGTGCTTTTACAACGTGTTGGGCCTTTAAGTTGCTTACCTTTTGGTCCTATCCTTATGTCTTCGAATTCCGGAAAGTTGTGAGATTCTTTGTTGGCTAGGTTTGCTTGGTCCATAGATTCATGTGGGGAAGCTGTGGTAGTAATTTTTTCATTCTTGATTGCCCTCAGTATTTCTTGAATCTCCTTCGGGCTAAAACCTTAGAGGGTCCTGTGATTTGATCGTCATGTACGTTGCTATTGTCAGTGCGGTTTAAGGTGCTTGTTCTCTGTCCAGTGGTGTTCCGTAGATCTATAGTAGAGTGTGTTGAGTTCTGTCTTGTAATAGGTGTAGTTAGTTGATTGAGTTGTCCACCTTGATTTCTAGTTGTACTTGACAGGAAGGTTGAATTTCCAGTATTGTTATCCGGTGTGTTGATTTGTGTCAGGTTGCTTGTATGTTGTTTCCCATTCATTCCCTGATCTTGGGTGTTGTGTTGATGAGTTATGGCTCCATATGTTGTGTTGGTTAGTAGTAACCGTCTTCTTTTAGGCTCTGTTCTTGTAGGCGGTTTGGTTTTGATTCCTTGTATTTGGTTCAGGGCTTCCTCTACGGTGGATATAACGGTGGTGGTGGTTGGGGTAGGTTGTTGGTTTTCTTGTCTGTTTTTGCCATGATGTTTCTCTCCTCAGGCCTTTTTGGTGCTTTGATTTGAGGTACTTTTACCTTCTTGCGGCCTATGCTAAGTGATGAAGGCGAGAATATGATGATTTTCGGAGGTGTCTTAGTCGGTCCGGTTGGTGGTGGCGTTATATCCCTGTCTGCGTAGTAGTCTGAACCTATGCTTGAAGTCTTGCTTGTCGTTGTAGTGCCCGTCATCTCTCTTCGTTTAGTTGGAATGCCTGTTTAAGTCTTTGTGTCATGGTTCCTTTTGATGGTGGTCCGTAGAGCTAAGTACACTTTGTTCTTATGTATACTTTAATTTTAATTTATAAATGGAAAGGTTTGCTAATTCTTTATTATGCATTCAATGAGATAATAACAGTAATTGGGATTTTTAGTATTAATAATAACAATATATATATATATATATATATATATATATATATATATATATATATATATATATATATATTTACATTGGGTTATTCTATAGGTATAAAATGTGAGTTTGGAATGTAATGAATGCCCCAGTTTGACTTTAATCTGGATAAGTTATTAAATATTGTCATTTTTCCATGGGTATAACTATGTAGTTTAAGAGTTATGACTAGTTTAAATAAATTAAAATTAGTGCTTTAAACTTTTGATAGTGTGTAGTTAAAGGATGAGACTGTATATTGGATATTACATATATAAAACAATATATTATAATATGATCTAAAAGTTGTTAGCCAAAGAATGTGTGAACATTTAAATTATTAAATTGCTTATTTGTATTATAATTTTAGTTAAATCATTTCATTCCAGGATATTGGTATTCAGATATATTTGACATTACAGTAGTAAATACGCAAGTTATTTTTCGGTAGAATTTTGTGATATGTTATTTGAAGTTTGATTAGAAGGTTGGCATAAAATATTGAGACTCTTGCTAGATAGTAATTATTTTGCGTTGTTTAATAAATTTAGCGACGAAGAGTAGAAATAATAAATATAATTATGGTGTAATTAATTTGTTTAAATACTAATGAGAAATAAACTAAATTATTAGAACGAAGATAGATATATGATAAAATATAATGATATAATGACATTTAATATTAGAGTTATATAAAAATAGTTGAATTTGTAAGTTTTAAAGATTAAATAAGGAGTATACTTAAGTGTGTTAGTTATTTGTAAAGTTCAATTAAGGCATATATACATTTATTAAATGCCAAAATAGGATTATTCTTCCTAGCAATTAATATACGGTTAAATAGGGATATGAATGTTATTAAGAATTCATATTCTTCATCAATAGTGTTTTATTGATTGTGTGATTAATTTGTCCCTAACAAGTAGTAAAAGGAAGAAACATTTGAATTAAATACATTTAATACTAAATAAATTATGGGAATTGGGTAGACTTAGAACATCAGTTTAGGGTGTATGGTCTGAGTGTTATGTTTTAGTGTCCTTTATATTTGTTATTATTGGCTCCAATGATGAATGATTTTTCTTATGAATTGGTCAGGTAAAGTATTTAATAGTATGTAATGTAACTGGTGGTGTTGGTTTCTTTTCTTTTTTTTTTTTTTGTTTTTAGTTTGTTCCGTTAATTTATTGTGTAGAAAATTTAATTTGTAATATTTATGAGTTGCGAATATGTGGGCAGTTTTTGTCGTGCTACGTTAGTACCAGATATAAGGTAAGCGTCTAGACTTACTCGGTTTTTTCCCCTGCCTTGGGTTGGACATAGTACACAATTAATTTCACTATATATTCTCTACATTTGTTTCTCAGTACTGAACTTTCCACTGTGTGACAATCAATACAAATCATATGTTAATCTAAAATACCTTCAAAGATGACTTTACGGTTTAGTTCTTGTCAAGGGTTGACCTGCATTTTTTTGAGAGGCTGAATTGTAAACAAAACACCAGGCAACGGAACACAGAATTCACTTCCGGATCATCACCATGACCTTATTACTCAATGTGCACTGTCGCCGAAATACACACAGACAACCACACCATAAGCTCACATTTTAAAGAATAAACAATTGCCTTTAAATCCTTACCAAGAATGCCAAAATCTGACTCTAGTATCACCACTAAATTTAGACCGGAAAAAGTGATCTAAAAATAGACTGGGACTACATTCGTGGGTACTGAACCGGATTTTATTAATTGTGTACCGATTCCTGAAAGGGTCAATGTTTTTGTCAAACTTTTATATTTGCATTTTATTTTGCATGCCACTACTGTTTCAACTTCATACATAAAGTCTTTTGAAATTTCCTTGCAAGCAAGACATGTGACAGCTGTCAGAAAGTGTGTAGTGCTGGTGTTCTATAGGGTGCAATTTGAGGTCCAATTGTTCTTAAGAAACCAAAACTAAATTTGCTATATCTTCCTTAATTATAGGAATTTTTCAATGCAGTAAAAACCTAATTGTAATACTTGATAAGGCCTGTCTGAAAATAGTCTTCAAATTAAAAAATATTGATATATTAAATTTTAATGAAAATTTTAAAAAATATATAAATTTTAAAAACTTTTTATTTTACAAAAAATAAATTTTCATACAAGTTATGACATTCAGTTTGACAAATTTAAGGCAGCAATGTTGATTAATGATTGGTCTTTAAAACAAATGGTAGTTTAGGTCTGTACAACTGATAATATTAATCCCAGGGGTACTGAAGCATGATAGCTCACAGTGATTTTGACAGCAAATTACAATATGCCTATCCAGATGCATATAGGTGTACATACTAAAGAAACAATGACAGGTACTATGTTCCACATTTATTGTTTCAGGTACTTGGACAGTTGTTTGTATAACTAATATCCCACTCAAATTTAAAGTTTTGATGGGACCACTACCATGTTTTATAGCAAATATGCATTCCATTTTAATGCCGATAACTACAAAAGTCAACAATGCAATATGAAAATACAGTTTCACCTTACTGAAAAAAGATGCGAATCTCTCTCATGAAGATCTAAGCCATGTCTTTGAGATGCTGTATATCAGTGTACTGATATGAACTCAACTTGGTCACTTATAGCAGCACACTGCACATGTCCTTATGAGACCTTGCTATCACCATTGGACTACTGGAGAGCTTCCAAATTGATCCAACTCTAATACTTTGTTTCAGATACCAGACTAGACCTGAAAATATATAACATGTTTCACTTAATTCTAAAAAAAAGGAAGATGTAGGCAAATGAAGTTAAAATGTGTTAGATATGGTGATTTCAATATAACATTCAGGTTGCAAATATGGTTAAAAAAGGTAAACTTGATAGAGTGACACTCAAAGATGTGAAGCAATGGGCATGTATTAAAGTGACAAATGCATCCTAAAAATAGATGAAGTTTCTACAAGCATATTTAGCCATTTACAGGTTAAATAACTAATCAGGTAGAGTATGTATCATAAAGTTTAAGGCAATGTTGGAATGGTGAGGTTTGATCATTGGTGCAAACATTGATACATACCAGTATAGTGGAAAGTCAAATGACAATGTACCAAATTAAAATTTATTACTATATGCAATCCTATTCATGAAGGAAAAAACAATTTTAGATATTGTGAGTGAATATAGCAAAATGTGGCCACACAGATCAACTATAGGTACCAATAGATCCTATATCATCAACTAAATGTGAAATTTGCATCCCGAAAACTTGTAAACAAGGATGGATATTTGCATGTGTGGGACATATGCAATGTACTTGTTAAAATCACATGTGCAAACATGATTCAAATAATCTGTTTGAATATTTTTAGTCTATTTTTAAGAGTCTTGGCTACCAAGGTTTTAAGTTCAATGATTCAATGATTCAATGGAATGAAATATCAGCTGATGCTGCAATACCGCCCTCTGTCAAAGTACTAAATTGAAATGTGTTACCATACAGAGGCATATTCATGATGAAAATAACATCTTGGGATATTTTAAGTGCACACAATCAAAACTGAGCCTTACAGATTCACTATAGGTACCATGTCAGCCTAACAATGTCAACTTTTGATTCCAAACATTACAAAATATATGCATATTTGTTCATGTCAGCTATGTAACCATGTTAGGATCAGTTGTAGAAAGTTAAATTCAAATAATCTGTTTGAATATTACTTATGTAATCTTTAAAGTGTCAGATAACAAATATTATTAGTCATTAATAATGCATAAAGCAAAATGGATCATGAGAATTCCCATAATATCATCTAGGCTACAATGTCGCACTACATCAATCAACATCTTAAAGAAACTGAACAATAAAATGGAATGCATTCTGTGTTCAACTTACATCATTTTGCTGTTTTCTTACATGCAATGGTAAATATACCTGGGTAAAGTATATTTTACCCCTCTGACCTGTATTTCATTCTCTGACAGCTTAATATGATTTTGTAGAGAACTTGAACAGGTTCTAGTATAAAGTCTTCATCTCTGTCCTCTCACTAAATACCCTATAACTATGGTTATAAACAATTACTGATAGCTATACAAGCAGATATGTGTTACTCAGGAAGTCACCCCATCATAAACACATAAATTTGCTGTTTGAACCCCAAATAAATAGTTTCAATGACCTAAAGGTACAAAGCAAAGTAGAATTTTGTCTTCATGTATTTTAAATGAGGGTCTCATTTTGACTAATAAAGATATTTTCTCTGATCAAATTTGACAAATATCCATCATTTGAGCTTGTATATGGTGTAGGAGTATATTTATGCTGATATCATTTAATATCATTCCCAAAAAATATTATATATGTGTATACTTGGTGGAAAATTTTTATTTTTTAATTGTTTTTTTAAATTTCATTTAAATTTTTAAAATTAACATTATTTTTTTATTTTTAATTTCATTTTTATATTTTTAAAGTCAATATACATAACCTATTAAAATTTCATGTGTATGTCATTAATAATAAAAATTTTATATCAGTTTCAAGTTTTTACTGACAGGACATAGTACACAATTAATTTCACTATATATTCTCTACATTTGTTTCTCAGTACTGAACTTTCCACTGTGTGACAATCAATACAAATCATATGTTAATCTAAAATACCTTCAAAGATGACTTTACGGTTTAGTTCTTGTCAAGGGTTGACCTGCATTTTTTTGAGAGGCTGAATTGTAAACAAAACACCAGGCAACGGAACACAGAATTCACTTCCGGATCATCACCATGACCTTATTACTCAATGTGCACTGTCGCCGAAATACACACAGACAACCACACCATAAGCTCACATTTTAAAAAATAAACAATTGCCTTTAAATCCTTACCAAGAATGCCAAAATCTGACTCTAGTATCACCACTAAATTTAGACCGGAAAAAGTGATCTAAAAATAGACTGGGACTACATTCGTGGGTACTGAACCGGATTTTATTAATTGTGTACCGATTCCGGTTGCGATGTTATAAGCGCCTGTCTGATTAGGATTCTTTACCTGTACCGATACACTGTATTGTATGCTAGACTATAATAAGAAATTGTATTGATTTTTGCATTTTAGTTTTTAAAGTGGTTTAATCTAAGATGATAGTTTGTTTGGCGTGCGAATTTAAATTTAGGTGGTAAGGCTAATTTATGTTATCTTCATTTTGTAACACGAGGGAATTTGAAAGTTGCCTGTTAGTGGTATCATGTTACAGTGATGGTCGGGTTAGAGCTGAGAAGTTCTACAGGCGGGTTACTATGCGACTAGTGCCTGAAGGTGATTTATTTTGTTAGCCGCGTGGTGAGGTCTTTGTCTTTGCTTTGTATTAGCGTCCTACAATGTATATAGTTATATTTTTGGGTGAATCATAGAATGGCTGAATTAATAACGTTTATAAGCAGTATAAAACAATGAATTTAAGAATAGTTATTTGGTATTTAAACTAACTTTCGACTAATATTGTTGTTGTTCTGAGGCTTAACGCCATTTTTCAGCACGATAGGCTATACATGGTGGCCAGTATTAATGGTGGAGGAAGAAACCGCGAAATCCGCTGAAAGAACCACCGACTCACGAGAAGCTACTGGTAAGCTTTCTCACATATCCACATTCGCCGAATCTTAGACTCGAACCCACGCAGACAGAGGTGAGATGGCAGTGATCCGTAACGGATAGCGCTTTAGACAACTCGGTCACTCGGGGCCCCTTCGACTAATATGGTCGTTTAAATAAACTTTTAAGGTTGTGTTTATCTGTGGTAGTGAATTTATGAAAGGATAGAAGTTTGTAAATACGTTACAATGATTAAGTTGGTATTAATGGTATGGTTAGTAGGTGGGGCCCACGTTTTGTTAGGTATATATTTATATATCATGAGATATTGGTTACTATGTGTGTTGCTAGCGAGCTTGACATTAAGAGGGGTTATTTGCGTTAGTAAAGAAGTTTAATTTAAATACCTGTTGATGTTATTCGTCTCTCGATGTAAGAATTTGTAATTTGAAGAATCGTTACTATTTCCAGTCGTCCCATTGTTTTACATGCTGTGACGATCCAAGAATCTCTGCAGACTCACTATCAGTTGAATGTAATTGTTCCGTTATACTGGTTGTGATAATTTACCAATGTTTAAGGCAGTAAATTACACCGCTTGAATAATACACTATGATCTTCGTATCGTCTTCTTCTTTCTTCCTTCTTCTTTCTTCTTCCTGCGCTTTTCTCTGGAAACATGTCTGAACTATTCAGTGGCTGAGACTCGAATCCCGAATGAATGCTGCATGTTTATTGATTGATTGATAGTGTATATAGTCGCATTTGCACCTAGATGCTTTACGACTGTTTATAGCCCTTAAAAGGACTAGAGGCCCTCCTGTGATGGCAGAGCTCTCTGTGCCCCAGTGCTTGGGCTTTGACACCCTAAAGCTTAGGCGCTTTTTCGGTGCGCTTGATCAGTTGACCTTTGATACTTAATATTGAGGAATGGATTGGAACATTGAAGAATGCTCCCTAAACCAGCCTTATGGAAAGGTAACGCTCAGAAAGCCGTCTCTTGAAATGAAGAGGTCGGGGGGGGGTATGGCTTATTTTTGTTTTGTTTTTGGACTTATGGGACTCACTGGCCGAGCCGCCAGCAGATCCCTTAATTTGTTGGTGGGGATACCACATTCATTGAATATGGTTCGTTGTCCGGATGGGCTTATAAGACCCACTGGTAGTGCTGCCAGCTAATCCCTTAATTTGTTTGGAGGGGGTACCCCATTCATCGAATGTGGTTCGTTTTCCGGAGTGTTCTTATGGGACCCACTGACAGAGCTGCCAGCTAATCCCTTGATTTGATTTGGGTTTGAGTTTGCAGGATAGAGGAAGGATTTATATCTCTGTACCCTTGGACTGATTGTAGGCTATTTGAAGTTATTATTCTTTTCATTGTTAGGCATTTTGAAAATTCTTTTCATGTGTGCTAGGGCTGGTGCCCTATCCTTATTATAATTGGCAGCGGAGGAGGAGGAGGAATTGAAGTGAGCAGCTGTGGTACTCCCGTTGTTGTGTCCGTTGTTTTCTGGTCCTTGCTGTTGGCTGTTTCCTGGGTAAAAGGCTATTACGAGATATACCAGTGCAAGTAATTAATTAACTTTAATGTATGCCATATAATCCCGTTGCCTAAGTTGATTTGTTCCCTATCATTGCCAAACATGTGTTAGTCACATACGTATCAATGAGTTTAGTTGTGTATTGCCTATTCGTTATTTAAGGTTAGTATGTTTTGGATTCTATGCGTAAATGAATGTCCGAAAAATTCCGTCTAATTTGTAGGTCTAGGGGACCTTTTAAATTTTTGTGATCTGTGGTAGATTGTATGAATGAGTTGGTAAAATATCCAATCGGTTCCATTCAGGGCCATTTACTGGTTATTGATCGAAAATGAATGGGCTTTCATATGCCAAAAGAAAGCCCTAGGCGTTAAATATTGAGGGAGCAGGGGCAAGCGACTTTACTGCTCAACGTTTGTCCGAGGGGCATGGCTTATAGGGGTAGGTCGAGCTTCCTACCCCCTTTGGTTTGGTCTTGTGGTCCGGTAGTAGCTGCACCTTGTTCTGGGAGTGGCTGAATGTTGTTATGTTGGTTGCCGATCTTCTTAGTTATTCTGGGCTTTTGTTGTCTCCCATGTAGCGTTGCTTTGTCTAATCAAGTCAGTGTTTTCCTGTCCCCTTTTCCTGTCTTTCGTCCATAGTTGTTAATAGTTTATTGTTAAATCGATATTATGGTTAGTAGTGTTTACCTGGTGAAGCTATATGTTAGAGGTTATTAAGTTTACCTATTTCTGTAAGGAAAGTGATATGTGTGCATGTGGCCTTTAAATTATGATTTTTTATTGTGTTTAATATTTGTGGATAAGTGTACGGAGCTCCTATCCGCTGTTGGTATCTGAGTAGTTCCATTCGCTGCTGATGGTAGTGGGGGCAGTCGTTGAAGATGAGTTGTATGGTGTCTTGTTCGGGGAGATGGGCGCATGTAGTTATCTGGTTTCAGCGTTCCTTGAGATTTTGACCAAGACTGCTTTGAAGAAGTGTTTTTCCTGTTCGTAGTCTGTTGATGATCGCATTGTGTTTGCGGCTGGTGAGTTCTATGTATTGTAGGTGTCGTGTAACTTTTGGTTGTAGCTGGTGTACGGTTGTATAGTCTGCGTTGTTTTCCCATTGAAGTTGCCACTTGTTGTTGATGTAGGAACGGATAAAACTGTAGATTTCTCTTGTGGTGTATTCACTGTTGGTGATGTTCATGTGCTGTAAACCTTCTTTGGCTGCTTGATCAGCTAATTTGTTGCCATGAAGCTTAATGTGTGATGGTACCCACAGGAATTCTACAGTTTTATTCTGGTTTTGAAGTTGGCAAAGTTTGAGGAGGGTTTATTCTTTTAAGTTGTTCTGATTGGATGTTCAATTGGAGCGAAGAGTCTGTATTGCACTGAGTGAATCGGAGATAATGAGGTATGTAGTGTGGGTGTGCGTTTTATTCTTGGAATAAACATACTGCCAAATTAGAACGATGGACCTGCCGACATTTTGCTAAGCAAAGGGGTAATTAAACTAAATGGTGTATCAATACCATGCATACGGATTGGACCTAATGAGGATACAGTGAGAAATCTAAGAGCAGCAGACGATTTCATCATACCAGGAAATAGTGAAGCAGTAATAGATGTTTTTGTAGATAGGAGGGAAGAAGATGGATTTGCAAAACAAAAAGAGTTTCTGATTGAAGCAATTGAACATTTTACAGATAAATATCCCCTGATTGTGGTTCCTTCGTTAGTGGATACAAAAGATAAAGTCACTCAGAAGGTCAGGGTACTCAATCCATATCCAACAGCTGTATCTATCAAACAGGATGCATGCATTGGACAAGCATATATACATGACAGCATTTAAATGACACTCTTTGACACTGAAGATACTGAAGAAACTGTAAATTTTAGCCAAATTCGCAGAATTAAAAATCAGAAGTCAGAAAGACAATGTCTTAATGCGATGGAGAGTAACTTCGAAGGAGTGGATGTAAAGATCTCTGTTGGGAATGATAGCTGCGATGTACCTGAACACTTACAAGATTTCTATCAGAGTACTGTTGCAACAAAAGACCAACAAGAAACAAAAGTGATTGGAGATTTACTTAATAAACAAAAGTGATTGGAGATTTACTTAATAAGTTTGCAAATACATTTTCCAGAGAAGACAATGATTTGGGATTGACAACACTGATTGAGCACATTATTGGCACTAAAGATGCAAAACCAGTCAAACAACCCCCAAGACGAGTGCCACTGGCCTTCGCTGCAGAAGAAAAGAAAGCAATAAAAGAACTGGAGGATAAAGGAGTGATACAGAAATCTACTTCACCTTGGTCATCATCCAATGTGCTGGTCAGAAAGAAGAATAGCCAGGTTATACCTTGTGTTGATTACATACGATTGAATGCTTTGACTGTTAAGGATGCTTTTCCTTTACCCCGTGTGCAATATCACTTGAATGCAGTTGCTGGAGCAGAGTCTTTCTCGACATTAGATCTTACCTCAGGATATCACCAAATTCCAATGAGAGGTGAAGACATTCCAAAGACAGCCTTCGTCACCAAGTATGGACTCTATACGAATATAAGACCATGCCCATGGGACTTACTGGAGTCCCAGATACCTTCCAACGCCTAGTTGAGTTAGTACTTCAAGGACTTCAATGGCAAACCTGTCTCATCTACATTGACTGCATCATTGTTTTGGGGACAACTTTGAGGAACACATGTCACGACTTGAAGAAGTTTTGTAAAGAATACAGAACGCTGGATTAAAACTAAAGCCAGATAAATGTCGTTTACTACAAAATGAGGTGGAATTTTTGGGTCATAATGTTAGCAAGGAGGGAGTTAAACCTTGTCCTAGGAACATCATGAAAATACTGTAGTGGTCTACACCAACAAATGTTACAGATGTACGACAAATATTAGGGATGGGAAGTTATTATTGCTGTTTTGTGAAAAACTTTTACAATATTGTATACCCTATGGTGGAACTGACACGCAAGGGGAAGTCTTTTCAGTGGACCCCTTTATGTGAGGAAGCATTTGAACATTCAAAGAAAGCACTTGCATGTCCAGATATCATGGCTTATTCTTTATCAACTTGTGAGTTTATTCTTGACACTGATGCCAGTGATGTGGGAATAGGTGCTGTTCTCAGTCAATACCAAGATGGTAAAGAACGAGTGATAGCTTTCGACAATCAATCTTTAAACTGAGCAGAGAAAATCTACTGTGCAACTGACAAGGAACTATTAGCAGTGCGATATTTTGTTGAGTATTTTAGACAATACCTTTTGGGCAGAGCCTTCAGAATCATGACAGACAATCAGGCTTTGGTTTGGCTGTTCAAACTGAAAGAACCAAAGGGACAGATAGCTACATGGGTTGAAATCCTATCAGCATATAACTTTACAGTGGAATATCGTTGTGGCACCAAGCATGACAATGCAGATGCTCTCAGCAGGTGTCCTAATCCACGGGATTGCAACTGTGATGATGCTGATATGATGTAGCCATTGCGCTGTGGACCATGCAAGAAATGTAGGAAAAGAGAAGACGACATAATGGAATATTTCTCAGAAACAAACAGATCGGGTCCTAAGCAGGGAGAGAGTCCTCAGAAAGTTAATGTAGAAGAAACTTTAGATAACAATCAGATAGCTGACAGCTTGCCCTTTATTGATGAAGAACATGTGATGGTTTCCAATCAGGCAGAGGGTCCCATGGTCAAGACTGAACAAGAGAGTGAGAATTTAAAAACTGTGAAAACCAGAGCTCAATACAGAAAGGAACTAAAGACAAATATAATCCCTGAAGAGGAGAAAGAAGTTTAATGCAGAAAAGAGAATAAGTCCAACAGTTGGGTGCCTTGGGCTGGAAACTACAGTATGATGAAACTTCAACAGCTACAAGAAGAGGATGAAGACATAGGACCTATCATGAAAGCAAAACAAGAGAATAAACAACAATCAAGTTCAGCAATTACTGCTTTGAGTCCAGCAACACGACATTATTGGTTATTATGGGATATCTTAGAACTGTAGGATGGGGTTCTGTTTAAGAAGTTCATCAGAAAAGATGGCACTGTAGAACATTTACAAATCATTGTTCCTTTGGTATTGAGGAAACATATCATGTTTCAGATGCATGATTCTGTGCTATCTGGACACTTAGGAATAAAGAAGACACGTGAGAAAACTCTTCAAAGATTTTACTGGTACGAAATGCGTGAAGACATTAAGAACTGGGCAATGAAATGTGATATTTGTGCTACAAATAAGAAACCCAGCAAGAATCCAAGAGCTCCATTGGACAATATGGCAGTTGGAGCACCCTTGGATAGGTTGGCAACAGATATTTTTGGGCATTTACCTCAGACACCTAGGGGAAACCATTACATTTTGGTTGCAACTGATTATTTTACCAAATGGGTAGAAATATTTGCAGTACCTGACCAGACTGCTGAAACATGTGCACATAAATTATTGGAGGAGGATATTAGCAGATTTGGATGTCCTTTGACCATACATTCTGATCAAGGTCGAAATTATGAAAGTGACATTTTCACAAAGTTGTGCCAAATGATAGAAATACGGAAAACTAGAACAAGTGTTAGAAATCCAAGATGTAATGGACTGATAGAGAGGTTCAACCATACTCTTGTAAGGATGATCAAAGCCTATTTGAGGGGAGAGCAAGAGAACTGGGATTTGCACATAGGTTGTTTAGCGGCTGCTATCGAACTACACCACACGAGTCCACATGTTTAACGCCAAATGTTAGGAAGAGAAGTAAAGTTGCCTGCAGAACTTGCCATAAAAGTATCATAAGCTTGAAGGTAACTATCAATTCACCACCGTATGCACTATGCTTAAAACGTGGTGGTTCGTGCGTACTTTCTATTGTCATGTTGCTACGGGAGGGAAGCAACCACGTGGCGTAACAGTGGTATTAAAACTAAACTGGAAAGAATTTAATGAACTTTATTTTTAAAATAAATAATTTCATTTTCTGTAACTTTTTTTTGCCATTCTGCGACATGATAACATTAGAACATAATGAAATGGCTTATGTGAATAGTAGATCATTCCATGACCGCCATGTTGTTTGGTTCGATTCATTTCGACATTGGATGATAGTCCTTGCTAGGGGTTAGTAGTTAGTGTATCCGGATGAGTTAAACAGTTATGCATTGGATAGGAGGCAGGGGAAAGTAAATGTATTATACTTCTTGTCAATTAACTGCATGACACGATCACATCTTAAGCAAACATAAACAGGACATGATGAAAACCAAACGGGACATAATGAAAAAGACTATCAAATAAATTTTCAAGAAATCATGCAGCGAGGCTTGTAAAAGACAAAACTATATATTTTCTTCTATATACGATATCATAAAAATAGGAACATGTATCTTGCGTGCCTGCATTAACACAGCCAACTCGAAATTGAAATCAAATTGCACTCACAAGGCAAGTAATATTTGATAGAAAATCTAGTTTCATAAACTGCAGACCCAGAATAAGTTTTTATATGTTATGCTTACTCTAATTAATTAATTTGTTGTTAATTAACCTTTCAATAATCTGAAATAAAATTATCCAGTGGTGCTCACATTACTCAATTGGTTGCAATGATCTTAAAGAACACCTAGAAGAAATAACCAATCTTGAGCAAACTGTACTAGTGATATGAGAGAGAGAGAGAGAGAGAGAGAGAGAGAGAGAGAGAGAGAGAGAGAGAGAGAGAGAGAGAGAGAGAGAGAGAGAGAGAGAGAGATGCTAACAACGAATATTTTCGTTTGCCTTTGACCAAAATTCGCTAGAATTTCATCAATCCTTTGACAAGTTTTTAACTTCGTAGGCGTGCAGGAAAAATCCTTGTATTGTAAATTTAGCCAACAATTACATTAGGCGTGACCCCCATCCCCGGGACAAGGATTGCTTTTACAAGGGTGAAGTGTTGAAATTCACCGACAAATCTACGTCAGTTACATTCCTCGTCGATGATGCACTAAGAATGAATATACAAAGGTAAATACTTCTTTTGGAATGGGCATGTTACTGAGTCACCTTTACTTGAGCGTGAATATTTGAATAAATATTTTCAGACCGGAGCAATGAAAATATCGCAGAGTAACTGTGCACGTTGGATTAACTGTGACAAGTACATTTTTCCAAAAAGATATAATACCTTAATCGTTCCAAATAACTGGGGAACGCGGGTTGGACGAAAGATTGTCAATTAACATAATCAATTACACAAAGGTAAAAATGAACAAGGGGAGAAAGCATACATCAAACATACTTAAAATGGTCAAATTTGAATTAAATTTGACAAAGTTATATCGATTGACGATAACAAGCGTATTATACCAAATTGACTATGATTTGGACCAAATGAACCCTTAAGGCAGCAGGACGGTTATAATCACCGACTGATAAATGGTCTGTAACAGTGTTTGAATGGTTGGTATATATATATATATATATATATATATATATATATATATATATATATATATATATATATATATATATATATATATATATAATTTGAATGTTATGTAAATATAAGTCGTCTTATAGAAATTTCGCTTCTCGTATCAGATTAAGTCCGCATGGAAGCCCGCCTTAGTGTTTAAAGGTCTGTTAGCCTGATATGCAAGCATGGGGTCATACCCACCTTATGCTAATTACTCGTTGTGACAGACCGATCTACGTTGACAATACATAAGTGAGTCACAGTTAGAAAACTACAGTTGACTATGATATATCATTTGAAACCATACAGTTTGAAACGGACAGCATTGTTAAAGAATTCACGCCTGCGGCTCATGTCACAATTATATTATAATAGTTAGTTTGCAAATTTTTTTCTTAATATCTTGAATGTATCTTATCGATTCATAATAGAAGCACAATGATTTTTGAGGCAGTTACAACGTATTTCACTTGTTTCTAAACTTGTAAAATGTGAACTTTTTGCCCAAAGTTTAAGAACGATTAAATAAAAACCACTTGAGGCTGACAAATAAAATCTGATGGGCATGTTCGTATTCACTAGCTTGTTGACCTGTTAACTTTTCACACCATTATAACACTGCTTCATTTTTATTTCTCCTTAGATATTTTTAAACCTTTTGAACTTAGACTGTCATTGTAGCGATAATTGTCCTCGTTGTCGAACTCAAAGGTTCTGTTTGATAATTCAGAGTTAAATGTGATTGTGTCAACCCAGGTCATTTAGGATCATCCTGCGGTTTAGATAACAATTTAAATAAGGTTAACAGATTATACACGAATCGTCAATTGAATGCCCATTTTTCTCATTTATAGTCCGTATCTAAACAGTTCGTTGATAACAAAAAAGTGTTTCGACCTCGCCATAGGTCTCATCAGGTGGCAGTTAGTAACACAACTGCACATAACATGCGTTGTTTTCCCTTCAGTACCGTGTTTTCTTCATGGTGTCTTTGAGCACTGTCATTTTGCACATGAAATTACGATATTAAGATAATCTTTTCTGCTCCTGCTAAAACTGTGCATTGCATTGGAGTGATCGTCCTTGGTGTTCTAGGAATCCTTTGCAGTAGTCAGACTTCTTATTGCCTTGCTGAGTCCTGTACCTCAGATTGTCCTGTATCATAAGGTATCACAGTACCAATTGCTTTTCCATAAACCGCAATGCTAATGTTTTGCGAAATAAATATACTTTCTATTCTACCTCAGCATGCATGCCACACACTGTCAGAGAGAACAATGTTAGATTGTTAATTTGATAACACCGAAAATAGGTACTCCATTGCATTTAAGAGAGATAACTCTGCTTGAACTAGACAGGGGTAAGAGTTATCTAGTTACACCGGACACATTTTGAGTCATGTGTACCACATTTTTAAAAAAGTCTTAAAAAATACAAAATGTGATCTAGATATGAATTAACATAATTTCCCATGTTGCCAAGAGGCTCAACTTTTTTTTTAAAGCCTAACAGAAAGTACAACTCTTACATAATGCACCAATCACAGCTAGTTTTGTTGTTTATTTCTGAATGCAATGTTCCCTACACCTTAAGCTCCGCCCACCTGGGGTTGTACAATTGGTACCGTTATACCATAAATCCTAGTCTTGTTAGAATACGTTGCGTGGTTTGTGGACGCTTTTGATACAAATGACGGTAAGTGCAGTCTGTATCCATTGTCTCCAGTGATCTCAGAGTACTTGTTACAAGTTTACTTCCCAAGTGTGTCGCTTTTGTTTTCAGTGATGATCCCAGTTTGTAATTGAGTATGTATTGCTGATTGAGTATGTATTGCTGAATGAACTCTTGCCTCAAAGTTTTGGGAATAGTTCACATTTTAGGCAATGAAACACTGAATGATCTGTCACAGCCTTACATTTGTGTGTGTGCGTGTGTGTGTATTAAGTCGTAGTCTTTCTTCAACATCACAGGAGTTTTATTTTCAGAACTTCTAGAAGAATATTCTTAACATTTTCTGTCATGTTTAAATGAGTTACTTGATGAGGGCCAATATATGCTTATCCTATCCACCAGCTGTTAGTACTTCCCCCCACCACCACAGACCTTTGAATGATGCCAGAAATTTGAGCAGTCCCGTGAATAATGGAGCAAAGTGGAATCTAGAACTTGGGAAAGTTGACATTTAATTTTTGTAAAATCACCGTTATTCTCCTCTATCAGTTGCTTAAGATCAAACTGCAGCGTGCTTTAATGTCTTAGCTGACAATATTTTGTTTGAGTTTGTTTCCTTCTCTTCTTATTCCTGGAAACTTGATTTCACCAAATATTAACAGAACCGGACGGGGTCCGATAGTCGTTCTACTTCAGACATTGGATGCAAAATGTTGTAAGCATCTTGAAAGCCAACAGAAGCCTGTTCATCTCCATCTGTTGTTGTATGTCTAATGAGAATCTCTTGCAGCACAAACTTTATTCCCATTTCTCTTGCCATTTCATGTTGAATGTGGTGTAGCTGGTGACAGATTTGATGTGCAGTAAGCATGACCTTCTAGACATTGCACATCAAAACCTTTCCCCTTCAACCATGCTCCAGTCCAACATAGCTTGTTTTATACTGTAATCCCCCACAATGTATTGCTTCTGTAACAGTTTCACAGGCAATTCCAACCCCTTGCGATGAACTTTGACCAGGTTTCTTTTCATGTTCAAAGCGAATGGCATTATATCTTGCGTCAAAAGCGACATCTGTTTGCTCAGGCTTCTGAATAAAACGCATGACATTAACCTGTCTGACTAATTTCAGCTTGTCTGTCATATTTTTTTTATTGAGCTCCATACTCCATAGTTGCTTTGCCTACAATGTTGTAGGCCCTTTGCATAGATGTTCTGATAGGTGGCGGAATGTCATCTAGCCCTGGTATTGCCCATTGGTGTATCTTGTTGTCCTGCTTGGAACATCATATTTACAGCAGCAGGGTTTGTCCCAGTTTTTTTTGTTGGTTTTTTTTTTGTTTTATCTCCTCATACAACTTATGCTCTGGTGACTTAGAACAGCAGTTTTTACACACCAAGCAAGTCCACATTTTCTTTCATGCGCAATTTGGAACTCTGATCTATCGCATATGTTGATTTGATTACCATAGCGATGAATAATATAATTCCGCAACTCAGCATTTGTTTTTCACGCAGACGATATGTATCCCGTCGTGCTCATTCAATTCTGTCTCTTTCAGGTCTAGTTTTGTTTTGGATGATGGTCGTAAAAGTTTTACAGATTCAGGTGTGCCATTACGGTTTGGTGCCTGAACTGACTGGAGATCCTCATTTGTCGGCTTTTTCACTGCTATGAGAGAGAACTTATCTGTATCTGTTATTCTGGTCTCTGAAACAGATGCAGCCCTGGAACTTGGTAGAATATCATCATTCAGATATCTGACTCCTTTGTTATGTGGAATATTTCCAGGTTTAAAAAAAATGTCTTCTTCTTATTGTACCTTTTCATGGTTTCCATTACAATAACTGCATGTAAATGCAAGAAGTATGCTCTCTCTCTCTCTCTATCTCACTTATATAACTAGTAAAAAGCATGCTAGCTTGGTTTCAGAGAACTACACCTACTCTTCAATACAATTGGAAGCCTAACACCTGAGGGCTCCTACCTTCGTGGATGGAAATGATATCATGTTCTTGGTTAGTACTTCTAGCTAGCCTATTTAGATGCTACCAATTTTCAGGTGTTTGCTATATTAACAGACCTTGTTTAATTGCTTCAAACCTGATAAGGTAGACCATTGACGTTCATGATAAAGAAATGGAGAGACCTTACCATAGAATTAAATTTTTCAACTTCAGGTTTTAAATTTTCATTAAAATTTAAATTAAATTTAAATTATCATCTAAAAACATGTATCCTCTTTTAAAACTAAATTTTCTAGGAATATTTAAAAGTCAAGTTTAATTTCTAGTGATTTCCAGATTGGTGTTAGGACTAAAAACTAATTACAGTTTATATTGATTACCAAAATCACAATTAAATTTTTAGTTTTGTGCATTTTTGACATTCGGCCATATGGAATTGGCTTGTGCTTGTGTTACAGTGGTATCAGCTAAAAACATGTATCTGTCCTATTCATGGATAAAATACCTTTAAATGTTGGAGCAGTATTTACGAGATATTGATTTGATCACGGATGGAAGTTTTGTCCTTTGAGGTGAAATCATCTAAGCCTGTCATGAACCGGGTCAGAATTAGTAATTCCAGTTCAGTACCCACGAATGTAGCTCTAGTCTATTTTAGAACATTTTTTACTCTTACATTTTGGTCGTAATAGATCAGTAATATTTATGCATTTTGGTAGGGATTTAACGGTAATTGTTTATTCTTGAGAATATGAGCTTTTGGCGTGGTTATATGTGTGTATTTCTCCAACAGTGCACATGAGTAATAACGGCTTGGTGATGATCCGGAAGTGAAATCCGCGTTCCACTGCATGCTGCTTTGTTTATAGTCCAGCCACGAACTTCACTGTGAAGTCATCTTTGAAGGTCTTTTAGATTAACATATGATTTACATTGATTGTCACACAGAGGAAAGAGACTATATAGTAAAATTAATCGTGTCATATGTCCATTTCCCTCTATTTTGAAGTTATCGATTGAGGGTTTCATTCGGGTACGTTCGGTTCCTTTTACGTGCATTATATGCGAACTTCAAATTTATTGGTTGGCTCAATTTCCGGTCGTTTATAGTAATAGTCCCACAGTTGACGTAGGTGTTTAATAACGGATAGTTCAATGACAATGACAATATTTTCTTGGTAATGTATGCCGTATGTCCATAATACTACTGCTACACAACAATATTGAAATGATGTATACTGCCAAATTGCAAATAGATTTAACACAAAAGGTGAAGAAGGAAAGAAAAGATGGAAATATGTAGAATATTAAACAAAACAAGAAATGTATAACTACATATCGGTAGAGAAAAACTAAAGTAAAATAACAATATAATTACTAGTACATTTGATCTTTTCTCTTAAATGCTGAAAAGACAAATTGTATAAGTTGAGGTATAATGACATGGTTTTTGAATTTATCAATTTATAGAAGATTTTTTCACGTGTGTTATCCGTTAAAATATTGCTGGTATGAATCTATTTTTGACATCTGCATAAAAAGGACACTATAAACCAAAGTGATGCTCATCTTCTATTTTTCTGTTATTACATTACATACATATACGTTGAATTGGGGGTGGGTGGGGCATCGTACCGTCATTCCTCTAAGTTATGAGCGACACAACGAAGTCTGCTTAACTCATTTTGTAGATGGGTGTATAAAGCTGAACGGAAAAAAGTATCACAGCAAATGTGATATGCCTCGTGTGATTTTCTTACAGCTAAATTCCAACTTGGAATTAAATTTTCTTTAAGACGTAGTCTGAAATTCACTATAAAATACTTTTTCATCTCCTACATCCTGTGCAAACCAACTCTAGTGAAATCCATATTTGAAATAGTATGTCTTTAACTTTCGAAACCCATGTAACTTTTCTGAACTGTTCATGACTCTGTGGTCTTAAACTAAGTAGAAAAAAAGCACGAAAAGAAAAAAGTTTTGTGAAATTTAACAAATAATTTTCCCTAAAATACAAAGTGAAAATTTTTAAAAGAACTTACAGTAATGCAGATTAAATCCCAAATAGTCCTAAAAGATTTATCACAAGTCCAAATTTATATATTTCCTACTGAATTCCAGTGGTATTCCAAACAAGTTTCAATGTTGAATGCTCTGACGTGTCTCTTATCTCGAACATGCCTTTGCGCATGTGACCCGTAGTGAGGCGATATGCTCACAGTATTTTGATTTACAACAATAATATAAACCAATAATTTTCCTGTCTGAAGACATTATGAATCCAAATTTAATTGTCCAGTTCAAGAATATTATTGGTATTTCCAGTGTATAATAATTTGCATAAATAATCCTCCCCCCCTACATGAAATACTTAATACGACAGTAAAATTAAATCTACCTCAGACGTGAAATGCAATGAATAATTTTATCAAGTAAACAACGATACACATAAAGGTAAGACACAACATTAAAACCAGGATGAGTGTCAAATGTTCATTTTTAGGATCTTAGCTGTCAACAAGATAGGGAATTTTACTACAGTTATAATTAATAACATGGGAAACATCAGATAGATTAGGTATTTCCATGGAGAATATCATGGAAATACCAATGTAATAAATCCAGACCAAAATAAACATGTTTACACTTATTGATAATGATCTTAATATTTAACCCACAGTCATGGAGAAATATTAATTACGTATTATATGTTCACAAGATAAATGTTACTTGTTAGGTCCACAATGAACTTTATTTTGGTTAAGGTCAAGTTCAAAATAAAATTATACATAACATATAATCACGGTGAAAAATCTAACAATTACAAATTAAATATACATAACACGACTCATAATTTTTTTGACTGTAAAATAACGTCGTGTTGGGTATCTATTATCAATTATAATGGGCACCAGCACATAAGGGGGTGGAAAACAGTAGCTTACTTCTTTATGTTTGCCCCCTCCTCAAATATTAATTCTGCGGGATCCACTGTAATTTATTCTAATGAACCTAATTCAATGCTAAATATATTTACAAAAATAATTAAAACATTCAAGTAATCATCCACATCCTTCTCGTGGTAGAAGGTTGTATGTATGTGTCAGGAAGGTTTAGAAATCATGTGCAAAACCTATCATGTACCTTTTGAACTACATATGAATATTCATATCCCAAAAGTTTATCAGCATGGGTTAATACAGGGCTAATAATAGCATCAGAGTTTGAAAGTTTCTGTCAAGAAAAGTATTTTGAATAATACCCACTGTATCTAGAGACTTGTTTGCTTGAATTGCCAGTTATTGCTTTGTTTTCGTCCAGATAAGTTTAGGTGCGAAATATAATTCCATGTACAGTTTAGATTTGTTTATCCTAGTAATATCACTTTTTTTTACCTCAGAGAACTGCCGTTTCGCAAAACAATAATTTTTGTTCAAACCGCTCTGGTGGCCTTGTGGTTAGAATGCCCTCATCGAATGCGGGAGGTCGGGGTTTCGAAGCCCAGCTGATTCATAATAAAGACTTATAAAAATGGTACTAGAAGCTCTCTTGCTTGGCGCTCAGCATTAACAGGATAGTGTTAGGACTTGTTGGCCTGGCGTCTGGATAATGTGACTGGGTGAGACATCATGCCATATGTCTGCAACATGATGTCCAAATGCTAGACATCACTGTAAACTCTCACTGCGGATATCGTAGCGATATGAATGAAAATGTTTAAAACTACGTTAAAAATCCAAAGCAAGCAAACACATACACACACACACAATGTCTGTTTTATGTAAGTTAACACACATTCTACAGCTTTCTCCACAATATTCATTTGCCTATGTAAAAACCGACTGTATAAGCACAATTTGCAACGTCATCAGTATGGAACAGAGTAATAATGTCAGATATTTCTTGTGTATTTCTCGTTAGTAGTATGATGTTAAATTATTTGTAAATAGATTGAACAGAGGAGGGTCTAATAGACAGCCTTGTCTGGTGTCAATCTTACAGATGAAACGTTATGTATATTGTTCTTTTATCTGCACGTCTAACGTAGATTTGCGTACATCGAGACTAAACAAGTCTGTAATTTTACCTGATCAGTAGAGTAGAAAGCTAAGAAGTCTACAAAAAGACATTGAAAACACCTTTTCTACTCAGCTATTTCTGAACTATTGCTTGAAGCAAAGACACCACCCCCCGCCCCAAAACATTACTTATTGTTGAGTAGCCTTTGCGGAATTCCGTTGAGCTTCATGAATTGTGTTATTAATTAGCGTCTCACTACTGAATAAACAGTAGGTTTAAAATACTAGTACAAATTTTATTTCAAATATCAATCCCTGTAATTGCTAGCGCCATTTAACGAGTCTTTTGTGATATGGGAAGATAATAATCTAGCCCCATTTTTTACGGACGTTTCAGTGTCAAACATTGCGTTAAATAAATTAACTCAGTAAGGACATATATTTTTGGGTTGTGTTTTTTAAAAAATCATTTCTATCCGGTTCGCCAGAATTTCCTGATTCGGACGCTTTTGAGACCTTCAGCTTCATAGATAGGAGTTTCAAAAATATACTCTGAAGTTTCAGTCATAAAATTAAAACTGATTAATTTCTGAGGAACATTACGATGCAGTAATGCTCTGAAGTATTAATCCTATTGATAAATCGAGATCGTGCCGTTACTGCATGATTTCAGCGCACGTGTTTGTTTGATTGGCTTCCTCAATATTGACACATCTGACCTTGATTTTATTGATTCCTGTTTCTTTTTATTCTTCTAATTCATTATTTTCATGCAAATCACATTTTAACCTATTTCTATTCATTTTATAATCTGTCAGATTTCGAATGGAACTATTGAATTTTAATTTTTGAAGAGTTTTGTAAAATCTTTTTAAGATGTCAATCTTTTTTATCCTACCAGAAAGGTTGTGTATTCTCAACATTGTTACTTTGAAACAGCACTCACGTGCTGACTTGATCTCTCTCTCTCTCTCTCTCTCTCTCTCTCTCTCTCTCTCTCTCTCTCTCTCTCTATATATATATATATATATATATATATATATATATATATATATATATATATATATATATATATATATATATATATATATATATATATATATATATATATATATATATATATATATATATATATATATATATATATATATATATATATATATATATATATATATATATATATATATATATATATATATATGAGAAAGAACAGTGCAAAACTAGTATCTGACCAGCCTGAGCGCTTTCGATTCATAATGGGTCTTTTTCAAAGGCATATACAAAACATAGACAAGACAAAAACATAAAAAGACAAAACCGTAGTGTTTACAAAATTTTACATAGCTGTTTCTACATGAATTGAACCTTTAAATGTATTATGTTTCAACAAGTTTATATCAACTTGTTGCGGATATTGGAAAATGTTTTTATTAACCTATAAATCAATGTTATTTTGTGTACATTTATGGAAAGAAGGAAAAGGCAGATATGATAACATATATCCTGGTCTACCATCCAAGACAACCCCAAAGTTGGTAAAATCATTGCAAAACATTGGCTCACTTTGGAATCGTCGGACGTAAAAAGGTTAATCTTTCCGAAAAAACCTGTAGTAGCCTACAGGAGACCAAAAAACATCAAGGACATCCTAGTCAAGCCGAAGCTAACGCCAATCACTAGTCAAAAGCTACCCTAGCCAATGTGTCTCCTGTGGCAAAAAAAGATGCAAAAGCTGTCAACTTATGATTGAGACCAGGACATTTTCTAGCACAGTGACTAGAGAACAACTAAACATATATGTTCCAAACAAAACGCGCAAAAGAGAGAATATAATTTTTCGCATCACATACAAAATCTGTAGCCTTCAGTATGTCGGAGAAACTGAAAAGCTACACAAAAAGAATCAACCTTCATGGATCTAAATGGATAACAAGGAAGCTGTACAGAAGCTCGGTCGCAAAACACTTCTCCTCCCCTGCCACTCTTTCAGTCGTATATATCACTTATTGCAATTGCTAACAAGCCCAACTTGAGTTCCGAAACCAGGAATAAAAAAGGAATCTTACTGGATACGCAGCCTTAGAACATTGAAAGCATACGGTTTAAACCAAGAAAACTAGAAAAAGAGTGCCATTCGCAAAGAAAATTATCGTCTGCAGCCGACAAATTTTCTTTTAAATATTCTCTAAGTTTCCTTAAGAGCCTACAATTAATACAATAACAATGAAATATCCGGGATATATTTTGCGCTTACATAAATTGCACAAAAAATAACAAATGCCGTTATGGCTCATCGATTTCTAGGTTAATACAAGTATTTTCCAGTATCCGCAGACAGTTGATGTAAACTAGTTGAAACATAAAACATTTAAAGGTTTAATTCTTGCAGAAGCAGCCATGTAAAGTTTTGCAAACACTAATACTTGTCTTAATCAATCCATGTAATCCCTTGCTTGATACAGTGCACGTGAAAGGACTGTTATTCTCCATATGATTTGTATTCTCTCTCTCTCTCTCTCTCTCTCTCTCTCTCTCTCTCTCTCTCTCTCTCTCTCTCTCTCTCTCTCTCTCTATATATATATATATATATATATATATATATATATATATATATATATATATATATATATATATATATATATATATATATATATATATATATATAAAGAATTTAAAGTGTTGGTATAAAGCAATTTGATATACTAATACTATTAGTGTATAAAATTGTGATCAATCCATGGCGCAATAATACGCATATATAAACAAACATTCTAACAACCGTCTGCAGTTGATTCTTGATCAACGACGAATTTCCACAAATTAATCATTAGAGACGTATGAAAATAACGATAAAAAGTATTAAAAATCCTCGTTTTCTAAATGAGTTTAATATGGTGCACATTGCCATTACAATTCTTTCTGATTTATGTTTCCCCTCATCTCTCATTGCATAACGAACAAACTATGCAGAAATGTGGAAGGGGAGAAAAGAAAATTGGGCTGGATTAAGACCTTGAACTAGAAAGTATACCAAGTAACCAACAAGAATATGGTTCTTCGTAACGATACGTGTTCACTTTTCTTGGGATTTATCTACATTGTTTATCAATGACACAAAGTTGCATTATACAATAAATTCATCGGTTATGTGGTACACATACTTTGATTTATTTAATGTTTGTTTTTGTTGTTGTTTCTTAAGCATACTGTAACGATCTAATTAAATATGAAAATGTCCAGAGGCCTGCCCCCCCCTCTCTCTCTCTCTCTCTCTCTCTCTCTCTCTCTCTCTCTCTCTCTCTCTCTCTCTCTCTCTCTCTCTCTCTCTCTCTCTCACACACACACACACACACACACATCGTAGCAAGATACTGGCTAAAATCTATGAAGTGACGAACATAGAGGATTTTTGTTTGTGTCATCCCATGATATATCTGGACTTATGAATGATGGTGAAACTTAAGAAAACAGACCAAAGGATGAGAGAGAGAGAGAGAGAGAGAGAGAGAGAGAGAGAGAGAGAGAGAGAGAGAGAGAGAGAGAGAGAGAGAGAGAGAGAGAGAGAGAGAGAGAGAGAGAGAGAGAGAGAGAGAGAAATAGAGAGAGAGAGAGAGAGAATACCCACTATCCACTCGTTATATAAATTTTTCATTAAAAGGAAATTTGGCAAGCCTCGTTTCCTTTTGATGAAAACTTTATACATATTGTGGTATATCATTGACACATTGTGTGTGTATATATATATATATATATATATATATATATATATATATATATATATATATATATATATATATATATATATATATATATATATATATATATGCAATAAACTTACGACGAACAGTACGAAACTAGTAACTAACTAGCCTAAGCGCTTTCGACTCTTAATGAGTCTTTTTCAAAGGCAAATACAAAACATTTATACGACAAACAAATAAACACAAAAACGTTGTGTTTGTAAACCTCTACATGGCTGTCTCCACACGTGTTAAAACTATAAATACAAATAATTCCCTAAAAGTCTACAAGCCAAAGCGACATCTATTTTTACTTTTGTACATTTATGTGACGCAGATTATATCCCGGATTTTTAATTCTATACCGGTTATTCTTATAGTAAAAATTGAAGGATAATAAGAAGATTTAGAAAATCTTAAATTCTACTAGTGCATAGTTTTTATTTTCTAGTCTTCTTGGTTTAGACCGCTTGGTTTCAATGTTCTAAGGCGGCGTATCCAGTGATTCCTTTCCCTTCCTGGTTTCGGAACTCCAGCTGTGGTTGTTAGCAATAGCGATAGGGGGCAGGGGCCAGTATTTATGTACAAATTTAATGCCGCAATCAGTGACCTAGTACAAAAAATCATAAAAAATCAAATACACAAGTGAGGTCAAGAATGCCCATATTTTGAGATACCTATATTAAAACAAAGCATAAAAATATTATCCACTTGACCAGAGAAGTCAGCGGCAGTTCATAGCAGAAGAAGTTTATGCACCCCAACCCCAAATTTATACCTGCAATTTTCATGTCCGAAGGTCATTTTTGACACCATGTGGTACTCACGGTGCAAACACTAGCCCTTTTCCTAGATTACAATTCTGCCAAACAGTGTGTACTAAACAGGCTGATGCAGTTGAAAATAGTTGTCATCCAAGCCGTTTTTGAGATATGCTCCTTGTCCCAAACCCACATGTTTACTGTTACGAGAGGCTAGCTCTTCTTCGTAGACAACTATTGGTATTTCACTATCAACATATTGCAGAGTAACTATGGAAGGTGTACATGCCTGACATCAATTTCAAGAACAACACAAGCCCGAAACACCTAGCTCACAAATATATCCATATATTTAATTAGTAGACAATAATTGCTGAAAAAGTCACACCATAGCCTTAAGTTAAGAAATTTGCCAGGGGCCAAAATACGAAACTGTACCCTGCCTCCATAAGTATTATATCACTGAAAGTGTGGCCAGGGGAGGAAAAGTGTTCTGCGACCGGGCTTCTGTACAGTTTTTTTTTTTATGTCATCCAATCAGATCTATGAAGGTTTATCCTTTTGTGTAGTTTTTCAGTTTCTCCGACGTACTGAAGGCCACAGATCTTACATGTGATGAGATAAATCACATTCTCTGTTTTGCACGTTTTGTTTGGACCATGTATGTTGAGTTTTTCTTTAGTCACTGTGTTAGTGAATGTCTTGTTCTCTATCATATGTTGACAGGTTTTGCATACTTTGGAATATTAAAATAAATTAAGCAACTTTTCAGTTAAATCGCTACGATATTTGCAGTTGTTATTTATAGTGATGTCTTGCAATGAAGCATCATGATGCGGACATATAGTATCATGTCCCACCTAGTCACATTATCCTGACACCAGGCAGACAAGTCCTAACACTAACATCTTAATGTTGAGCACGAAGCGAGACCGTTGCAAGAACCATTTTTATAAGTAATTGTTATGACTCGGCAGGGGTTCGAATCCCCGACCTTCCGCATCCAAGGCAGACGTTCTAACCACTAGGCCACCAGAGCGGTTACAGCTGATGGCATCAATATAATGTATCAATACAAATGCTTGTTTATTTATTTGGTGAACTGTATTGTCTTCTTTTGTCGTTTTGTTTTACTTTTTAAGATGGGGGATACGGGTATATATTTTATTGTATCTTTAATGGCTGGAGAATTAAATATCGCTGACAAACCTGACAATCGAAATAATTCTATCATAACCCTGATTCTTTACATAATTTGTATGCACTGCATTTTCTTCTTTGTCGTCCTATCACATATCGTTTATCGGTCTTTGGAATAAACCACTTTATTATTGCATTGCTAATTCAAGAAAAGTTTGAATGAATCACTTAATTTCTTTACATTTGTTGTTTTATCAGATCATGCTATATTTTTTCTTCCACTCGCTCTGTAACGAGCAACATTACAATTTAGTTTCATTTTTGGATCTGTCGAGCCCTGTTCTAGTAGACCAAAATGTTTTCATCCGTGACTTAACCTTGCTTAGCTAAAATTAATAGTTCAGATGGATTTTTAAGAGGTTTGACAACATATGACTTTACAAAAGCTATCTGAACTATTAATTCTGCAATATTGTATTCTATTAAATGCTTTAACGAAATCCCGTTACGCATGTGTTGCAATCCGCACATACCAGTATAGCTTTTTCCACAAGAATAGTATGTCAAGTTATGATCAATATCTTTTCACTGTGTTATGGCTGAATAAGTATTAAAAATAAACGATTAAGTTTTAAATGCAAAACACTGAGTCTGAGCGTAGTAAACTAGTATTTCCTTAAAAGCATTTTCAATATTAACTCGGTCGAGGGGAGTTGGCCAAATGCATCAAACTGAGTTGACTGCATCAAACTGAGTTCCAATATTAACATGGTTGAGGTGGGTTGGCAAGTTCACGGTATCAGACTGAGTTCTAATATTAACATGGTTGAGGTGAGTTGGCCAGATCACATCATCAAACTGAGTTCAAGTATTAACATGTTTGAGGTGAGTTGGCCAGTTCACTGCATTAAAATGAGTTCCTGTATTAATATGTTTGAGGTGAGTTGGGAAGTTCAAAGCATCAAACTGAATTCCAATATTAACATGGTTACTTTGAGTTGTCAAGTTCACATCATTAAATTGAGTTCCAATATTAACATGGTTGCGGTGAGTTGTCAAGTTCACATCATTAAATTGAGTTCCAATATTAACATGGTTGCAGTGAGTTGTCAAGTTCACAGCATTAAACTGAGTTCCAATATTAACATGGTTGCGGTGAGTTGTCAAGTTCACATCATTAAACTGAGTTCCAATATTAACATGGTTGCATTGAGTTGTCAAGTTCACATCATTAAACTGAGTTCCAATATTAACATGGTTGCTGTGAGTTGTCAAGTTCACATCATTAAACTGAGTTCCAATATTAACATGGTTGCTGTGAGTTGTCAAGTTCACATCATTAAACTAAGTTCCAATATTAACATGGTTGCAGTGAGTTGTCAAGTTCACATCATTAAATTGAGTTGCAATATTAACATGGTTGCAGTGAGTTGTCAAGTTCACAGCATTAAACTGAGTTCCAATATTAACATGGTTGCGGTGAGTTGTCAAGTTCACAGCATTAAACTGAGTTCCAATATTAACATGGTTGCGTTGAGTTGTCAAGTTCACAGCATTAAACTGAGTTCCAATATTAACATGGTTGCAGTGAGTTGTCAAGTTCACATCATTAAATTGAGTTGCAATATTAACATGGTTGCAGTGAGTTGTCAAGTTCACATCATTAAACTGAGTTCCAATATTAACATGGTTGCAGTGAGTTGTCAAGTTCACATCATTAAACTGAGTTCCAATATTAACATGGTTGCATTGAGTTGTCAAGTTCACAGCATTAAATTGAGTTCCAATATTAACATGGATTCTGTGAGTTGTCAAGTTCACATCATTAAACTGAGTTCCAATATTAACATGGTTGCGGTGAGTTGTCAAGTTCACATCATTAAATTGAGTTCAAATATTAACATGGTTGCATTGAGTTGTCAAGTTCACAGCATTAAACTGAGTTGCAGGATAAAGGTAATATGATTGTTTGTTTCTTTCTATGTACTTTCCGGAAGTGTTGAACCCTTGGTATCATTTTGCAGGAGATGTAGAATCACAAAATGAAACAAATTCGAAGCAGAACTTTATAATTTTGTACTGAATATAAGTAACCCAATGCAAGGTTTCAAAATCTACAAAACAAGTATAATGAGTAAACTTAGTTAAGTCCATATGTGTGCAATAAATTGCTAGCTTTTACTAACTACAATATAAGTTCGAAATAGATCTTTCATATGCAAATAGATTTATCTTCTGTGCCAAGCATGTGCAACATCTGGCCGCGGCTTGGTTCTAACCGCCACATCATAAGGTGTGGCTTAAAAAGTAGCTGATCCGGCCTGCGCCTCGGAGGAAATTTCACATGATTGCCCTAGGCACTGTTTTCCTCATTAACATTATCTGTTGCTTGCCTCTTTAAACTGTACATTTTCTCCATTGTAATACGAGTTTACTTTCTTTCATTTTTAATGCAGATTTTGCATCCTAGACATTTTGTATTTGTTTTTATTAAATTGTTATATACATTTCCATTTTCAGTTTTGTTCTGTATTTGTCACATATTGTTGTTGTTGTTGGGTTTAACGCCATTTTTCATGGCGGCCAGTATTAATGGTGGAGGAAGAAACCGGGAAATCACTGGAAAGAACCATCGACCCACGAGAAGCTACTGGCAAGCTTTCTCACATATCCACATTCGCCGAATGTCAAATATTGCAACCACTGATAATGCTTTGGTTAGATGAAATGTACGTACTCACACTTCGTCAATAACTCCCAATCCTGAGTGAAACATTCATTTTAGCAGTTTAAAGTCAAAATCTACTAGACGTTAAATGTAGGTTATAAGAAAACCAAATATTCAAAGTCTGTATCATCATACTATATTATTCGTACTGGATTTTATTTTAGACGGATGGAACACATTCTTTTCTTATCTGGTTTTGGTCAAGTTTTCGGTAATTGAAGGTTTTATGGAAGCGTTGAAGTTGTACGTGGTGAATATTATATCTAGGAAAACATGAAGTTATTTGGTATTTGTTTGAATTACTTTTATATCGTCGTTTATTAAAATTTTTAATACGTTTATATATCGTCATATCTAGCTGAAAATCTATTTGATAATCATTACCCTATGTGCTACACAACGTCTCGTATGCTGTTTGTTGTCTTTAACAACATGTTTATCATTTTTTAAAAATGTTAAGTTAAATCTATCTGTCTGAGTTAGCAGAAAAGTGTAGGATATTTTCTTTTTTCAAAAAATCATTAATTGTTATTGTAAAATAGTTTTCGTCATTAAGCTGTAATCTTTCAGGCTTTAATTTCTTGACCATTTCTCAGAGAGCATTTTGATTGTCGTACCCACAATCTTTATCGCTTCTTTTCCAAAAATATAAAAAAATACTTTACGGAGTGCCGTCAGTGGTGTCCATAGAATGTGGCAATTGTTTTGCCTCTCTGTCGTCGAACACCATTCAAATTTAGTTTTCCCAGTTCCAGATTATAATTTACCACTGATGCTTACCGGTACTATCAATGTAGTACTACGGACGTAAGGGAGGTAAAGCAAAGGCTTTATATAATTACACTAATATTCCAGTTTCTTCCCTTTAACCGTCGAACCTTGCTGAATTAACTGTAAATAGTAAACCCAATAGACACCTTATTCCGTCATTTGGACAAGTTTAAATCTACAAATGATAATATTCTTGTTATTTATTATTCAAGGAACCAATTTTGCTCTTTATTCTTCAAAGAACCCGTTTTACTTAAATTTATATTGTATTCACTACAAATGAATGTAATTGATATAATGTATCAATACAAATGATGTGTGTGTGTGTGTGTGCGTGTGCGTGTTTTTTTTTTTAACGTAGCTTTAATAACTTTTCAGTCATATAGCTGCCATGTCTGCAGTGTGGCAGTTTCTCGTTTTGTCTAGCACTGTAACATGATGTCCCACCCAGTGTAAAACACTCTTCGCTATTAAACTGTACTCAGTCAGGCTTAAATTCCATGACCATTTCTCTGAGGGCATCTTGATTGCCGTACCCATGATAGTTATCTCTTCTTTTTTTTGCCCGTGTCGTAAGATATTATGCACTACTTGGGATGACATCATCTGTGTGTGTTTTAGGTATGGTATCTTCTGAATTGGCTATAATATAATCTTGAAATCTAAAAATTGTTTTAATGTAACTGTTTTGTACTTAGTTCACATAGCTTCTTTCGTTCTTTATTCATTCATTATTGCGTATTGCATGCCCAGTTTAACACTGCAACACTGCCATGTGAAGGAATATTTTCAATTTGTAATCAATTATTGAGTTTATGTAAGTTTTATATGAAACAGATGATTTGTAAGGTATCAGGACATCTCCCATGGACATTCTCTCTCCAGACCCCCACGTCTCATCCTTACTTTGATATTTCACACTAGGCTCCCCCTCGCATCAAATAGGATCCTCACCCCCATTATCTTTATACTACTTTATTTATATAAAGTAACATTTAGCTTTGATGTATACAAGCATCCCGCATCACCGTTAGTGCATAGGTATGACTGTTGTCACATGAAATAAATGCATTATCGGATGTAAAAGATCTATCTTCCTGACAAGGGTAGCTTGACACCACATTTGAAATGTGAACATAAATTCTCACCCATTTTTAAGAATTGTTAGTTATAAAAAATGGGCATTGTTTATTTGCCAATCAATTGCTAGTACTTTTACTCCCTGTAGATCAGGAGGTTTCTTTGAGGTATGTTGAAGAGGCTTGGGTCTAACCTTTATTTTTTGTGCATATTTGGTATATTTAAGATAAACGACAGAAGTATTAGACATTGTTCAAATAATTCTTGTTGTGAACAGAGCTTAAATAATGTCATCCTAAATCAGATAATCGGTGGACATAACAACCAAAGAAGAAGTACAAAGACAGTTCTTCGAGAATTGCAAACATAGTCGCGGACTTAGACAATCGTGACATCATAGCAAATTTAAACAATACATTTTCAATATGTAAAAATGTTAACTTTGTTTAACACTTACTACTGAAATTTATTTCAAATAACCTTTTTTAACATAACTTCATATAAGTTTTTATATTTTATTGGCAAAATGTCATATTAAATGAATTAAGTTTTAAGATAATGGCTGGGAGATTCGTATTTGACGGGGGAGAAAGTCCAGGAGGGGGATGTGTGGTGGGATATTTCTGAAGTTGGTGGGGAAAGTCTCAGGGATGTCGGGGGGGGGGGAAAGAGATGTCCTAGACTCGTTTTGTAAACACTTATCTTTCATTTGCACATTTAAACGTGTATTCGTTATATGTCCTTTTATTAATGAAAGTATTCTGCCATTAATTATTAAAAAGGTATTGCATGCTTTGGACGGATGCGTCACTCTGGCCTATTTCTTTATTATGGCGATCATACACATCACAACATTTATGTTTTTCAAACTTGATCGTAAAAAAATACATTTTTATTCATATCCAATCCCCCCCTAGCCTTGTGGTCGTTTCTTGATCCCTAAACGTTGTTCGAACCTTCATATTTAAACAACTCGGACATTTACATCAAGAAGTTATTATGTGGTCCAAGGAGTCTAGAATATATTTGTTTTATAAAAATAAGAGATAGCCCGAAATGTTGTCGTATAGCTGAAACAAGTTTTGATGCGCAGAATATGAGTTATCTTGTGTTTATTTGGAGTCGTGTACGGTGTTGGAATTGATTTTTGTTTCAATGTCTTGTTAGTTGTTATAGATTATCATTATTTGTTACGTTATCAAGATTATCTGTTTTTATCCAAGTTGCCTATATAAGGTTCTTGTTGGTTTTAACGGCACATTTAAAACATGGTTGGCTTCATCGTGCTGAAGAAAGCTTTGTTCAAGGACACATAAACGTCAAACATTCGGCTTGTCTGGGCGAAGATCTAAACCGCAACCCTTTGGTTGCATATCGTAAGTTCTTTCAAGTTATCTCTCTTCTTTCTATACTACTGACTTGCATTTAGACTGCTGAAAGTTGGTGAGCAAATTCTACTAGTCACAGTATCTTTTTGCCAATGGAAGAAAGGAGACGTACATCTGTTTGATTTGTTGTGAACGTTATTCACGGACATTTGGAAAATTGTTTTGTTACACTTTATTAAAAAGCTATAGAGAATCGTTTATTCTCAAACAATTACACGTAGTTTGTGATTACAAACTACACAATTCGATTACACTTTTTCAAGGATTACCCGGAACTCTGTGCCAGGTAATTATTCATTTATTTTTCATTACTTTATGATGACTTACATTGTGTGAAATTACAATTTATATCAACATTTGAAACCACTAGTGTGATATCTATACCATGGCAACCAATAAGCAGCCAAATAAAGAAAAAGGGAAAAGGTTAAAAGCCCTACGGATCTAGACTCAAATCAAGAGGGAAGAACCCTTAGAGCTCACAGAGAGCAAGGATGCCAGGTCCTTTACCTGTCTGCAATCCCTGAGAATGATAGCCCTAGACCATCTGAGATACTACAATACATGGCAGCCAGAGGGACTAGGGCAGATGACAGTAAGGGTGGGATGTGTCGAATTTTGAAAACTCTTAGAAGCTTTGGTTAAAGGAATTGTATCAAAGTCAACTTAATTAAAGTAGAAAGGGCTAGAGATAGTTAGATGATTATTTTCATTTCATCTCTGAACGTCAAAAGGGAATTCGTTCTAGCCGACGTAACATGACCGAGTCAGATGCTATGGTACAAGAGAATGATATAAGTAAGACCTTTCCCCAAAATCGGCAGGGTAAAGTGGGGCAGCTGGCTATAGATGATAGTTCAAAGCAATGATTAATTACGGCATGATTAGTTGTTTAGTTTTCTTGTCGATCCAAACATTCTACGAACAGGTTTAGGAAACAGTCTATTCCGATTGATTACTATGGATTTATGGGCGTAACACTGTAAGAAATTAAAGGTTTTACTTTAGGAAAAGTCAGGAGTCCTGAATCTTTCGCGAGGAAAGCTAGTCGAGACTCCGGGAGATCGTGCGAGACGTTATCTCGTGATATGGCAGTAAAGCGAGAGTTTTGTCTCAGCAAGTAGGCAAACTCTACATTTTGAATTCGTAAAAAGTACGTCTTCATTATTGAGTAAGGGGCCAGATAGTTGTCTCAGTTAGGAAACAGACTATACGTGAGATTCGTGGAAACGAATAAAGAAACGGCAAAAGGTACGCAATCTTAGTTTCCCGATTTTAATATGTTATTTCATTTGTTGATCTATTTTGCAAATGTCTTCTTGATATGATATGATATATATATATATATATATATATATATATATATATATATATATATATATATATATATATATATATATATATATATATATATATATATATATATATATATATATATATACGTATGTATTATTTCATTTTGCAGGATTTTAGTGAAATGCTAGTCATGGCATTTTATTCTTTGATTTCCTAATTATCAATTCATTTGGAGAATTGGCAAGAGTGAATGTAATTAAAATTTCATTAGATTAGTTGAAAAGATTGCATGTAATTGAATCTTTAATACATAGGAGTGATTATGAATTTTCATGAATGATTTAAGGAATGATGGGTAATATTTCATAGTTTTATGGATTAACTCTGTCCAAAATGAGTATGACCTAATATTACATGTATATTCATATACTAGTTTGTAATATTTAATTGATCACTTAAGTGCTAGTTTGTAATATCTAATTGGTCGAGTAAACTATTTTAGAATAGTTAGATCTGAGGGTCTAAGCATATGTAACTTAAGACTGCTAGATTGGTAGAGTCAGCAGTCGAGTGGGGGTTACATACGGTTTCATACGGCTGAGTTGAATTTAATTGACCATCCCTAGCGTGACCCGAATCAAGGTCAGGACAAGCATCGACCGTTTAGGTAAACATAACAGTTAGCTAACAGAAGTTACTGCGGCAGAATTTATGCCTTTTGTTCTGAGCCGAATTAATGTAAAAATACAGATATACCTGAGAATGTGACCTATTGTCTATTGCGAGAAATTTTGTTTATTGAAGGAAACAGCTTTCCTGGATTCACATGAGAAATCCCTGAACAATCATAGGACCAGAACAAATTCTACGCAGAAATCTAAGTCCAGAGACGATTGTTAAGTCAGAGTTCGACGGACAGGAGTCCAAGACGAAAAAGCTAGACAAAGATCGACAGAGCAGGGACGAACGGAAGTCTTGATATCTGCATAAATTAGGTGATGAAGTCTCTCATCGTTGCACTCAAAGGTCACATCTCATTGGCAATGAGGATAGCAATTTAACGTTGAAAGTAATTTTACATTTAAAGAAATTTGTATTGTCTTTTTTATTTGATTACATGTTAGTACCATTTTTCCTTCTTTTGTAACTAAGTCATTGATTTCTTTTCATTTTAAATTCTGTTAATAAACTGATTAAATTTTATTTTTGTTCATTGAAAGGGGGCTCGTCGTGTTTATTTCTTCAATATACTTGTTCAGTGATCTGCATTCTTCTTTCTATCTATCCACACTGGGTAAATCACACCGCGGAGGTCATTCCCTAGCAACGAACCGTAGTGAAAGAAATTGGCGTGGTTTTTGCACGCCGCCAATTTGTCACAAAGGGATTGCAAAATGCTGAAAGAGGAAAGTATTTCCTCTTTGCCAAAGAAAATGTCCCTCTATACCCGAATTACATTTTTCTAGAAGTAAAGGGCAAGAAATTCAGATCAATGCCCATCCACCCTGCACGTGGATTTTAGGAGACAGGTACATCGAGGTTCACTGCTCTGGTCTCCCCCTTGAAATATCAACCATATAACTTAAAATCAAAATAGAGAAGAAATATGAGAATTCCCGTCTATACTCACTGGAGTTCGCATACTTCACTTAAAAGACGAGGACGCCAAAAAGTTGTCCCCTTCATATATGTTATGGGTTTTCCCATAAAGACTTGGTACAGAGGGTGTCAATAAAAACTGGACACCTTTGAAGGGAATGTACCAATCCCACAAAACAAAAGACATACGCAACTCTAGTCCAGAAAATAGACGAAAATATGACAAAAGAATTCCAAGAGATACCAGATCTGGTGGAAGAAACCGAGGATAAACAAGCCAATCTGGAAGTGCCAGATGCACGTTCAGATAAAATGGCAAGTCATTATATTAACACTTTTAAAAAAATAAATAACTTGTTAGACATATAACGATTTTTAAATAAGGATAAAGTAGAATTTACATATATGTATACACACAAAATGGGGTCGTCTAGACAAATTTTACATTTCTGAAACATGTGTAACACATGCCAATAATTGTGTAACACTAACTGAAAACATTTCAGACCACAAACCCGTAACAATCAACTTATGCATTGATAATCTGACCCAATGGGGTCAGGGAGCATGGAAATTGAATGGGGCTCAGCTAAACAATAGGGATCATTGAACACTGTTCAACATTATATTAACGATTTTATGCAAAACAAACACCCAAATATTTTAATAGAGTGGGAAAGATTAAAGAAAACAATAAAGGATATATATATATATATATATATATATATATATATATATATATATATATATATATATATATATATATATATATATATATATATATATATATATATATATATATATATAAAACCATATCACAAATAAGAAAATACTCAAAGAATGGATTAAAAATTAAAAACAGATATAAAGAACTACAAAACAATAGAAGAGAGAAAACAAATTAAGAAAAACATATAGAACAAGAATACAAAAAATAGAACAAATCATTACTGAGGAAATAAAAATAAGAATGGGGAAATTTTACGATCTGTACACTAAAGGGAGAGGAGTATACAGGAGAATAGAACTAAAAAGAATGAAAGAAAAAAGATTGACAAATTAAAAGTAAACAACAGGAAAGTAAGAACAAAAAAAATTCTAAACGAAATACAAAACTACTACATTGATACAAATATAATGTAACAATACATTAATAGTACAAGCTTAAACAAAATCACGAGTGATGCCCGTGAATTGTGCGACGGATTCATCATTATTGATAAAATCCGAAGTGCAATAAAAAGTTTAAATAAAGGTAAAGCGCCAGGTTCTGATGGCCTTACAACCGATTTATATAGAGTAATTTCAGGAAAATTTATGTCCAATGCTTGAACTTTTATTTAATAATATTTTCTTGACATGAGAAATGTCCAAATCAATGAAAAAGGGAATTAGTACCCTAATATATAAAGGGGAAAGAGAAAGGGAAGATATTAAACATTGGAGGCCAATTACTTTGCTGAATGCTGAAAATAAAATCTTCAGTAAAGTAATGACTAATAGAATAAGGACATGTATAGGCTCCATAGTTGATCCCAATCAAAGCTGCGGGGGGTAAAGGATGTAACATTTTAAACAACTCTCTCTCTCTCTCTCTCTCTCTCTCTCTCTCTCTCTCTCTCTCTCTCTCTCTCTCTCTCTCTCTCTCTCTCTCTCTCTCTCTCTCTCTCTCTCTCTCTCCATTGGTTCCGTAATTAATTTATTGGAACACAGTGATGAGAGGGGAGCCATGATACTGTTAGATCAAGAAAAGGCATTTGATCGTATAGGGCATGGATTTATTTTTCAAGTTTTAAGAAAGTGGCTTTGGAGAAAACTGTATGGGTTGGATTCAAGCCATGTACAGTGGTATATCCTTGATTTACCGTTAATGGGGCACTGAACGCGAGACATCCGTGTAGAGATCGGTGAGACAGGGGTGTCCCTTGTCAATGCTCCCATATGTTGTGGCGCTTGAAGCGCTAAACAAAAATATTGCTACTAATAGAAACATAGAATAAATTAGAATTCCAAACATGGAGAGGAAATTCAAAACTCTTTTCCATGCAGATGACTGTTCTAATTTTATTCGAAATGACAAAATCGTTCCAGTACCTACATATAGAAACCGACAATTTCGGCAAAGCCTCGTGTTCTGTTATCAATCATGAGAAAAGAAAAATACTATTAAAAGGTAATTGGAGTGGAAGCCACCCTAAATTACCCCCCTTAATTAAAAAACATGTTAAGACACTAGGAGTCTTTTATGGAACGAACTCTATAGACCTTAACTACAAATAAATTTTAAATAAAATTGAAGAGCAAATAGAAACATGGATATACGCTTCACTAAACATAATGGAACGTATATAAGTCGCAAAGACACGCACGCACGCACGCACATACATACATACATACATACATACATACATACATACATACATACATACATACATACATACATACATACATACATACATACATACATACATACATACATACATACATACATACATACATACATACAGACAGACAGACAGACAGACAGACAGACATACATACATACATACATACATACATACATACATACATACATACATACATACATACATACATACATACATACATACATACATACATACATACATGACTTGACTGAAGTAATGCTACATACTTTGGAAGACAAAATTATCCATTTTATATGGAATAAAGAAAATTAATTATCTCCCTAAAAATTATTATACAAGTCTAAAAAGAAAAGGAAGATTTGGAATACCACATCTATGCAACAAACAAATATCTTATGTTATTAACAGATTCATAAGTTTAAAAAATTCACTTCATTATTCATGGGAGGGTATATATGTATACTTCTATGAATTTGTATGCAAACAACTTGAATTCACACATAAAAATAATAAATTAATTAAATGTTTGAAAGCATCACGAAACTGTAAAAGAGTGAGTGATGATATATATATATATATATATATATATATATATATATATATATATATATATATATATATATATATATATATATATATATATATATATATATATATATATATATATATATATATTAAAGACATTTGGGAAGAGAAAGATAATGACAAAATGTACTTAAAACTGAATGATTTTTTTTAAAGAATATTATAATGCCCGTAGAGGATAAGAATCCAAGATTAAATTGGTAAAAAAAAAAATCTGGAAAAGATGGGAGTGCATAAAGTCACTCTCCAGCCAATCAATGATATTTCTCTTTTTGCATGACTTATAGATTACCGTGAGGTGGCATTTAATAGACACATCCACCTTAACCCTCTTTGTCACCTATGTGGACAAAGTACGGACTCTAAAAACATCTGATATTCCACTGCCTAAAAGCGGCGTCGGCAAGAGAGAAAATAAAGAACTATTAATGACCTTCTTATATACTAATGAAATTCATGATGATGAGATATATGGAGAACTAATTAGTTATATAACAAATATTATACAATCTAAGAGAAGAGATTTTTTATTTTACCTTATTTTGATTTAACTTCTTTTGAAAGATAAAAAGTATGAATGTTGGTGTGGGTACAAGGGATGGGTGAGTGATGGATTTAGTTAAGAAGCTAAACAGGGCGGCTACAGCCTAATCGCAAGCCAGGTCCGGATACTCACGCCATCTCAATGCACCCTCAACACTTTCATATGATGAACAAAAAAGAAGGAAAAAGTTCTAAATAAAATGATATAAAAAATTTCTCACTACATATATCTCAAACACTGGCTTATTTTAGAAACATAAGAATGGCACAGAGTTTTAAAAGCAATATAATTAAGACACTAAACCACTAATATTACTACCTCGTAGAAGCTTAACAACTGTAACAATGAAAAATACACATAAGGAAATTTTTTGGGACAGGGTATTGACTGAACCAAGTAAGGAGCGCATCATGGTGTGATACCAATGCTACGCGGCTAACGCCAGGCAGTACGGGTCACACCTAATCTCCCCAAATGGGCGGTCAATATATAAGATTATATCGAATAGAATAACACTAGGGAACATATCAAAACATTACTATCAACTACGAGATGGTAAACAATACACAGAACTTACACCCATCCAATTTTTTTTTATTTCTACTTTTTATTTATATTGATTTTATTTTTCTGTCATATTCTCTCTAATAAATCAATAAATAGATAGAAAACATGGTACGGATAAAGGATACTTTCCCTCTGTAAAGAAACCTTTCCATACCAGACTTTTATTTTCATTTCATATATGGCCATTTTAAATATAGACAACCTGAATAAAGATTTAAACCATAACAAAGCCCTCTGAACAATTACACATTGATAACATACAAAACACTATAGCAAAACTCATATAGCAAACACCGGACGAACGATCCTTGGCAAAGATCACTGATTAAAATAAGACTTAATAAACCAGCCGGATTTTATAAAATGAGTCTATTTAAACACTAGTTTAGGGAGGTGCTCCCTACTCAAAATTTTATAAAATGTTACCAAAATTTTTTTTTTTTCATTTTTACAATACACAACATCACAGATAATGAGAAAACTGCAAATATAAAAAAAATTTTGGCAATAGGGGGTCCTCTCTATGATGTTGGCTGAGAAGGTCCGCACCAAAAATGGAAATTGGTGAGAGCGTAGGTGAACATTTCTCGCCTGTGTGGAGATTCGTGAGGTGTGGTGTTTATGATTTGTAACGTAGCTTTAACAATTTTTCAGTCTTATTGCTCAACGAAGTCTGAAGTGTGACAGTTTATAGTGATGTCTAACATGAGGGCATCATGCCTCAGACATGTATCATGATGTCCCACCCAGTCACATTTTACTGACACCAGTCCGACCAGTCCTAACACAACCTCTTAATACTGAGAGTCAAGCGAGGCAGCTGTTAGTACCATTTTTGTAAGTCTTTGGTATGACTCGACCGGGGATCGAACGCACGACCTCCTGCATCCGAGGTTTCGTGTTTAGTGACGATAGTTGGATTATTCTTGAGAGAGAGAGAGAGAGAGAGAGAGAGAGAGAGAGAGAGAGAGAGAGAGAGAGAGAGAGAGAGAGAGAGAGAGAGAGAGAGAGAGAGAGAGATTTCTGGATTCTCCTGGGGAAGCGATTGTTTTAAATATGAAGAAAGGATATTAAATAATATGATCTACGTTGTTAAAAGTCCACATGTCTACAACCTATACAAGTTCACCGTTACTGTATAGATTAAAGATTGGCCACTTATTTATGACATTACAGCGCCACCAGATAAGGCAGAGCACAAGTAGACACTTAGACCAGACAGATGCCGACCAAGTTCAAAGTACTCGCCTTGTTTTTGATTTTGTGTTTAGTGGTAATAGTTGGATTGTTCTTGAAAAATGTATACCACCAGGATGACAGTAGTGATTTATCTGTACAAGTCCACAAATATCAGGAATTATTAAAGAGTATTAGCGAGTCCATCCGATCAGCATATGGTTTACCAACAATCTACAATTTTACATCCAAACAAAGATTTGAAGAAATTACGGGCATTTTGATACAGCAAAGGAATGACGCATCAAGGGAGGTAAATAAACTGAAGCGACTGATGGGACAAATTCAATGCCAGGTAAGATCTAATCCTCATCCTTATCTTTCATCCCTAAAACCTGATTAAAGCTGATGAAGGCCAGGATTATTGGGACCAAATTACAGAATGTCTCGGAACACACGCCAGGCTGAATGAAAAACACTATGGGCCAATTCTCTCCATCTGAAGTAATATTAAAATGCGTCTTAGATTTAAATGTGAAATATACACTTGTTGTTGTTGTTGTTGTTGTTGGGCTTAACGCCATTTTTCAGCACACGATAGGCTATTCATGGCGGCCAGTATTAATGGTGGAGGAAGAAACCGGGAAATCACCGGAAAGAACCACCAACCCACGAGAAGCTACTGGCAAGCTTTCTCACATATCCACATTCGACGAATCCTAGACTCGAACTCACGCAGACGGACAGCGCTTTAGTTAACTCGGCCACTCGGTGCCCCTATACAGTTGTTTCAAATATAATATTTTTCATTATTTTCCTGATTCACAGAGCAGTTCAAAAATGCATGTAAATAAAACCATGAATTTATCAGAAATATGTATGCTGATCAAATATTCATCTTGCAATGCCCACTTACCAGAGAAATATTTTAATAGCAACTCATCGCTTTCGTGCAAAACGTAAATAGTTTGCTTAATTTTATTCAGACTTCACACAATCACTAATGATGATATAAATCGTGAAAACATGACCCATGCTCTAAACTTCTAATATATATATATATATATATATATATATATATATATATATATATATATATATATATATATATATATAGTGTGTGTGTGAATTTATTCGATTTATGTAGAATGTATCTGTATCCTGTAGTTCGTACTACATACTTACAGTACTAAGTAACACTTATATACTAAAACATGAAAATCGGTTCTTGTAACGTTTAGGATTTTATTCAATACAATACAATATCATACGTCTATATCCAGTTAATTCTGTGGAACTTGTATTAATTTTAATAAATAATTATATTAATTATAATTCAGAAAATAATAACATAACTAAATGGGCAGTGTTATCTTTATTGAAAGATCAAATCTGTTTTTTTAATACTTTTGTTCACTGACTTGTATGTTAATCCTCAATCTCCCCAATTCATCATGTATCATTTCATTGACTACAAATTTTCTAAGATTAAACTGATGGATGCCGCTATAATTATACATCATATTAGCCCAGTCTGTTTGATACTTATTGGATGTCCCTATACATCATATTAGCAAATCTGTTTAATACTTGTTGGAAGTCCCTATACATCATATTAGCACAGTCTGTTTGATACTTATTGAGTGTCCCTATTCTTCATATTAGCACAGTCCCTATACATCATAATAACACAGTCTGTTTGACACTTATTTGGTGTCTCTATTCTTCATATTAGCAGTCTTTTTGATACTTGTTGAAAGTCCCTATACATCATATTAGCAGTCTGTTTAATACTTGTTGGAAGTCCCTATAATCATATTAACACAGTATGTTTGATTCTTATTGGGTGTCCCTATTCTTCATATTAGCAGTCTGTTTGATACTTGTTGAAAGTCCCTATACATCATATTAGCAGTCTGATACTTGATGGAAGTCCCTATACATCATATTAACAGTCTGTTGATACTTGATGGAAGTTCCTATATATCATATTATTACAGTCTATTTGATACTTGTTGGAAGTCCCTATACATTATATGAGCACAGTCCCTATACATCATACTATCACAGTCTGTTTGATACTTCTTGGAAGTCCCTATACATCATATTAACAGTCTGTTTGATACTTGATGGAAGTTCCTATACATCATATTAGTACAGTCTATTTGATACTTGTTTGAAGTCCCTATACAACATATTAGCACAGTCCCTATACGTCATATTAGCACATTCTGTTTAATACTTGTTGGAAGTCCATATACATCATATTAACACAGTCTGTTTGATACTTGCTGGAAGTCTCTATACATCATATTAGCAGTCTGTGTGATACTTGTTGGAAGTCTTTGTACATCATATTAACACAGTCTGTTTAATACTTGTTGGAAGTCCCTATATATCATATTAGCACAGTATGTTTGATTCTTGTTGGAAGTCCCTATATATCATATTAGCACAGTCTGATACTTGTTGGAAGTCCCTATATATCATATTAGCACAGTCTGTTTGATACATGTTGGAAGTCCCTATATATCATATTAGCACAGTCTGATACTTGTTGGAAGTCCCTATATATCATATTAGCACAGTCTGTTTGATACTTGTTGGATGTCCCTATACATCATATTAGCAGTCTGTTTGATACTTGCTGGAAGTCACTATACATCATATTAGCACAGTCTGTTTGATACATGTTGGAAGTCCCTATATATTATATTAGCACAGTCTGTTTGATACTTGTTGGAAGTCCCTATCCATCATATTAGCAGTCTGTTTGATGCTTGTTCAAAATCCCTATACATCATATTAGCACAGTCTGTTTAATACTTGTTGGAAGTCCCTATACATATTATCAGTCTGTTTGATACTTGTTGAAAGTCCCTATACATCATATTAGCAGTCTGTCTGATGCTTGTTCAAAATCCCTATACATCATATTAGCACAGTCTGTTTAATACTTGTTGGAAGGCCTTATACATCATATTAGCAGTCTGTTTGATACTTGTTGAAAGTCTCTATACACCATATTAGCACAGTCTGTTTAAAACTTGTTGGAAGTCCCTATACATCATATTGGCACAGCCTGTTTAATACTTGATGACTTGAATTGTACATAACAACAGTATGACATCTTACATCGCACGATAAAAATTAAGTTCTAACAGCACATTACGTTTTAATACTATGCTATACATCAAGAACTATGTTGTATACAAATTATTTTTGGTAAATACGATTGAAAGAAAATACGATTTGCATTGAAAAATCTATAAAAGCCAGGGATCAATTTTATTTACATTATTGATTTGTAGCGTTGAAAGTCTGATTTATGAATATCTTTAAAAGATTTTAATTCAAAGATAAATTCTGAATTTTCATACTTGTAAGCGCTGAAAAGTATTTTTGTTTGATTGGAAAAGATCTAAAAACGATCGTTCAATTCTGTTAGGTTCTAATTCCGACTAGAATCGTATGAAGACCCCTCTTACTTAAAAATATTTTGTATATACTGGATATTGCTAAAAGAAGTTTAAAATCGCATGTGATGGATGGGTGTAATTTTGGGTCATAGAGTTAAGAGCTCGGCTTTACCTCAGGTGTGCATTATTAAACAACAAGTTCCGCTTGGTCATTTTCACGTCTTGGACTTCTGATGTAAATTATACAACGAGTCAATTACAATTGTTACGTTTTGTATATAATGCATTCATTGAACTTTTAAAAACTGGCATTGGCTCTTCCGGTAAAATTCCTTTTCACTTTATTATTGCCAGATATAGTTACTTTGCTTTGGACTAGTTCAGGATAATTTATCGAGGACAGCCGTTTTAATCAAATGCGTGCTTGGATCATACACAATTTTCACAACTACAGTATGTAAATAAGTCATAGTACAGGTCGTGTACAACGTCCTCTCCATTCTAAATCTTGTTAATGCAAAAATAAAAACTTCCGCTTACACTTGTCACTCTGTAGATACGTACGTTATATATGTAGAGCGCCCTCTTTTATCGACCTTCGAAAGTAATAAACAAGTGTCAATTTTCTCCAATATATCATGAATTGAACAAATTCTGTTGAGATGTTATGAAAATCAATCCTTTCTTGATTAGAGTGGGCTTAGGTTTTACATTAGGAGACAAAAATAGGACAAGAAAGCATGGCTGGAAATAACCTAGAGGAATCGTGTCTTGCCTTTAGCTATATTGCTAAAGGTTTGGACGATCTGATTAAACCAGATCTCCACTTTTCCACGTGAAGATCTGAGAGTGATCGCTAGGGGTTATGTTCTGGTGGCTTTTGAATTGGCTAAAGGAAATGCAAAAATTTGAAAGTTAATCAAACCATTCAATACACACTGATGCTCTCCAGTCCCACCGATCAGTCTCACAAACGCAAATTTATAAGACTTCATCTGATTGGCTGAATTTAGCAATTATTGTAATGTCATAGGTCATCATTACATGACACCTTAGCAGTTGCTGTCACATCTTCACTTAGCACAGTGGAAATCTGATTTTTAATTCGATTGCAGGTCTGAACCTCACAGCCATATATCCATTGCCCGATACCCTCGAGTTCACTTGTAACAAGCCCATGTGATATAAACTAAGCTATATGACAAGACAGAAAGATGAAATTCAATCATTTACGTTTATTTATCTGAGTAATTAGTACAATCGACATAGTATTGTTCTCTCTCTCTCTCTCTCTCTCTCTCTCTCTCTCTCTCTCTCTCTCTCTCTCTCTCTCTCTCTCTCTCTCTCTCTCTCCTTTCCTTTGGTGGCTTTATTTGTAAATTTGACTAACATAATGGGAAACTTCCTCCCGGACTCCAATGAGGAAAAGCAAAAACCATTGACAACACTTACACATATTTACAATATCTTGGAACTTGTGCAGTAAAGTTTTTGAATTTACATCAGTGATGTAGGATGATCTCTATTTAGAGACAGTACGGGAAGACAGACAGAATGAGGAAATGAGGGCATTATCTAATCCCTTGCTTCTGACGCAAGTTATAACAGCTGTGTGTGTGTGTGTGTGTGTGTGTTGTGTACTGATTATATGATTTTAGTGAATTTGTCAGTGATTCCTGATTACTCAATTAAGAAGTAGAAAGAAAGATCTTTGATTCAACTAAAGTACATGCCATTTTGTCAGTATAGTTCAACTGAGCAGTAAAAAAGGGCATGTCTATTTTGTTTCTTTTCTTCTTCTTGCAAAAATACAACAAATGAACACGAGCTTGTGGGTGGAATCGGGGATCTATACGACTCTGGACGACAGTTGTTTTCACCGCGAGATGTAACATCTGTATCTGTTGTCATAATCGATTACTACATTAATATATCATTATGACCACAGAGGGCATTGATTGCATTATTACAGCTTGCATTTTGATAACATCTTACTTGCAACTTGCATTGAACTACACAATAATTATCATGATTTTATGTATTTTTGTAGTTGTGGCGATTAGTGTCATCAAAATGAATTGTCAAAACGCAAGGATGAAATTTAGTGATGGAATTATGCAATTTACAATGCTAAGTTGTGTAATGATAAATATGCACATTGAATCTGTCACACATAATTTGAAGCTATGTAATTGCAATAATCCATTATCAGATATATAGCATTTAGAAAGAAATGATCTATAAATATTTCACCATAAAATACAGCATATACACAAATAAAGTTACAAACAGAATAATGCAACCCCAGTTTTACTTCTTACATCTGATAAGATGGGCACGTGTAAGCAGAAATTTATATTAGACATTGAATCGACTGGTTGTCTGTTCATTGCAGCTATTAGTAATTGTAAATATAATCACAACTATAATTTTCTCTTTTTTTAAATGAATGAACAGAGAGAGAGAGAGAGAGAGAGAGAGAGAGAGAGAGAGAGAGAGAGAGAGAGAGAGAGAGAGAGAGAGAGAGAGAGAGAGAGAGAGAGAGAGAGAGAATCTGCTCACCAAATTAGTAAATGGTAAAGTGATCATCTAATTATGAGTTTTTATATATTATGATTATCAAGCAATTGGACGAGTCGGTCCAATTAAAGGAAATAACTAATGACCATTATTTTAGGGTTTATTAAATAAATGCATTTAAGAATCAAATGAGCTACATTGTAGGCACAGCAATCGCATTTATTATATGGATAACGTCAGGATAGCGTCATTCCAAGATCCACCTGTTTGGGAACAGTTTAACAGCCATTGAATCAATACAATGAGTCGAACTGTCTACGTCACCCATGGCTTCAAAACAAAAGGCGTGTAAGACAAAATATGTTACAGTAGGTTCTGCCAAATCAAAGCAGGTACTGGTTGTGTGTTGATCTCTCTCTCTCTCTCTCTCTCTCTCTCTCTCTCTCTCTCTCTCTCTCTCTCATAACCTAAATGTCACTTAACATTTCAGCAGTTATTCGGTCGAAAGCACAAAATCATAATCTCATTGTTAATTTATTAATAATAATTATAATAATAATAATAATAATAATAATAATAATAATAATAATAATAATAATAATAATAATAATAATAATAACAACAACAACAATAATTCTACTACTACTACTATTACTACTACTACTACTACTACTACTACTACTACTACTACTACTAATAATAATAATAATAATAATAATAATAATAATAATAATAATAATAATAATAATAATAAAACGAGCAAATAATCGGTTTAATATGTTTTGCGCATCATAGTCAATGAAAGATGGAAGAAATAACAGTTAACTTGTCTTTCACCCAAGACGCTTTATGCATTTTTATGTAAGGTCCATTTTAGTGGCTATGCGAGATACTTTTCTTTGCCGTCACGTCACGTGCGTCTGATGGCCTAAGCAGAAACTTAGTTGTACGGCGTTCTATAAACTTATCATGGACAAATCAGATTCAAAGAATTGGTTTTGTCTTATATTTTAATCTTGAATTATGATTGTTTACACACGCACGCACGCGCGTGCATGCATGCATGGGGTATTTAGAAAATTCTGAATACTGAATATTAATGCGTTCTACAACATGTCCTTTATCAGCGCATTCTTTCAAAGGACTCCCCATTCACGTTTCACAGTTGCTCGGTTTTATTATCCAAGTAATAAGTGTCATTTTGTTATCCAAGTAATAAGTGTCATTTTGTTATCCAAGTAATAAGTGTCATTTTGTTATCCAAGTAATAAGTGTCATTTTGCTATCCAAGTAATAAGTGTCATTTTGTTATCCAAAGTAATGTTTCATTTTATTATCCAAGTAATAAGTGTCATTTTGTTACCCAAGTAATAAGTGTCATTTTGTTATCCAAAAAAAGTGTCATTTTGTTATCCAAGAAATAAGTGTCATTTTGTTATTCAGGTAATAAGTGTCATTTTGTTATTCAGGTAATAAATGTCAATTTGTTATCCAAGTAATAAGTGTCATTTTGCATTGGCATTTTGGTACGTTGCTTATACACTACAAAATGGTGGCTTTCTAATCGTCTGCCCCTCGACAAAAATCTTTGAAAAAGAGATTCTGATAAAATTTTCTTGGAGCTAACTCCAGGCTGCATGGAGGAAAGGAAGTGAATGAGTTTGGATGCTGAATTCTTTCAGCAATCTATGCAATGTCCATATTTTAAAAATATTTTTATATTCCATAACGAGCTTTTTTGGCATTATGATACTTTTATTTCTTTCAACAAACGCAGATAATCTTCTACAGCTTCTTTTGTTAATATATATATATATATATATATATATATATATATATATATATATATATATATATATATATATATATATATATATATATATATATATATATATATATATATATATATATATATATATATATATATATATATATATATATATATATATATATATATATATTTTCCAAGAAACTTTTCTTAATACTCACGCAGACAACGTTTATTGGAATGACTTCAAACTACTCATGGAGGCTAATACTCACGCAGACAACTTTTATTGGAATGACTTCAAACTACTCATGCAGACTAATACTCACGCATACAACTTTTATTGGAATGACTTCAAACTACTCATGCAGACTAATACTCACGCAGACAACTTTTATTGGAATGTAAAATAGACTTCAAACTACTCGTGTAGCTTATATATGAATACAGCTAAACAATTCTAAAAAGTGTAATTTGAACATTTAAGATTGAGAGATCTCGAAAATAGTTCAGTTAGTTACACATGTACATTTTTTTCTTTAAGTACTCAACTGTCACTTATTTGTGTTTAATACTGAATACTTGAGAAGATTTTCTAAAAACTGAACAAACTATCCCCTTAATCCCGACAGTGTCAGCACTAAGGTTTGTCATGCATATATATATATATATATATATATATATATATATATATATATATATATATATATATATATATATATATATATGTATATATATATATATATATATATATATATATATATATATATATATATATATATAGAGAGAGAGAGAGAGAGAGAGAGAGAGAGAGAGAGAGAGAGAGAGAGAGAGAGAGAGAGAGAGAGTAATAAAATTAAGGAGATGCGCATTTAGTTTAAGCAATTTGTAGGTTTGTGTGATTACATGTTTGATTATTGGAATTCGGTGCAGTGGGAAATATTCCTTAGCACGAAATAATTAGTCAATTATTAGGAGCAAACGTCACGGAGAGAAAGTGTTAGTGAGTTTTTTTTAAGATGCAATTGCCAATGAGTAGCGAACTCAGACCCAATCGCATGACTGTCCCTGGGCAGTTAAAATAGTCCCCCATGTTACGGATGGTTGTACAGTTTCTACGGTGTGAATTGCAAGCGGAACGGAAAGTTAATATAGAGAAATGGTGGGGATGTGCGGTTGATGGCTAATTTGCAAGTTGTAAATAATGTGGTCTTGTATTGATTTTTGTAAAGTTTATGTATAGAATGGACACGTCGGGCTTTCCAGCTTAAAACTGAAGTTGTATAGAAGTCTTTGTTAATATGGGGCTTCTAGCGGGATTCGAGCCCAGAGTTTTGACACCGCTCGGTCAAGCAAAAGACCCCTGGCTTGTAGCAATATATATATATATATATATATATATATATATATATATATATATATATATATATATATATATATATATATATATATATATATATATATATATATATATATATAATTAGCCTAGATAATTCTAAACACCTATCATGATCTTTTCTAATTCTTGTATTTGCTGCAGAACCACTTTTCTCTGTAAATTTCGGAATGTGGTCGGTGTCTTTTTAGGAAACTACTCACGTTCCTTTCTCTTGAGGACAAAAGTCGTATCATACGCACTATAAAGCAAACTATTTACCATAAGTACAGTGGCAACAGTACTATTTTATCTGAAATCTAGCTTACACGACCCGACACTGGTATTTAACCTGACCTAGTTCTACGGTTGTTCATTTCCTACCGTACTCAGACCTGTACATCAAACGCGATCAGGAAAAATTGTAATAAAGCAATTACTATCAGGAAACGAGCATCCTATTTACTATATACATTTTTTTAACCTATATTTTTTAACCTCTCTGGTGGCTTAAGTCTATAGAGTGTCCGCTTTGGATGCGGGAGGTCGCAAGTTCGAACCCAGACTGAGTCATACCAAAGACTTATAAAAATGGTATTAGCAGCCTTCTCGCTTGTTACTCAGCATTAAGAAGTTAGTGTTAGGGCAGGTAGGCCTGGTGTCGGTATATTGTGACTGGATGGGACATAACGCCACGTGTTTGCGGTTTGATGTACGCAGTGCTAGACATCACTATAAATGGCCACACAGCAGACATCGTAGCGATATGACTGACAAGGTTTTTAAAGCTACGCAAAAAATCTAAATCTTACACACTTACACACACGCCCGCGCACCGCTCGCACGCACGCACGCACACACATTTATTGTCAATATATATCATACATAATTCTTTGTTAAATGACACACTTTCAACTGCCTTTTTGATGGGAAACAATGTTCAAATTTTATTACCATCTCCGACTTCTCTTTCTGAAAGAGTGAATGCCCCGTGACGTAAGAATCGAAACCGTGTTGTTGATTCTCTTCGCGCGCCGTTTGGCCATCATTTGTATAACTGATATTTCACAGTCATAAATGATTTATAATTTTACTGAACTTGTAAATATTTTATCGAGAATAATCTTTATAGCTATATCAACAACAGAAAAGACTAAATTCATAGATGGAAATAACAATGGAGGAATCTCGTATGAATTAGATTTTAATCTGTCCTTAACATTTAAAACTATTTGAAATTATAAAATTATATTCTTGACGAGTGTCAGAGCCGTTTTAAGAAGTTGGGGGGAGGGGAGGTTACATAGACGCAAACTCTAAACTTAAAATTGACCAGAATTGCGCCTCAGTCCCTCAATCTCAGATATAGAGCATTACATTGAATTTCCATGTGCATGTGTGTCATTTTGTTAAATTTATTAATGTATTACTAAACTGCTAACACAACGGACACCGAAATTTTGTTTTTGGGTCGCCGCGGGGCCCACTGCTGCACGGGGCCCTAGGCACGTGCCTCGCGTGCCTATGATTTAAAATAGCACTGATGAGTGTAACTTCTAGAAAATATTTTACAGGTAGGTAACCTGTTTCTCTTATGCTTTCTCTTTTTCTCTAGTGCACATTAATATTCATTAAAACAGCAGCGGGAGACTTTCAGGATGTACAGGAAACAGGCCACAAATGAAGACAAAACAGTGAGTTGTCCATGGAAAACGGACATTTGTCTAATTCTTAAACATCCATATTTTAAAAAATCTAAGAATGCAATTCGGAACGTAAAACACCTTTCTGCTTGTTGCCTTTTTTCAAATTTTTTTGTTTTGTGTGTTTTATGTTACTTTTCTCTTAACTGAATTATCTCGTTGCATACGTTTACTCAGTAACTACCATGTTAAATTCCTTGGTTTTTTCAATATCGTTTATTGGTTTACACACAACATCATCAATACTGTTTAACTTAGTTATATCAAAGCTTGCAATCCCGTCGTGTTTTATAATTTTATTATATACTAGCTTATCTTTAATATCAAGAAACCTTGCTTAATTTGCACCCAATTCACTTAAAAAGCTAACTGGATGACAAGTCCTCCATTTTATAATAGCTCAACACCGATCGTAGCTGATCATGCCACCATACTATCCTCTACACAGTGGAGGAAAACAAGAAATTAATGTATGCCATTTTTTAACATCTCTGTCATGTTCTGTCTTGCTAACGAAAATAATATATATATATATATATATATATATATATATATATATATATATATATATATATATATATATATATATATATATATATATATATATATATATATATATATATATATATATATATATATATATTGAACATTGAAACCAAGCGGTCTAAACCAAGAAGACTAGAAAATGAAAACTATGCACTAGTAAAATTTAACATTTTCTAGATCTTCTTTGTATCTATCGATTTTTACTATAAGTATAACCGGTTTAGAATCAAATATCCGAGATATAATCTGCGTTACATAAATGTACAAAAAGTAAAAATAGATGTCGCTTTGGCTTGTAGACTTTTAGGGAATTATACACCGTTTTCAGTACCTGCAACAAGTCTATACAAGCTGGTTGTATTTTTAGTTCTAACCCATGTGGAGACAGCCATGTAGATGTTTACAAACACAACGTTTTCGTGTTTATTTGTTTGTCGTATATATGTTTTGTATTTGCCTTTGAAAAACACTCATTAAGAGTCGAAAGCGCTCAGGCTAGTTAGTTACTAGTATCGCACTGTTCGTCGTCAGTTTATTGCATCTATTTTAATCAACCCCTTACACACGTGATCCCTTGGTGGATCCAGTGCGCTTGAAAGGGTTGTTTTTCGCCATATGATTTGTATTCTTTATATATATATATATATATATATATATATATATATATATATATATATATATATATATATATATATATATATATATATATATATATATATATATATATATATATATATAATTGTGCTCGGAAGTTGGCGTCATTTTCAAAAAGATTAGGTGAATGGATGATTGACGGGTTACCTTTTTAAAAAAAATCGGCGGATATAATAATGGTAAGTGACCGCCCTCCCCTCATAAATAAATAAATAAATAAATAAATAAATAAATAAATAAATAAAAAATAAGGGAAGAAAATGGAGCATCGACGTGTCGATATCCCACTCACGATAGCTAGTTTACTGACCCTTAAATGACGTATAAAGATTACTTCCCGTTGTAGAAATCGTCGACAAATCATTGAACGTCAACGCCCGGAAACGGTCTCCAACGAGGTACACAGACGGTTATAGGATTGCCCAACCCGCCCAATAGGGATAAAACAGATAAGACTGTGACCTAAAATTTGTGCCTTCTGGAGACTAATGCCTTTGTCCATTTAGCTTTCACCCATATATTTGTTACGTGTGCGGTTATCAATGTACTGACCCGATAAAAATTCCTCAAATAAAAACCAATCCTTGTTAATCTGACTTACCTGTCAAACCAACCATGACACCTTTTCACTAAACAAAGTACGCCTAAGATTTCATACCAGAAGTGACACATTTTTATTTGTTGATTAACCCGAAAAATATAAACAAGTGAGACCCTGAGTTACGTCTATTACCTACGGTACAATTTGACTATAGGGTGCATACCCACGGTAAAATTTGACTATAGGGTGCATACCCACGGTAAAATTTGACTATAGGGTGCATACCCACGGTAAGAATTTACTATAGGGTGCATACCCACGGTAAAATTTGACTATAGGGTGCATACCCACGGTACAAATTTACTATAGGGTGCATACCCACGGTAAAATTTGACTATAGGGTGCATTCCCACGGTAAAATTTGACTATAGGGTGCAAAATTTCATGATGCCAAAATTCAACTGAATTAATTTCAAACTGACCATTAAAATACTGGTGTCCAAATTTAGGCAGATGTCTGTGTGGTCTAGCTCTTATTGTTCTGTAATACTCTTTCTCAAAACTAACATTCGTTCGAATTTTATTTCTTTGCATTAATATATTAAGTAAATAAAAACTGCAAAACAAATAGTATATATATATATATATATATATATATATATATATATATATATATATATATATATATATATATATATATATATATATATATATATATATATATATATTGATTAACTTGGCTTAGTCCTGGTGTTGAGAGAATATATGAAGTATGTTTATGAGAGAGAGAGAGAGAGAGAGAGAGAGAGAGAGAGAGAGAGAGAGAGAGAGAGAGAGAGAGAGAGAGAGAGAGAGAGAGAGAGAGAGAGAGAGAGAGAGAGAGAGAGCACTTTGAGACTATTCCCCTATCTAATGAAATGGATCTACACCGTGCCCGAGTTATACAATGCAATTTTATTCCAAGGCTTGACGAATCTGTATACATGGAGGGGGTGTTTGTTAATGCACGAATAACTGATGGCAACGTTTGTTTTTCATCTTCAGATCTTGATTTTACAATGCAAACAATTACAGCAAAAATGAAAATAAAACCCAATCCAAACGCAGGATTGCATAAAAGACACATTTACTTTCGTTGGAAATGACACTCTACAGCCCCCAAGCACGTTCATAAAGAGAAATAAATAAATAAAATAAAAAACAAAACAAATGAAAGAAAAAACCAACACATGAAGTGATTGGATAACCATTTGGAAATTATTAAATAAAAAAAAAAACGTGGCTTTGCTGTTTCTCTCCACAAGAAAGTGTGTTAAATTCTGTGTATTCATGACATAGAATATTTAAAGGCTTTGATTGTTAGGCTTTGTTTTATGGGGTATGGTGGGCATCAATTTGACAGTGCCTAGAGGCTACAAAATCACAAGTCCATCACTGCACAAACACACATGCACCCTACCTTATTTATTTAGTCAGAAATAACATATATTTAATTTGAAAAAGTCAATAGAAAGATCAAGACATGGGGGGGCACAATATTTTTCTGGTCATTGTGTTGTTATTGTTGTTCTCGTTGTTATCTTCGTCGCTGTTCCTTATAAGAATCTTGCAGGTGTCCTATTACATTTGCCCGAGTTATTACCGGCTTCCCATTGGAAAGAGTATCTTACGCAAAAGTTTTTCTTAGAGACACGATTAATTTAAGAATATCATTGTGAAACGCACTTCGTAAATAGAGTATGATTTTATTGCGATTCAGACCTTAAAACCCGAATCTTTTAATGATAGAAACATTTAACTATAACTTTATATTTAAAAAAAAAATACATCTTTTAACAGCACCAGATATTTATCCTTTAATATCAAAGCGCCTCTAAACCCTAACGCCGTAGGCAGCTACAGTCTCTGTATAAGGAGAATCTCGTACTCTGTCTATGTGTGTGTATGCGAGAGAGAGAGAGAGAGAGAGAGAGAGAGAGAGAGAGAGAGAGAGAGAGAGAGAGAGAGAGAGAGAGAGAGAGAGAGAGAGAGAGAGAGAGAGAGAGAGATTCTATAGAGGTTTTAGATTGAGAGAGAGAGAGAGAGAGAGAGGGGGGTAGAGAGGTTCGAGATAGAGAGAGAGAGAGAGAGGTTCTAGAGATTCGAGAGAGAGAGATTCGAGATAGAGAGATTCGAGATAGAGTGATTCGAGAGAAATAAGATATATTCGAGAGAGAGATTTGAGATAGATGAGAGAGAGAGAGAGAGAGAGAGAGTGTGTGTGTGTGTGTGTGTGTGTGTGTGTACTGGCAGTCAGAAAAGGAGAGTGTGAACTACAGTTTTGAGATGTCTGATTACCATAATAAAAAACTACAATTTAATTTAAAATAATACAGTTAATAGCATATAGTCTACTGGATTTGATTTTATCGCATCATAATTAATCTTCTTACTCTGATCACTGTATTCTGTATCACATCAGATGCAATGCCCCTCTGAACATCAGAACTTCCTGACTTTGATATGTCGCATATAGTCGTTTATCTACCGTGATTTATGATCGAATTTTTTTTTTTAAATTTGGTGATATGATGCCGGACTTGTTTATATTTTTCGGGTTAATCAACAAAGTGTATCATTGTGCATATGAATGTTTACAAATTGTTCTTAAACGGAGAATGCTTATAAATGTTTAAAAATAAGTGTTGATCGAAAAGACGCACTTACGGTACAGAGTGCAACTTCACGGAGCATCTCAAAATAACTTTCTCACTGTCTCACTCTCCACAAATGTACTTGCCATAAACTTTGCACTTACGCGTGCCTGGGAGTTGCCGTTAAGTTACGTAAATATTTAAGGGAAACTTAACCCAACCCATCCCTCAAAAGCACAAGGCTCGTATCGTTGCTTAAAATTTTCCTGTCATACATGTACTATATAATAACTACAAGAGAGGACACTTCTCTCGCGCGACCTATTCAATAATAAACGCTGAAATTTTCTAGCTATGATTTGAAAAAGCTTGATAAATCTGGCACCCATATTTAGCTCATGCATTCGAGTTTGTATCCCTATCCAAAGTTTGACTTAATATCGTACATTTACGGAATGCCAGAAAATAGTCCCACGCTACTATTCCACATGGCCCTGATCGCTCCCGTTTAATATGCAAGCAAATCCCCGCTGAATAGAATAAAGTCCTCTTATTGGTTAATAGAAATGACGTCCTACATTTATTTATAACTCATTTTTAGTTGGCTAATGAGAAGGCAGTATTTCATTTAGCGTGTTGTTCCTGCATATAAAGTGCAGGCGATCAGAGCCATGTCGGGATGTAGCGTGGGAAAATAGTAAGGCATTCCTTAAAGGTATGGCCATAGAACACAATTAATTTTACTTTATTCGCTGTACATTTGTTTCTCTGTACTGAACTTTCCACTGTGTGACAATCAATACAAATCATATGTTAATCTAAAACACCTTCAAAGATGACTTTACGGTTTAGTTCTTGTCAAGGGTTGACCTGCATTTTTTGAGAGGCTGAATTGTAAACAAAACACCAGGCAACGGAACACAGATTTCCTTTCCGGGTCATCACCATGACCTTATTACTACTCAATGTGCACTGTCGCCGAAATACACACAGACAACCACACCATAAGCTCACATTTTAAAGAATAAACAATTGCCTTTAAATCCTTACCAAGAATGCCAAAATCTAACTCTAGTATCACCACCAATTTCAGACAGGAAAAAGTGATCTAAAAATAGACTGGGACTACATTCGTGGGTACTGAACCGGATTTTATTAATTGTGTACTGATTCCGTATGATAGTAAGCCAAATTTCGGATATGCATACAAGGTCGAATGTCTGAGCTAACATTGGTACCGAATTTATTACGCGAAATGTAGCTTGATATCAGCGTTTCTTCTTAAATAGGTCGTGAAAGAATGGTGTAAAATGCCCAGTTAATGTGCACGTCCATGACAGGTAAACTGTACGAAATTCTCGTGATGAAACGCATGTAATCAAGCAAGGTGCGTAGCTAACGTATGGAATATATACCAAGAGAGTGGAAATCATAGGGACCACGAATTATTTTTGTACACTACATATTAACCTGAGGGCCCATCGGTAATCTTTCTAATCTTTGCGTAGGTGCCCGCATAGGGACCCAAATATCCTAGCTACTCCATTGTATCATGTACGAAAATTATATATATGTTATGTAAAAAATATGTTCGTTATGTAATTGTTGTAATTGTTTTTTTTTAACATAACCTTTTTCTCACTCTTTGCTTATGAGAAGGAATCTTCGGCTCGGGATTGGAGAGGAAGAGAGAGGAAGGAGTGATCCTTTTAAGAGTAAGGTGGCGCTTAACAGTGGTATATCTTTGGGGAATTTCCGGTATCAAGAGGTAGCGGGAGTCGCTGTGAATATGAACACAGATTTCTGAATGGGGCTTTAATTAACCTCTATTGTTCCACTTGTAACCTGATTTGCTCGGCTTATTAATTTTGTTACAGTGAAGAAAGCAAGTAATTCGTTTATTTGAAACTATATTCTAAAGATACACTTATTCATACAAGACATATTACAATACTGCTTAAGATATGCCTCGGCTCTTGATCAGAGAGGAAGAGAGAGAAGAGAGTGATCCTTTGAAGAATAAGGTGTCATTTATAATGGTACATCTTTCGATAGGCTCTGGCGGCAAGAGGTAGCGGAGATCGCTGTAAATACAGACAGACACTCTTCTCTGAATGGGACTTAACAACTTTTATTGATATATATGAAACTATATTCTAAAGATACACTTAGGCATACAATACATATTACAATACATATTACAATACATATTACAATACATATTACAATACATATTACAATACATATTACAATACATATTACAATACATATTACAATACATATTACAATACATTTGAATAATTTTTCTGTGATCTACTACTTCATATGCTTGTAAAATTCCCTGCATTTTAGAATGCGATACAAGTGATTAAAATATTGCTTGCATTCATAAAGCCTACAATTCAATAGTTACGACTGATGTTATAATCATTTCAACGAATATATTTTGTTTCATATAATTTAGAATAATAACCTGCAAACGATCACTGGACATTATACTGTATTATCTAAAGAATACTATGAAGCTAGCGAATTCATACAAATGAACATAAAATATTTCATTACATTATAGTAGTACATAAAAAGATAACTCCCAAAAATACAAATACAAGTTGCTACAAAAAATCTTTAAAGTAAGTAATAGTAAATTCTTACATGTAAATATGAACAAAATTTCTGACGGGGCTTTAATTAACCGAAGATTTTAGATAGGCTCGGCCTTATATATTCCAAAATGACGTAAAACAACTACGTGCCCCAAATCATAATGCACTATTATAAAGATTCAGAAATGGCGTGGAATGACTACGTTGTCCAATCAGAATCGTAAAGAGGCTGTCGCTTTTGTTCAATAACATACGTGTCCAAATCTGAATGCCCATTTTAAGTTATTTATTGTAAAGAGGTTATTGCTTTTGTTCAACTCTTAACATGGATTATGGCTAATTTGGTAAATCGTCTTTTTGTTCCACTTGTAACCTGATTTGCTCGGCTTATTAATTTTGTTACAGTGAAGAAAGCAAGTAATTCGTTTATTGTTATGAATTCTGAACCCGGCTATTTTAGGATTATGTTTGTGAAAAGCAGCCCCCAATGCAAGTCGGTTCCAAGCTATGAAATTGAACCAGGTTATCCAATTTTGTAGCTAATCTCAATCGGTAAGGAACTGATTCGTTCAGTTGAAAAGAAGCGAGTGATTCGTTTATTGTTATACTTCCTTCTGAATCAGGCGATTTAGTATTACATTTGTGAAAAGGCGGCTTCTAGGTTAAGTCGGTCTTTAAGTCGTTCAAGCCATTAAATTGAACCAAGCTATTCAATTTGTAACTAATCCCAGTTTGTAAGGACCAACGTAGTCCTATATACTTTTTAATTTCTCTACCCAAATTTTATATCCTTTATATATATATATATATATATATATATATATATATATATATATATATATATATATATATATATATATATATATATATATATATATATATATATATATATATATATATATATATAAACTCTTTGGCATGAGAAACAGTGCGGGACGGGGCGGGACGGGGCGGGGCGGGGCGGGGCGGGGCGGGGCGGGGCGGGGAGGCTTTGCTCTGATACTGGAGGTACTAAAATGTAAGCAATGCTTTTAATAACCTGTCGCAACATTATTGAAGATTTATAACCGGGTTTTGGCCAAACATAATGCAGTTAACTTGTGTTAGGCAGAGAAACGCTTCCTTTTCAATTTTCATTTCCATCCTGTGTGACTGTAATTAGTATCATCGATCCATATCACAAGCGGGTGTGTATGACAATGCGTGAACCTTTGAAGTTCGAGAAACAAAGATAAACTGCACTATTTCATTTAAGGATCTTGTTTCGGATATGCACAGATTCCACAATCAGGACATTTTTTTTCACAGAGCTTGGTAACATAGCAAGAAACGGATACTGAGATTATAGCTTGACGGACAGAAGCAAACAATCCAAAAGGAGAACGGACAAGTGACTTGTAAATAAGTGTGATGTTCCGCATCAAAGGAGAGGTACTGCTCATTTTGTACAACAGGATTTCACTGTAGATATTGACTTCCTGTCGAGTCAGTGGACATTGTTGGACAAAACAGGAAATAAAGAGCTCTGTTATGATAATTTATCAAATCAATTTGCAGGTATAGTGACTGATAAATTGATTTTTTGAGTAGTTGGTCCTGAAAGGTTTAGGATTACTCCTTGCACACTGTACGTGGAAAGACCATTCACAGTGGGTAAAACACGATGTCGTCGACTACCCATAAATTAATAGGCACACTTTGTTTGATTGTATCAATCGTTGTAATGACTGCATTGTATGAGCAAAAGAATTACAATGTTCAATACCGTGAATTCCAGGAATTACTACACAGTATAAAAGACACTTTGTTATCAGCATATAGTTTGCCAATGATATACAAGATCACGTCTGTACAAAGTACAGAAGAAGTTATACATATTTTAAAAATGCAAAGGAATTACGCATCGAGGGAAGTGAATAAACTAAAGCGACTGCTCGGACAAATTCAGTGTCAGGTGAGATTTGAAAACCTCCCAACCTAGTCCGCCCCCTTGATTTTACACAAAGTTATAATGATAATAATAATAATAATAATAATAATAATAATAATAATAATAATAATAATAATAATAATAATAATAATAAAAATAGTAGTAATAATATATATATATATATATATATATATATATATATATATATATATATATATATATATATATATATATATATATATATATATATATATATATAGTATGTTTTACGCCATTTTTCAAAACAGATGGGCTGTATATAACAGCCAATATAATTGGTGCAGGAAGAACCCGGGGAAATCTCGGAAAAAAAACACCGACCCATTAGAAGCTACTGGCAAGCTTTCTCACAAACCCATATTCGCCAAACCTGAGACTCAACCCAGGCAGACAGAGGTGGGATGGCAGTGATCCATAACGGTGACCGCTTTTGACCACTCGGCCACTCGGTACATATATACGATGCTCATCCTACACTTTAATTCTTTTTTTTTTTTTACCCCTACGTTTAATATTCCCCATATATAGGTAGAAGTTTGTTGAGCAGCCATCCCACTGACTACCTCACAATTCAGTATAAGTAGACAATGCAATACAATACAAGGAATAATTATATTCTAAACCCAAATACAGGACTTTATATAAGCTGTGTGTGTGTGTGTGTGAGAGAGAGAGAGAGAGAGAGAGAGAGAGAGAGAGAGAGAGAGAGAGAGAGAGAGAGAGAGAGAGAGAGAGAGAGAGAGAGAGAGAGAGAGAGAGAGAGAGAGAGAGAGAGAGAGAGTGTGTGTGTGTTTGGGGCTGACTTATCATAAGATTTGTACATCCTTATATTTTTCTGTTTGTAGTTTATTGTTCTGCCTATCCATCAAACCAAGGATGGGGTGGCCATTTAATATTTAAAATCATTTGTTTAAAACTTTATTATAGACAAACAATAAACAACGAGTAAAGAAATGCATTATTCTGTGCCTTCTAAACACCTCTGTTGTAACTTGCAAATCTCTCTCTCTCTCTCTCTCTCTCTCTCTCTCTCTCTCTCTCTCTCTCTCTCTCTCTCTCTCTCTCTCTCTCTCTCTCTCTCTCTGATATTGCAGATTTCGACTGATAAAAAATATCAGCTAAAAAACCCAATATATTTCGCTTATACCGCGGTTTTCTTCATTTCTTACGAATATAATTTTAACAAAACAATAAAAATATGTAAAATAAATGAACTGAGATATACAATCAATTTCTTGGAATGTGGATGTGTGCAATCAAAATACATTTTCTTGAGATTGTTTTCGCAAATTAAAACGCGTTGTATTAAATACTTAATTATATTACTTTTCGCCCACTCCCCCCCCCCCGCCAATGCCTTATAGGTCTGAATCCAAAATCCGACTTTGATCCACAGTGTTCGAGCTAATGATTTCTTTTATAAGGTACTGGAACAAGGGATACTTAGATATAAGAGCACACATTTTAAGATATTAGGATCTTGTAAGAAAGGACTTTTTTGTGCTATAAACACTAACTTGGTGTCGGTATTGAAGTTTATGATGTATTTTGTGTGAAAAGAAAAGTAGAAACAGATAAAAGCACATCGATATGTATATCATAGATTAAATGAACAGAAAAATGCCGAATAACTTGCAAATAACAAAGGTTAAGAAGGTGATATAGTTATTTGGGGAGAGGCAGACGGAGGGAAGGGCTTTTCAAGGGCAAAGGGAAAGGGTTAATAGAAGCGCATTGAGAGCAGAGTAGGACACTGAAGTCTACATCCTACAATAAATAGAGACATACGGATTGGCTAACAAAATGTGAAACTTCCTCCCGGATTCCAACGAGGAAAAGCAAAAAACATTGACTATACTTACACATATTTACAATATCTTAGAACTTGTCCAGTAAAGATTTTGAATTTACATCAGTGATTTAGGATAATCTCTATTTAGAGACAGAACGGGAAGACAGACAAAATGAGGAAATGAGGGCATTATCTAATCCTTTGCTTATGACGCAAATTATAACAGCTGTGTGTGTATCTACTGATTATATGAATTTAGTGAATTTGTCAGTGATTCCTGATTACCCTATTAAGAAGTTGAAAGAAAGATTTTTGTTTCAACTAAAGTGCAAGCCATTTTATCTGTATAATTCAAATGAGCAGCAAATAAGGGGATGTCTATTTTGTTTCTTTTTCTTCTTCTTGCGAGATACAGCAAGTTAACATGAGCTTGTGGGTGGAATCGGGGAGATGTAAATATGTTTTCCATGTTTAAAATTTGCAATATATATGTAACATCTCTATCCTTTGTCATAATCGACTACTACATTAATATATCAGTATGACAACAGATGGCATTGATTACATTATTACAGCTTGCATTATGATAACATCTTACTTGCAACTTGCATTGAGCTACACAATAATTATCACGATTTTATGCATTTTTGTAGTTGTGGCGATTAGTGTCATCAAGATGAATTTTCAGAACGCAAAGAGGAAATTTAGAGATGGAATTATGCAATTTACAATGCTAAGTTGTGTAATGATAAATATGCACATTGAATCTGTCACACATAATTTGAAGATATGTAATTGCAATAATCCATTATCAGATATATAGCATTTAGAAAGAAATGATCTATAAATATTTCACCATAAAATACAGCATATATACAAATAAAATTACAAATAGAATAATGCAACCCCAATTTTACATCTTACATCTGATAAGATGGGCACGTGTAAACAGCAATTTATATTAGACATTGAATCGACTGGTTGTCTGTTTATTACAGCTATTAGTAATTGTAACTATAATTACAACTATAATTTTCTCTTTTTTAAAATGAATGAACAGAGAGAGAGAGAGAGAGAGAGAGAGAGAGAGAGAGAGAGAGAGAGAGAGAGAGAGAGAGAGAGAGAGAGAGAGAGAGTATTTATTGTAATCAATTTCTACATATATACATATATACACAAGTACACACATACAGTTATATACACATATCATTCACATGTAGACATGCATACATATACACACGTACATGCATCTAAACATACATATGCATGTAAATACTAGATTCAACATTCACTTATTTCAAGTTTTTTTTTTTTACAGTAACTAATCTCTTTAGTTATTTGACAATATTTACATTCTGTTACCATTTTCAATGATTCATGGATTCTTTTCTCTTGTCATCAGATTGCCAATAAAATATACATAAATTAGAAAACAAATATAAATGTATCAATTTATTGCATTAAAACTTTTGCATTTACTCTGCATTTTCGATGTGTATATTATATAACTACTACAAGTTTTCCTTTCTAATATACACAACAACAAAATAAATGAGGTCATACCTCCATCATTACACACATGCTTAAGTTCATATATGGACATATCTGAGCTATATTAAAATTGTAATTGCGATCTGAAAACATATAACAAGTCATTCAAAGAGATGCTGGTATCGTTGCCATTTGTCATCTACTTTTTTTTCATGCACAATTAATATATGCGTAATATTTTTCTGACATGTAAAATAGAGCTTTATTTCAGGATTTAAATGGACAGTGTTTGGAATTTCATTATTAAATCTACTTTTATAGATGTATGGTCTCAGTTGCAACAGAAGGAGAATGATAACTGTATCTCTCTTTTTTATTTTATCAAAATAAATTCTCTTTTTGAAACTTGAAAATTGTGCAGATGATTAAAATTACTCATTATCCACTCAATAAAACTAGTCAAATAATGGTCCAGTTTTCAAACAGTTTTAAAAAAGATGAGAGAAAATCTCAAAGGAGTTACTAGATAAAGAGCACATGATTGTAGGTACTTTTTTAAATTGGGTTAGAAATGTATTTTGTTGGTAAAATTCTATACATTATCTTAGTTTGGAACCATCTCATTTTAGGTCACTTAGTTATTGTAAAATGCAATAAAATGTAATCCTTCCAGTCACTCTTATCTATAAACTCATGTTCATGATTTCATTCAATACTGATATTGGCCTAAATGTACATGTATTCATTTTTAGTTTTTCATATATACTTTTACAGCGTTTTTTCCTTACTGAGCAAAATTCAACTTTATGGTCTATTTGAATAATTGGGTATATGAAATTTGTTTAAAAATACAAATGGCAGTGATCTTGCCTTAAAACTCTAGGATGTTGACATTCATTCAAACTTATTACAAAAAAATCATTTATATTCATGAATGTTTTCATTAACTAATTGTTTGCATATAAAATTTGCGTTTTCACCCAGTGCATGTCCATAATGACAGAATTCATCCATACTAGAGATATAAGAAAATCGACATATTTCTCTATTATAAATGTGGTAAGCAATGCAATATATTCTGTATATGCATATGTCCAGAATGCATTCAAAGTATTTCTCACCTTTGTTGTAAATCTAGACCAAGAGTGAAAGTCACATCTCTGTTTTGCATGGAAGTTGTTAAGCGCTATTTCTATTTAGGTTTCAAGGTGACAAGTCTTCTCAACAAAATTGAGTTTTAATGAATGTACATGTACAAACATGTTTACAATAATATTTTTAAACCTCCTTCAAAATACTCTATATAAGACTTTCCTTTCCTTTTTAATTTATCTTTTCCACCACTACATACAGACCTGTACAAAGGTACATCTACCTTAGCAGCATGGAGGGTGAACACTGCAACCTTTTGCTCAAGTCCTTTACCTAAAATGGTTCCTACAACTAGATGAAAAAAGGTCAATAACGCTAAACCAAAGTCTCTATTATATTTCCATACGGTTAAGAACCAGTAATAAATCGTTTAGGTTAGCTCAGTTTTGTTACCCTATTGTTGACATATTTTATTTCACGATTTTTATGCGATTTCGTTTACTTGTGAAGCGGCACTCAATTGTTTTCGTTCAAACTCCTTACTGCTTTGAATTAACCAAAAATTTTATCCAGATATATGCGATATCTGGATCTTGGGTTATGTAGATTTATTGTTATAAATCTGAACGAAACAGCTTGTGCTTTTAAAAAAGAAAGTTTTGAACTTGATCATGTTCATATCCTCTGAACACCAGGTATAATAAATATTCTGTAGAGTATAATTATCTACTCCATTAAATACAACCAAACTATTACAGTCATCTCTGATCACTTCAGGTATCTGTGTGTATTTCTGAGTAACAAAAATCACGTCAGCATTTTTGTCTACCTCGAGAAAATATTCAAGCTGGATTATATTGTTTGTCCAGCATCACATCACTATATACTACGAGATTATTAATCAATCCATCTAAGTCATCTACGGATGAGGCTTCATCAATATCAAAATCAATAATATCGTCACCGTCTTTATTAACTGATTTCGCTTTCTCGTTAAAATCCTTAAGAACTTCGTAGCAATGCTGATCATTTACAGATGGTGCTATTAAGTATAGTTTTCTCCATCTCAACCATCTCATTTTTAAATTTAATAATAATTGTGTTTTACCTGATCCAAATGGACCTATTATAATCATTTTTATCGAATTTGGTAATGCTGGATGGTGCTTTAGTGGTTCCTGTTTTCGTGTCGCGAAAAGTCAGTTATTGTATCCATATTATTAATAACATGAGTCTATAGTGTGTTCGATGTAGATCATCTACACACAACTGGATTGACAACGATAATAACGAAAAATAAATGACGTACATTAACAGGTAAATGCTCGAAATGTGGTGCACAAAAATATAAATTTATCTCTATGTCTGATTCAGAGACAAAGACAGGTGGAGATATTGCTGCTTCTTTTACTTGGATTACCATGGGCTAAATACGCCGGTGAGAAACACCTTCCAGGTTATAATTACTGTGATCCTGGAACTCGACTTGATATCCGACTTGATGATCAAGATCAACCAAGACCAGAAGAGCATCCAGTAAATAAGATTGATCAAGCATGTCATGTTCATGACATTGCTTATAAAAGCAAAGATTTGCAGCAGCGGCATCTTGCAGATGTGAAATTAATTCATGCATTCAATTCTATACCTAATAAATCTCTCAGAGAAAACCTCGCTAGTTTTCTGATAAAATCCGCTATGAAAAGTTAAATAATGTTAATGGCTGGTAATTATATATATATATATATATATATATATATATATATATATATATATATATATATATATATATATATATATATATATATATATATATATATGTTGTTGTTGGCATCCGATAGTCTCGAGAGACGATGGAAATACACCCATGAGAGATGTCCTAGTTTGTAGTTGTGCAGTGTCTTCTGTGGCTATGAAGCCCAACACGGGAGTGGCAATCCTTGCTGCACTTGAAGGTTGAGTCAGGTCTGGATTGGAACTGCATCCTCTTTCTCTGAGATCTTTTCTCATCATCGAGCTGTCGTAACTTTTCCTCGCTAGCTTTCAGACCAGTAAACAGAGCATGTCGCCAGATGGACTTGCCTAGGGCAAGCTCTTACCAGGTTTTGACACCGATCCCAAGAGCTTTTATGTCGTGCTTGCAGACATCCTTGAACCGGAGATGTGGCCGTCCGTTTGATCTTCTGCCGGAGGCAAGCTTAGAGTAGAGAAGGTCTTTGGGGATCCGTCCGTCATGCATTCGACGCACATGACACGTGTTGTGCACTATGAAAAAAATACTGAAAGATACTGCACAATTCTGACAATGTAAAGTTAGCAGAAAAGATGAGCATATAATAATTTGCCTTATATCTAATAATAATTTTTTTTCCATTCAAGTAATATCGGAACTGTCTACAGAAAAATACAAAATTATAGCTTGTGTATGACCACTGTTAGGTGCCTCCATATCCACGCTTGAATATTTGTAACTGTTTATATGGTAAATGTTTAAAGAACATTTTCAAATCCAAAGGCTGATAGTTTTTGATGGTTTTTTTTTATCGAGGTTACGATAAAGGTAACGCTCCGTTACATTAGACGTAATCCTACGTTAATTAAAACAAATGTACACATTTGTCTTTTCTTTCAAATGCCCAAAGTTGCAATGCCAGAGTTTGATAATACTCATGGATTCTGCTTTAGGGCGTCATTTTTTGTATTATTATTATTATTATTATTATTATTATTATTATTATTATTATTATTATTATTATTATTATTATTATTATTATTATTATTATTATTATTATTATTATTATTCAGACCATAGCTGAAGAAGGTACAAAAACTAGCCATACTGGAGGATGGTGTCGCCAAGAGAGCAAGGAGGACAGCGGAAAACATTGGACAGACAAGGATCTAGCAAAAGCCTTGGCCGAGCTTTTTAAAGGAAAAAGCGTGGCGAGTTTTGGAGATGGACCTGGAAGATATAAGCAACTTATAGAAGGCGCCGGGAAGGGAGTTATCTATGACGCTTACGACGGTGCACCATTTTGCGAGGAAACAAGCGAGGGGAGAGTTAAATTTATGGATTTGACGCTTCCTCAGTTTGGATTGCCCATGTACGACTGGGTCATCAGCCTCGAAGTTGCTGAGCATATTCCGAAACAATTCGAGGGGGTTTATTTAGATAATATTAATAGGCATGCACGAGAGGGCGTAGTTTTAAGTTGGGCTGTCCCCGGACAAGGTGGTTATGGGCACGTCAATGAACGCTTTTTTGACTATGTTGTAAAAATTATGGAAAAAAATGAACTATATTTTGATCGTGAACAATCTCAGGTCTTACAGAAGGCAGCTACAGTTAAATGGCTTAAAGATAATGTAAATGTGTATGTCAGAAGAAATAGGACCCGATCAGACAATCTTGACAAATTACTAGTTTAATAGTGATAAGTTTACAGAAAACATCATTCATGTAAAACCTTACACTATCTAATCACTGCCGTTGTTTTCAAAGGTCAAATCATGCTGTTATTTATTGCATGTATACAGCTTATCCATATAATGAATTCCAAATGCATCATGTGTGTGTGTGTATATATATATATATATATATATATATATATATATATATATATATATATATATATATATATATATATATATATATATTGGAAAATAAGCTAAAAACTAACATTCTTCAAAATACAGTTTAAAAATATACCGTTGTCGTACTTGTATATTCCATACTTTGCTCCACGATACTCCATAAGAAGGTAACAAGCAAAAGTAGGCAAAAATATGACACACCTGATGTGATCACATCGACAGCAAATCAGAAATGCTTAAAGTATGATACAGGTTTTTAAAGATATTTGTTTAAACTATTAAAGCAATTTTTCAAATCTTGGACACTTGTAACTTTCAGGTCTTTTTTTTATATAGCCCTGTTTTCAGTATTAAACATGGACCATATGAACTACAGTAAAGAAATTTATGTCTTGCCTGCGATAATATCCCAAAAACACAATTGATAGAAGTCGAAGTGTTCGTCTGTCTGGCGGCAACTCTCGGTTAAGTTGAGTATTGGGTGGGTGTCTTTTGGTTGTTTTTTTTTTTACAAATAGCCATTATCTCCAGTTCTAATCAGGGGAACATCAACATGCTTTGACCAATCAGTGGGATGAATATCGGTAGAGATTGAAGTTTAAGGAGTTCGAAGCTGTAGGTCATAGGCAAGGCTAAAGGGCTCGAAGATAAAGGTCATAGGGAAGAGTGATTGTTTAAATTTTACGTGGATTGTCAGTGATTAAAGTTTTTGGGATCTGACATTACTAGTTATCATTGACATGGATAAATTGAACTATCGCTACAAGTGTGGAGACGTGGAGATGGAAAGGTAGACTTAGCAGAGGATTGGTATGGTTAAAATACAGGAGGTTATTAGTTCTATGTTACTATTTATAGGTTATTTGATGACCTGATTAGATATTCAGAACATTGCAACAATGCTTAAATTGTTTTATACATTTGTGAACTTTTTGGATTTTTTATTTTACGAAAACCTCTTTGCCTTAGTTCAGCGCAATTCACATGAGATATAGCTAAATGAATTTTTCTGGGCATATTTGCATTCATACGTAGATAAACTAATTTGATTACGAATTCCAATATACCCATGTTAAATTTTTTCAATACACAGTTTTGAGCTTTTTTTAACCAGCACTAGGTCGACTAATGCAATGAAGTGTGCATATCTGCATAATATTTAGATAATCTGATTTGTTTTTCATACCATTATAGCATAGTATTTCGTTCGGATTGCACTATTTGCACTTTCCTAGACTTTTTGTATTCACGTCGATGTAACAACCAAATTTCATTCTCTGCTGAGAGTTGAACATTTTTGATTTGAGATATCTCTGTAAGCGGTGCATAGTAAGAGGTTCGCGATGTTGACAGAGCATAATAAATCCCATAAAATTCATTTCTAACTAAGGAAGTCTTATAAGAATGCTGTCAGATGATAGAATGCTTAAGTACGTGCCATCAAACGAAATGTTTGCTTGTCACATGGCCATCTAGAATTTAAATGTTTCCATTCGTCACTGAGTAACGATTGCTTGTCTTAAGGCCATTTTGAATTTAAATGTTTCCAGTCGTCAAATCATTCATTAATATTTTACCCTAATAATACAAAGAAAGCTAAAACTTAAGAAAATTTCTGGAAGTGAATATTAAACTTCCAAGTCTCTTTGTGATGGTAATTTACCAGACAAGGCTTGTCGTAGCCATTTTAGATAAATATCACGGTACTAATTATGCCAATCAGCTGTTATGGCATACTACTGTAATCTGTGATAGTAATTTACCAGACAAGGCTTGTCGTAGCCATTTTAGATAGATATCACGGTACTAATTACGCCAATCAGCTGTTATGGCATACTACTGTAATCTGTGATAGTAATTTACCAGACAAGGCTTGTCGTAGCCATTTTAGATAGATATCACGGTACTAATTACGCCAATCAGCTGTTATGGCATACTTCTGTAATCTGTGATAGTAATTTACCAGACAAGGCTTGTCGTAGCCATTTTAGATAGATATCACTGTACTAATTACGCCAATCAGCTGTTATGGCATACTACTGTAATCTGTGATAGTCATTTACCAGACAAGGCTTGTCGTAGCCATTTTAGATAGATATCACTGTACTAATTACGCCAAGCACTTGATATTGCATGCAACCGTAATATATGTGATGGCAATTTACCAGACAATGTTTATCATAGCTCATATATTAAGGTGTCACGACATTAATAGGGCCACTTAACTGTTATTGCATCATAAAATAGTCTCAATGTTTATTATTTTTCTGTGGTTTGTCCTGGAAATTTAAGATCCAGTGAAGGATATTACTTTCATTAAATAGAAGCAGCAACTAAGTTTAAACATGATATAAACTGAGTTCAAGCTAATGGCTTTTGTTGATGACAAAGCAAAAGTATTTAATTCTGCATGTTTTGGAAAGGTCACTTTCACAAAATCGCCCAGACATTTCATTTCAGTGGATCTATTATTAGAATATATGACATAACCTACGCTGATTTGTTGTCCGTTATATTCAGGTTGGTGCCCAACATAAGTTAAAAGGCTTTGGTGCGCCTGAATGTGTAACTAATGCACGTTGTTAGAAATGATTGAAATCAAATGAGGGTTATATGGCAACAGTGTAAAAACTGATTGACCTCGATAATATGTTACATATGGGGAATTTAACATGAAATAACACTTGGGGCAAAAAGGGAATTTGCCATTAATTCATATTTCCATACTTGTGTTAGTTTTAAGCCGTTTGTATTCTAGAGGTCTGAGTAGATTGAAAAGGGCAGTTGGTATTGCTAATCAAACAAGAATGTTAATACGTTACACCTTCACATCTCTTCTGAAAGCTTTTCCTTATACCCGGTCCTTAGACTAGGACACGCTAAAGGCAATCTTGCATCTCCAGATAGTTTGCTATCTTTCATATTGTTCTCTGTAATCCTAGAAATGGTCTCCGATGTGTTGACATATGCCATGAAGTCTGGATTAAATAGCATGCTGGAAATGCTGTTCGATGGTTCTAATTTTTACCCACATCTTGTCATATTGTCTTGAGAACAGATGGCACAATACATAGTCTGAGACCAGATCGAAACGGATTGAAATGATTCACCAGTCAGATGAATTCACACACACACACACACACACACACACCAATGTTCGAACCTTGTACCACTGAGTAAGAGTTCAAGTACAATTTGACTGATAAAATGAAAACAATGCATTGAGGATACACCTGGTGTGATAGTGCTACTACTACTACTACTACTACTACTACTACTACTACTACTACTACTAATTCAGTTGCTTGTATTCTTCCAGAGAAGAATGACCTCAGTTTGGGTTTACCTATTGTCTCCGTAATAACTTTGCCTGCTGTTGTACCACCTTTACCTCCTTCTCCATCATTACTCGTATATGATAATTTCAGAAAGAACCAAAAGGTAGAGCTTCTTCAGAAACAATAACAAAAAAGAATAAACGACAGCAAGAAGAAGAAGAAGAAAAAGAAATAGCAGTAGTAGTACAAGAAGAAGAAGAAGAAGAAGAAGAAGAAGAAGAAGAAGAAGAAGAAGAAGAAGAAGAAGAAGAAGAAGAAGAAATAAAAACCTTGAACAATTAACATTAAGAAGAAACAAAACGGTTTATCTTTAAGTTGAGTTAAAGCATGTGAGAGAAGTGTATCATACTTCTTTTAAGCCAACCAAAGAGAAGGATTCCTTCATGATCCAATACTTCTAATTCTTCGTTAACTACAGAGACACTGCAACTACTGTAGCAACAGCAGAAAGACTTGACCATGGTAAAGGTTAAAAACATTTACAACCGACGATATAAAGTCCATAGCATTTTATTTTTGGTTTAGTTATTTATAGAAAGCAAAACAAAATAAACTTTGTTTTTCACGGCAACATATATCTCCTAGAATACAGATACTATTCAGTGAGTGTTAAGTCAAACGAAACTTCATTCCCTCCATTTTACAGCGTATTAAGTTGATGATGACTATACTTCAATCCCTCCATTAAACAGCGTATTAAGTTGATGATGACTATACTTTAATCCCTCCATTATACAGTGCATTAGGGTGATGATGACTATACTTCAATCTCTCCTATATACCGTGTATTAGGGTGATGATGACTATACTTCAATCCCTCCATTATACAGCGTATTAGGGTGGTGATGACTATACTTCAATCCCTCAAATATACAGTGTGTTAGGGTGATGATGCCTATACTTCAATCCCTCCTATTTAGCGTATTAGGGTGACGATGACTATACATCAATCCCTCCATTATACAGCGTATTAGGGCGATGATGACTATACTTCAATCCCTCCATTATACAGCGTATTAGGGTGATGATGTCCATACTTCAATCACTCCAATATACAGCGTATCAGGGTGATGATGACTATACTTTAATCACTCCAATATACAGCGTATCAGGGTGATGATGACCATACTTCAATCACTCCAATATACAGAGTATCAGGGTGATAATGACTATATTTCAATCCCTTCATTATACAGCGTATTAGGGTGATGATGTCTATATTTCAATCCCTCCATTATACAGCGTATTAGGGTGATGATGACTATACCTCAATCCCTCCATTATCCAGCGTATTAGGGTGATGATGTCTATACTTCAATCCCTCCATTATACAGCGTATTAGGGTGATGATGTCTATACTTCAATCCCTCCATTATACAGCGTATTAGGGTGATGATGACTATACTTCAATCCCTCAAATATACAGCGTTTTAGAATGATGATGACTATACTTCAATCCATCCATTATACAGCGTATTATGGTGATGATGACTATACTTCAATCCCTCCTATATACAGTGTGTTAGGGTGATGATGACTATACTTTAATCCCTCCTATTTAGCCTATTAGGGTGACGATGACTATACATCAATCCCTCCATTATACAGCGTATTAGGGCGATGATGACTATACTTTAATCCCTTCAATATACAGCGTTTTAGGGTGATGATGTCTATACTTCAATCCCTCCATTATACAGCGTATTATGGTGATGATGACTATACTTTAATCCCTCCATTATACAGTGCATTAGGGTGATGATGACTATACTTCAATCCCTCCTATATACCGTTTATTAGGGTGATGATGACTATACTTCAATCCCTCCATTATACAGCGTATTAGGGTGGTGATGACTATACTTCAATCCCTCAAATATACAGTGTGTTAGGGTGATGATGCCTATACTTCAATCCCTCCTATTTAGCGTATTAGGGTGACGATGACTATACATCAATCCCTCCATTATACAGCGTATTAGGGCGATGATGACTATACTTCAATCCCTCCATTATACAGCGTATTAGGGTGATGATGTCCATACTTCAATCACTCCAATATACAGCGTATCAGGGTGATGATGACTATACTTTAATCACTCCAATATACAGCGTATCAGGATGATGATGACCATACTTCAATCACTCCAATATACAGAGTATCAGGGAGATAATGACTATATTTCAATCCCTTCATTATACAGCGTATTAGGGTGATAATGACTATACGTCAATCCCTCCATTATACAGCGCATTAGGGTGATGATGACTATACTTCAATCCCTCCTATATACAGTGTGTTAGGGTGATGATGACTATATTTCAATCCCTCCTATTTAACGTATTAGGTTGATGATGACTATACTTCAATCCCTCCAATATACAGCGTATTAGGGTGATGATGACTATACTTCAATCCCTCCTATATACAGTGTGTTAGGGTGATGATGACTATACTTCAATCTCTCCTATTTAGCGTATTAGGGTGACGATGACTATGCATCAATCACTCCATTATACAGCGTATTAGGGCGATGATGACTATACTTCAATCCCTCCAATATACAGCGTATCAGGGTGATGATGACTATACTTCAATCACTCCAATATAGAGCGTATCAGGGTGATGATGACCATACTTCAATCACTCCAATATACAGAGTATCTGGGTGATAATGACTATATTTCAATCCCTTCATTATACAGCGTATTAGGGTGATAATGACTATACGTCAATCCCTCCATTATACAGCGCATTAGGGTGATGATGACTATACTTCAATCCCTCCTATATACAGTGTGTTAGGGTGATGATGACTATATTTCAATCCCTCCTATTTAACGTATTAGGTTGATGATGACTATACTTCAATCCCTCCAATATACAGCGTTTTAGGGTGATGATGTCTATACTTCAATCCCTCCATTATACAGCGTATTAGGGTGATGATGACTATACTTCAATCCCTCCTATATACAGTGTGTTAGGGTGATGATGACTATACTTCAATCTCTCCTATTTAGCGTATTAGGGTGACGATGACTATACACCAATCCCTCCCTTATACAGCGTTTTAGGGCTATGATGACTATACTTCAATCCCTCCAATATACAGCGTATCAGGGTGATGATGACTATACTTCAATCACTCCAATATAGAGCGTATCAGGGTGATGATGACCATACTTCAATCACTCCAATATACAGAGTATCTGGGTGATAATGACTATATTTCAATCCCTTCATTATACAGCGTATTAGGGTGATAATGACTATACGTCAATCCCTCCATTATACAGCGCATTAGGGTGATGATGACTATACTTCAATCCCTCCTATATACAGTGTGTTAGGGTGATGATGACTATACTTCAATCTCTCCTATTTAGCGTATTAGGGTGACGATGACTATACATCAATCCCTCCATTATACAGCGTATTAGGGCGATGATGACTATACTTCAATCCCTCCAATATACAGCGTTTTAGTGTGATGATGTCTATACTTCAATCCCTTCATTATACAGCGTATTATGGTGATGATGACTATACTTCAATCCCTCCATTATACAGCGTATTAGGGTGATGATGACTATACTTCAATCCCTCCTATATACAGTGTGTTAGGGTGATGATGACTATACTTCAATCCCTCCATTATACAGCGTATTAGGGTGATGATGACTATACTTCAATCCCTCCATTATACAGCGTATTAGGGTGATGATGACTATACTTTAATCCCTCCATTATACAGCATATTAGGGTGATGATGACCATACTTCAATCCTCCAATATAAAATGTATTACAGTGATGATGATCTCAAATTCTAATAGAAGAATTTACATATAAAGATACAATTTCTTTGGTATATTCTCTTGGAATAAGAATCACAAACCACATCACCAAGTTCACGTTCTTCCTTTTACTGACTCCCTCTTTTGAATTTCTTCATTTGCTTGGTTTTCTCTGCTTCATTTCCTTGTACTAGCCTCGCATTCTTGAATTGTTTTAGAAATATGGGTCCTTCTTCTAATTGTGGTTATCACTTCTCTTCTTCTTTGGTCTCTTGTTTTCTTGGGACACTGAACACTAATATCTTATTTTGACATTACTGACAAGTGTCTTTATTTTTTCTGTTTTTTTTCTTCTCCTGTCTTAGTGTCAGTGGTTGCTTTTTGTTTTGACGTTTGGGACATTCTGAAACCCAATATCTTTTATTTTTGACAGACATAACATACATATTGACTTGTCTCTAGTTAATTTGTCCAATGTGTTTTTTGGTAGTATACTTTCAAATGACTCTGTAAATCTGTGACCAAATGTGCGACACCTATTGTGACTCTTCCATCTTCGCAGGCTGAAACTGAATGAGTGTATTCTCTTGGGATGAGTGGTCTCTCTGTCTTTAGGAAGAGATTGTGAACCATAGTCAAATCAAGTTTTGAATCAAGATGTCATAATCAAACTTTGTCGAAGAGAAAGAAGATGAATCCAAAAGACGAATTGTGACTTTCGGTGTCACCTAATAGTTGAAGTATTAGATAATGTTCATGCTAGCGATTTTAAAGATGAAATGAGTGTGCCTAAATCAGTACCTCTACCTAAACAAAAAGTGACTTCCAGAAAATTTCGAATTAAGACTTACACGTGCATGGTGTAATATGAGGAGATCAGGTCTGAAGTTCCATTGAGAAAACTGCAAGTTTCATTACAAATTTACAGAAATCATTATTTAGACATTGAAACGACAGTGCCGAACAAAAGATAACTATCCATTAGACGTGCTAGCTTGATATCAGTGTAGATAGATTCAAAACACCGACAGAATTAACGTCTTCCAAAATTATCGACAAAATTCATCACGCTCAACAATCGAACGATAAGTCTGACATCACTGATAGGAAATCCACTTTTTATATGACACGTGTTTCACTTATGAGGTAGCGGATGAGAAACGTGTTATTGGTGTATAACTTTGTACCGATTGACAACCACCATGATTTTGCGTAGTCTATGCCAACGCAATGGTTCGAACTTTGGCTGAGAATAATAATAAACAGAATCGAGAAGATCATGAGAGAGGAATCAAAATTCGGAGATAAGACAACAATCACAGAAGCAGAAGTTCTTTTGCAGCCATTAGGTATTTCCAAAGAGACCGTCAAGCCCTATCGTCACCTTGTTTTGCTTTAAAAGTATACCTTTAATTCGTTCGAGAAGGTCATATGTTTTGAGGGCCAGAATTTCAGACGAAATATACATTCATATTTATTATCACCATGATCATTTCGATGCTATTACAAACATCACATGATTTGATGGATACATATACTGTTGCGACAAAATATGGGCAATGATTTATCCATCGGAAGTAACATTTATTGTTGAGAGAGGAAAAGATTTCCCAGACGAAACATACATTCATATTTATTATCACCAAGATCATTTCGATATCATTACCAACATCACATGATTTGATTGATACAGCTACTGTTGCGAAAAATGTGGCAAATAATTTATCATTTTAAAGTAACATATTCATTGTTGACAGATGTTGTGGGTGTTTGGCTTCCAGGGCCCCGTTTTACAAAACAACGTACGTATATGATTACGGTTGTACACTCACGAGAAGTACGTACATTTATTTTTCCTACGATTTTACGTAACTAGACTTCTACTTACGTACGGCAGGTACCAGAAAACTGTAAGTGGCAAGTGTTTTCGTATGAATGTTTGAATGTTTGAATGTTTGTGGAGAGTCACAGAAAGAGCGTTGTTTTGAGATACGCCTGACACACACACACACACACACACACACACACACACACACACACACATATATATATATATATATATATATATATATATATATATATATATATATATATATATATATATATCGAGTCCTTTTAGATCATAATTATAAACGTTTTCTGTGAAAGAAAAAAATACATAGACAACTATATGTACCATACACTTCACTGTGTTGATTATTCCCAAAAAGATAAACAAGCGTGACATTGTCATAAATTTATAAAAAAAATAGTTGAAAATCTACGGCAGAAAAATAATGCTTTTACAAACGGTATTCAAGGTCAGACATTACAGATATACAGAGTGGTGTTCCATCTAATGTGATATAGAATACACTGATGTTAGTAAAGAGATAAAACAAGATGCTGAAATCCTAACCAGTCGACTGGGTTCCTTTTCATACCTTCTATTCGGTACGTTTTCATTTTTTTTCTGCTTATTTACACACGACTATGTCAACATTTCCACATTTTATGGTAATATCAGCTGTCTTTTAATGTTGGTTTTTTTTTTTGTTTATTGTCAATTTTCAACGTATGATTGGCAATACATGACAGTTTTAATAGCCGGTGGATGAAGAATTCGGGAAAACCGGGTAAAAGCCATAGACCCACGGGAAGTTAATGATATACCTACAGTGGCCGAACCCGAGAATCGAACCACGCGGATAAATATGAGATGGAAGTGATTACACCACTCGGCCGCCTAGGGCCCCGCTGTCTTTTAATAAATCGAAAAAAAAAATGAAACAGTCCCTGATGTAAACGATGATTAGTATCGTCAACAACATCTTCATTTGCAAAAAAAAATCCAGATAGTCGTATCCTCAAGAAACTTGAATTAGTACATTTTTTATAATGACGGCTAATATTAGGAATTCTTTCGTGCAAACTCTGGTACTTTGATAAAAATATCGTGACAGCTGAAACAAGAAAGTAATATTTATAAAAGGAACGTATGTATATTTGAAGAATATTTAAAAAGTAAATTTTAAAAAAATATTGGTTGGTATTATCCACAACATTTGTACAATATTTATTTCTAAATGTTTTTACTCAAAATTTAATTTCGACACAACTATTCTATAGAGAGATAAATATACTATTGCTAGTGGTTTATTATGATTCCGTAGTGAACTTTATAAACTTTTCACACCTTTTTGGTTCATATTTCCATTGAAACTGCATATATGTATAATGATTCATCAGAGTTACAAATATTGTGATTAAAAACATTGTCGCTTCCATGTAAACCTGAGCAAACTATTATTAAAGCCAATAATAAACTGTTTTTGTATACCTGAGGTAAAATGTTACCACAAGGTGCATAGTGCATGATATCAAAATTTGATTGAAATAATTGAATCAAAATGGCTGCTCACTCGAGTACATATAATTCAGGTAATATTGGTTATCAAACAGCGGGGCAATCACTCAAATACCGGCGGAAAATCAAGAGAATAAGTTTCTTTTAAAAAACAAAATAAAAATTTTGATTACCATGATAGGGTAATAATATTTTCTATAGGCTTCAATTTCAAGTTTGTAGCTACCTGCAGACTCTTTTCCTCCATAACTGTCAATTTATTTACTGAAGAGATTTAAATGTTTTAGTGCATGTAAAAAAAAACGTCTCTTTTATAATTAGGCCTAATCATTTTTTTTAAATCAGGACATTCAGACATCTCGAAGGAGTAAATCATGACTGTTTCTTTATTTCATAGAGCCATTCTATATCATCTGATCCAGATATGCGTTTCTTCTTCAAGCGCGTTGGTTTACAAAGGTACTGTAGCCAAAAGATGAGGAAGAAAAAAGCACAAAAGAAGGAAACGAACACTTCATCATAAATGACATCCAAGTGTACACACTAATATTTTATCAACGCTAAGAATATAGATACTGTTGGGTGTTCAAATGCTGTTCAAAATATAAAATTGAATTGATTACAAATATAAATATGTAATTATTATTTTCTCTACCTAAGTTCTATGCTTCGAGAACGATGATGAGTATATGTACTACTTTAACTTATTTATTTATTTATTGTCTCAGTTTTATTTACGTCGAAAAATGCGAAAAAATAAGATATTTTCTTTCCGTTGTCGACTTCAAGTGCTTTTGTTTAATAGTTCTGACAAGGTTTACATTCAAAAAGTAGATGTCCAAAAGTTCCAAAATATGGAATTTCCAGAAAATTTAATTAGGTCATATACATACGAATAGAAATATGAAAAAGAATTTTTTTTGTACCTGGAGTGTTTTATGCTGAATTTGACAACAATGTTGTATTTGTTTTAAAAAAATGTCCAATTCAAGAGAGTTTAAAATATATGTGTTAAAAAATAAATAAGTAAATGACGGCTGTAATGCTCTGAAAATATAAAAAAATTCAAAAAAGTTCATCAACGTAACATATAAAAGTGCTTGCAGAAATGCATTTGTATGCGTTGAATGGTTTACCGATGCATCATCTACCTCCCACGCAAAAGAATAGCATACGCAAAAGTTTTTCTTAGACGTACGAAATGTTCCTAAGGATATCTTTGTGAAACACAATTATGAAATAGCACAAGATTTTCTTACGCTTAAAACTTAAGAAAATTAGGTTTCTATTTTTACTTTCCAGGTTGTAGTAGAATTTAGGGAGGAAAAATCTTTCTTGGCTGCTGTGGTTTTGCAGATTTTCCAAAATGGATTTTAGACTTCACCGACAACACTTAAAGAGAAGAGAAAATCCAGAGGTAAGGGAACTGTTACCGATATGCTAATCATGGCTATCCATTGCTCGGGATACGACGGACAATTCTTTTGGAAATATTATTCACAACAAGGCATGGAATTTCCACCGGTGATTTCAGCTATATTTAGTTATCATTTCTTTCAAAGTGGATTATGCCATTTCTTTCAAAGTGGATTATGCCGTAGCTTTTTACGATGAAGGATGTAACGCGTAAGAAAGGAAAACACACAGCGAAACAACATTTTCGAAAGCGATTATCTAGTGGATTGTAACAGATAAACTCTGTATCAAGGAGTCGTGGGTTATGAGCAGTACCGGATTTACCATTGTGCTTAAGCACACGGTTCTTGTTGGCCAGGGGCCCTATTTCTTGGCAAAAAAATGCGATCTTTTTTTATTTTAAGGGGCCTCATAACTTAATTAGCACAGGGCCTCATTTGTCCTAAATCCGGCACTGGTTACGAGATATGTTAAAAACAGCTTTTCGTACTTTAATGCCCGTCTTAAAACTAATGGTAACTAGATAATTGTGACATTAAAAGTGCAGTTCTGACGTACAAAAAAATTATTCGTACGTACTATTTGACAAACAAACGTTAATTATCGACAAAGTCGTAAAGAAAATCCTCTATGAAAGAAGAATAACATTTGTTGCTTCAAACTGGAGACCTTACGGGACATCTTGAGTTGCTATAAATTCGCTTCACACTTCTGGCATCAATTCTTCCTCTACGCTATAGCAAGGACAAGGCAAGAAAGAGAAGAACAGTAGTCAGAGAATTTGAATTAGTAACTGAAAACAGTACCCCAATATGTCAGAACTCTGTTTACCATGCTGCTGATGATGATGACGATGCAAGAATCACAACGAATGGAATTTCATCCGTATCATATTTCACTATTTCAACACGAATCGAATTTGAAATTTAAAGACAAATAGAAGATTACATTGATCTGATCAACATGTACCTGTGAAAGTTCTCAAAACGGAAGACAACAATACAGACGAGTGAAAGTGGCAAACTTTACAATTGTCTCTAAATTCCAATCCAAAATAGAAGGGCGTGTTTTCAAAGATCAGCTATTAAACGTTTGTTCATTGGGGTCATCAGCAATGCAGCATCGACGGAACTAACGAACAAAATAATTTCGGTTTTCAACACATAGACATGTCTTAAAAGAATAGACGAAGGGTTGGCAACTAAGCTACCTCTGACATTCAAACGTTTAACGTCACCTATATATTTTTCGTTTGGCCACATAACGCTGATTATTTTGAGTTTGATATGGATTTAATTTTCGGATTTAACACCAAGAAGCCGTGATAAATAATAGCAGTCTTTCCTGTTCTTCTTTGGATTTTTGTGTCCCTATTGATAGGCCCCGACTATGAATATATAGGCTCCGCTTTTTAGCAGAGACAGTTCCTCATGAAACTTATATACGAATGAGCTAAACTATTTTGTTATGATCAGCCAGGTGATTATACATTGGGCTGGCATAAAAATGGACGGAAAAAGAAAATCTTTGCCTATGCCTTTATCAGCTGAGGTTTGATTAAAAGTACAAGTGACGATGGCATCTACAAAGTGTTTAAAATCTGGTCTGATAAATCAGCCCCAAACCTGTACTGATACTCACTGAACGTTTAAGGGCTACTAAACCGAGGTTTGGGGATGAATTATGGGAGTAATTAAAATATTAACAAACTTGTAATATGTAGAACGTTGCGTTAATCAGTATACTAGCTACTCTTTTCAAAATAAACTCTTTTGGAAAAAAACGTGCTAGAAAGATGTGTTTTTATCTGACACGATTATTTTTTTTTAAGATTTAATTTTTGGTATTTCACTTCCTGTTAACACTTCTTTTTGTTAAGCCCATTTTTTGTGATGACTCTTGGGAAATATGTTTTCTATCTATAATAATAAATTTCTTTAATTCTCGCAGAATCTAGATTTTTGATCTTCCAGAGCAGTTTGTGTTTGACAAAGTTTCCAACTTTATTACGTTTTGAAGTTGCGTTAGTAAAGTTATTTTGTGAAATATTAAGCATACTATAATGCTAACTGTGCGTATAATGTGCTAAAATAGTGTATGTGTGTGTGTGTGTTTGGATTTTTAACGTGGCTTTAACACTTTTGCAGTCATATCACTACGATGTCTGCAATGTGGCAGATGATAGTGATGTCTAGGTTTGGGACATCATGCCGCAGACACGTATCATTATGTCCCACCCAGTCACATTATCCTGACATCAGGCCGACCAGTCCTAACACTAACCTCTTAATTCCGAACGTCAAGCGAGGCAGCTGTAAGTACTATTTTTAAAAGTATTTGGTATGACTCGGTCAAATAAAGTACCTTTGGGGATTAATATATCTTACCTTTTTCATTTGTAATAAAAGTGGTTTAAAGATTAATATGACAAACATATAAATAACAACAGAAACAGCTGTAATGTAAAATTGAAAATACAAATTACTCTGGATTTCTCTACCCTGATGTTGATGGTATTTTAAATAAGTCCGATGTATTTCTCGTTAAAATGGGGATTAATTCAAACCTGGTTTCATGGTCAATATTAGAGATAAAAATATCCATGGACTAATAGTGCAATGAAACATCTTAGCATGATGTTACAGATGTTTACTTTGCGGATCAATCCAATCTGGATCTAGCAACGCAACGAGGTGGTTCTAGTGTTCTATCTCTTTCGCATATAATTCATGTACAAATCTGATCACATGACACATATCGACACCACTTATACCTGCTATTACACACCACAATGACCTTTTGACTTTTCGTGGATATGTTGACCTACTTTATGCAGGAAAGATAAAACTATCAAAGTGACATATGGCAGAAATATATCAAGATATGGGAGACAGAGGAGGAATTTATTATTATTATTATTATTATTATTATTATTATTATTATTATTATTATTATTATTATTATTATTATTATTATTATTATTATTAATTTGGCTTGCAAGAGAATAATTTTTGTTCTGAGCTGATTTCATGCATGTGTTTTATAATCCTTGATACATTTCGCAACTCTAGAAAATAAGTTTCCCCCGCCGTCGTTTGAAAATTGATTGTCGGCAGCTAAATTTTGGTCTGATGTTAAAGGTATTACATGACTTAATTCGAAACAAACAACGTAAACTATAAATGTCTCCTGTATTAAAGAGAATAGATGAAGTAAGTAGTTAGACCTGCACGTAAAGCATATACAAATCTGAAAAATGATAACTTACTATCGATAATTAGAAACATGCATGCATCTCGAGCCAAAAGAGAAATACTGATAGGAAAAATAATGTCGAGATTGTTTAAAGGGAAAAAACAGCAGAATGACTTCAATACCTTAACAAATTATTGCCTCCCAACGTTATCTGAGTATAATCTTCATGCTAAGAGATTTCACTTTGAGAGCGATAGCAATAGTGAAATATGTTAAGGAATGTAGACAGAATGAAAGTTACAATAAGATTTTATAAGATCAAAATAAACGTATATTTGGTTCAAGTTACTTTTATTTAGTAGTACAAATGTAAATAATGTGTGCTTTATAGAGAATCTTTTGACAATGTTAAATCAATAATAACTTTTGTAATTGTTTGAATAGTAAACGCCAAGCACAATACAAATCTTAACAGCTGTTGTTAATACATTTTACCCATCTTAGCATAAGAAAATCCATTAAAATTCATAATGCTTGACATTTTGAATCGATTTATATGATAAATCCATACATTCAATTAAAAGTTACATACCGTTATAGAAATTGAGGTTCAAAATTACAATACACATTACTATGCTAATTCCACACGACGTATAAATAAAAATGAATGCCAAGTCCACATTTTTGTGACTCTCAATATCCTATAATTGTCACAATGTCACATATAAATACACAATTCACATCATATCAATCTTGATAATAAAATCCATTATATTCATAGTGCTTCACTATTTAACTTCAGTTAGATGATAAATCCATGAATTCAGCAAATAATACCTGTGTAGAAATTATAATTCAGAATTATCAGCTTCACAATATCCCATAATAGGCTAATTCCACACTTCTTATAAATGATGAATGTTGAGTCCCAGATTTTTGCGATACACGGTATCTTGTAAATATAACTAAGGTAATTTAGTATAAAGTCCAAAATTTCGTCTTCAGTAGCTGATAAAGCTCCGAACTTTGCCATTATCGTCTAGTCAATGTAAATAGTCGTCTATTCAACATAAATATCATTAGACTCCGTTTTCTCTGCTTGATTATGTTGAGACTTGGTTTAGTCTCGGTAACACCTTGATTGCACAGTCTGTATCACGTATCAGTTTTGTACGAAGATCGAAGGGAGTTTGAATAACCACCCTCTGCTACTTGGTACTGAGCAGGTATCAAACACGCGGCTCGATCAAAGGGTTGTCATGTGAAAACAAGGGACTCTACCTTTACAATCTAAGGTATTTTAGGTCTGAAGAAAGAACTTCTAACACACGCTATATAAAATTTAGAAGATATATGCATAGATATCACTGTATTGAATCGAAGCTATCATTGAAGTTCTTATCGTGTACTGTGTAATTGTTACTCCGAATGATTTTAACATTTTGTTTCTTTCAGACATTAAACATTTTTACTTTCTTCATTGTCATGCTTGACAGTCATTCCCTCCTTGGTTTTATTCGTGTACATGTTGAGGTTGTAAAATCTATATTAATTATTAGCAGTCCTTGTTCATTCTGGTTGCTTATGTAATGAAAGATAGTTCTGGAGTTTTAAGAAATAGCTAAATACCCAACAACAAACGTTATTCTCAATAACCAAATGAGCAATTGCTATTTCTGTTGTCAAGTAGTTTGGTAAAATAAATTTCCTGGGCTGCGTTGTAATATAAGTCTCCATTATTTAGTCTGGACATGATAGAATGGAAGTGCATGCCTATGAGAAATATTTGTATAGAGCAAATTAACACAAAGTCTAAATATCTTATACATCAAGTTTTTCTTCTCAACTAAAATTGTGATGTGCATGTGACCCGAAATTTCAGTGTCTGGGTGTTGAATGCTATAACTACAAACCACAGGCGGAAATCCATTGTGGTCTATTGTCACATTTGCTGCCTGAAATAATAATTCTTTTTTTTTCAATAATATGCATAAACCTGTATAACCAGTCATTGTGAGCGTAAGAAATATTTTTATTGGAAGGTTCAACAATCTTGACTTGTCAAGCTGACCGAGCCTGTCAGACTTTCTCTTCCAAACAGTCACTACTCCTTTTCCTTTGGCTCATTAGTCATTCATAACGTATTTATACTCACCTTTATTCACGAGGAACAACGAGCTCTCAATACAAGCAACCTAATATTAATGAACGGAGAGCGTAGCCGATTTTCGGCTTTAGCTTGTGACAAATGTACGCTTTCTATATTGCTGTAAGTTTATCTGGTATCGCATTTTTTAAAAATTCTTTTCCTCTTCTTCAGTTTTTTCCGAGTTTTGTGTTGCGTCTTTTTTCTTTGTATCTAATTTAGTTCTTGATTATAAAAATAAGTTTTCAATAATTAATAACATTGTCAAGGATGATTTGCTAATCTTGTTGCAGATGCTGTTTAACTTATTAATGATAGATGTTACTATTTCATCACGATTTTAAACTTTATGTAATTATATCATTAACACCTTTTGGAACAAATCAACTTTAAATTTCGATCACATTGTTTGAACTGGTCCAAACTACACTCACACTGGATACAAAGGTCAACAAGCTGGTAGAATATCTCTTTTCAGAGCATTTTCCGAATCTCCTGGAGTATGGAAATTCAATAGGTGGCAACCTAGTTATTCTTGAAGATTTCAACTTTCAAAATCCATGCACATCGAAATTCCTAATTTCCATTCACGTTTTCAGCCTCCAAGTCAGTTAGCCAACCCACCCATTAAAATGGTCATATTTTAAATTAGATTCTTTACAGACCTGATGATAATATTCTTCAGTCCTCCCTGGTGTCCCACGAACTTTCATCAGATCACCTCTGCATTAGATGCCATCTTGACGTATCAGTCTCTAACCATCCATCTTTATTTGCTACTAAGTAAAACCTCCGTATAATAAATAGAACTAAACTAATTGTGTTGGGTTGGACGAGCTTCACTGTGACGGGTTCCTTTTACCTTTGTATGGTTTTGGTTACACGAAATTGTGGTGGTGGCGTTTCCAATATTTATTCAAATGTAGTACCCACCCAGGTTCGATTATGTTACAGAAGTTAGTGAATGTTGGTATATAGATCTGAGCCCACAGTCAGCAATACCGACAGTTAAATAATAAAAGTGCAAAGGGTGAAACTAAATAACAATAATTTAATTGACAATCAAATTCGCTCGACTCTTTAAGCCTATCTCATCATATGAGTTATAGTGTGAGAGTTTCGCCCTGTCCTTGAACTTTACTCATCTCCTGATTCTTTTCATCTGTCTAATTCTCTATGGGTTCCTTCTCGTACTCCTCCACTTTTGCTCCTTCCAGCTACTTCTCCTCCTCTACTTCCCTCGTCTATACGTCACTCTAATTTAGGCTCTGACTGTACCGACAATCTCTCTCTCTCTCTCTCTCTCTCTCTCTCTCTCTCTCTCTCTCTCTCTCTCTCTCTCTCTCTCTCTCTCTCTCTCTCTCTCTCTCTCTCTCTCTCAAAAAATCGGGACTCTACCTCTAACCGGAAGTTGTCTCCCGAAAAGCTTCCTGTAAAACACAACACGGGCAAAGATTGCAAAAGGAAAAAAAGGCAAAAAAATATTTTTTAATGATTTAATGAAACAAATGCATTATTTGTCATCTTTATGCCACACTAAAATGCAATTATATAATGAACATTCTAATTTATAAATACGTGAAAAAAATATGTATAAAAGTCACTTTTCATGATTGCAGTTATGGAAATAAGCTTATCACACATTATTAACAAAGTAGATCAGTTTGACTATTTACATATATCATTATGTACATGAAAATGTAAACTTATTCTGCATACTAAACACAATTGTGACATTGCCTCAAAAATTCGTCCATTAAAACAAATTAAGAATGGGATATGTTCTGACACTTTAACAACACTTGAAAGCATGTCACTATGTACTTCTGACTTAAATGAATTCACAAATTTTGACTTTATGAATCCAATCAACCTCTCTCTCTCTCTCTCTCTCTCTCTCTCTCTCTCTCTCTCTCTCTCTCTCTCTCTCTCTCTCTCTCTCTCTCTCTCTCTCTCTCTCTCTCTGTGCTGATGTTGATATATCCGGATATACGTAATATTTCAATATCAGAAACGCGTCCCCAGGCCTTAGATAAAAACACAACTGATCCCAAGGGATTACATGCAACAAAAATCTTCACTGTTGTGAGTTTGTTTCTTCTTTTTTCGTTTTGTTTTTGTTGTTTTTTGTTGTTATTTTTTTGTAGCCACTGTATTGATAATAAAAACGGAATTGTATTCCCCCATACTTGCTCCGATTGCAGATGTGCATTACTACGCGCAACAACAGAAGAAAATAGTAACAACGCAACACGCTGACTATGGACACGAACACACGACAGCATACGATTATTTTTACTGCACGATCTACGCCATGTCAGAGCTTCTGCTCATGAAATCGACGCCTACGTTCTCCGTTCCTTTCACATATCTGATCTGCATCTGATACTGCTGTTAGAACATTGACCAACGCATCAAGCGACCATTCGACAATTATGCCTGCGCAAAGTAGGCGAGGTGTTGGTGGTCGGTCTCCAATATGAACTTCCACCCGTATTAGTACCGCTCAAACCGCGATATCCCGAACACGATTTGAGGCATTTCCTCATCCTATACGGAGTAGTTCTTCTCAGCATCAGACATTTTCCGGCTGCCTTTCGCGACTGGAGAAAGCGTCCCATCGTACTCTTTCAGGAGTACATCCCTTAAGCCGGTGTCACACGCGTCAGTGCGCAGCACGAAATCTTTGGACAGATCCAGGAGACGGACAACAGCGTCGGATGTCAGTCTATCCTTGAGCGTTAGGAAAGCTTGCTCGCACACATCCGTTTAAAAAACTTTAATCGGGGCCCATTTCCTGGTCACGTCTGACAACCACCCCGCATTGGCTACATACCTCCTGTAATACCCGGACAATCCCAGGAATGACTCACCTCAGTCTTCGTGGTAGGGTGTACAGCATTTCTTAGTTGTAATACACGGTAATACCCAGCCAATCCCAGGAATGACTCACTCCAGTCTTCGTGGTGGGGCGTACAGCGTTTTTTAACTGCTCCACCTTCGACCTCTCTGGGGACAGCGTGCCTTTACTCAGGATGTGTCCCAGATAGTCCAACGTCCGGAACCCAAGGTGACATTTGGAATGGCGAGCCGTCAATCCCTCTTGACGTAACCGTTTCAGAACGTCTGCTAGTTGGCTTAGGTGCTGACCCCACGTCTCCTTTCCTGCACCAGGTTGATCACTGATTTCAAGACTGTGTGGATAAGGTGGCACTCTACAGTTTCATATCTAGCATACGGTTAGAATTTTACAGAAAAAGAATTTCCCCGAGGTTCCTCACTAGTTATACTGGCTATCTAAAAAAGACTTTGTATATATTAGGTATTGTTAAAAGAACCTTTAATTCCCTTTTTTTGGTGTATGATTGATGTGTGTAATATGGGTTAGAGAGTATACAGCTTGCACCTTTCAAAAAAGTATTAGCTCCAATTGCTCATTTTCACTTTCCGAACTTCAGAGGTGAATTGTAAAAAAATATCCGATAACTTTTTACATTTTATGTATTTGGTAATTCATTACTTGCACTTTTAGAAGTTGCTTTTGTCTACTTTGGCAAAATTCGTTTTCCCTTTTTTAATAGCTGCCAAGGATAGTGTACTTTAGACAAATTCAGGATGATTTTTGGAGCACAAGGGAGCAGTCATTTTAATTAGCAGTGTGCTAAGATCATTTAAAATTTCAAAAAGTACAATATCCAAAGAAATTTCAGTTATATTACATGAAAGTAGCATATATGTATGCCAACATTCTCTCTACTGTGCATGTTTAAATTGCAAACAACTTCACCTTACATACATCACTCTCTCAAAAGTACATAATAACTGGTGAGAGACACCTAAAGAGCCTCACGGAGTCCATTATGCGACTTTTTGATAATCGAAATTTTAAATCATGCTTTCTGAGAAGAAATAGCTCGTTATTATTGACATCATAAAAATCATTGTGCAAACAAGAATAAAATAAATTCAAGTGCACCACCAGCCCAAATTAAATCAAATGGCGCATCACGACATAAGCATTGCGCCAACCAGAGAGCGAAACTCTGCGCTGGAATCCAATAATATTAAATTTATTAGAACGCTGGTAAATATCCGTATTTCTTTCTGCTTCGAAGCTTCTTTCACTAGTAGCATCTGGAAATTATTGTCGGTGCTTGCACTGCTTCTCTTCTGCGTCGTTATAATGCCTTTTCGTTTATCCAGTGATGGGTAGTGAGTTCAGATGATACATGCAAATTAATGCGCAAATGCATGTTTTATTGACCTGCTCTTGGATTTCCTCCTCATTACAGTTATATACCCTCTCTTCCTCCCTGACTCCCTCCAAATTCCTCCTCCTCCTCTATATAATCCTCCAGACTTTTCCTCCTCCTCTACCTTCTATCCCTCTTGTCTATGTCGAGATCGAGATCGAGATCGAGATCGAGATCGAGATCGAGAGATCGAGATCGAGAGAGATCGAGATCGAGATCGAGAGATCGAGATCGAGAGATCGAGATCGAGAGAGAGAGATCGAGAGAGAGATCGAGAGATCGAGATCGAGAGATCGAGATCGAGAGAGAGAGAGAGAGAGAGAGAGAGAGAGAGAGAGAGAGAGAGAGAGAGAGAGAGAGAGAGAGAGAGAGAGAGACTTGGATCTTAGCGAAGGATGTGTGATCATATGATGTGAATTTAATGATTAAATGTGGAGAATGAATGTACAGTGTTTAAATTCGACTGGTCTACCACCCATACAAAGATTACACTTTGTGTAGATAAAAGATAGGCCACTTGTTTGTGACACCTAGAGCACCACCTGTTAGATATCACACTAATGCGGAGCACAAATAGAAATAAACTAGTCAGATGCCGGCCAGATTGAAATTATTCGCCTTGTGGTTACTTTTATGTTTAGTGGTAGTAGTTGGATTGTTCTTGAAAAATGTATACCACCATGATGACAGTAACGATCTACTTGTACAAGTCCACAAATATAAGGAATTATTAAAGAGTATTAGCGAGTTCATCCGATCAGCATATGGTTTACCAACAATCTACAATTTTACATCCAAACAAAGATCTGAAGAAATTACGGCCCTTTTGATACAGCAAAGGAATGACGCATCAAGGGAGGTAAATAAACTGAAGCGACTGATGGGACAAATTCAATGCCAGGTAAGATCTAATCCTCAGCCGTCGCCTTCATCCATAAAACTTTATTCGGACCATAAGTTGTTCAAACCAGGATTATTGAGACCAAACCGAGGGCTGTCTCGAAACACAAGCCAGGCTGATTTGGGCCAATTTTATACCATTAAAATACTATTTAGACTTCGTCTTAGACTTAAATGTGATATTTGCAATTGCTTCAAATATAATTCTTTTATTATTTGCCTGGGTCAAAACTGAATTTAGGAAAACCACGAAACTATCGGAGATAATGGCGTTATTATGTACACAGATTAAATAATGTATCTGTTTATCATCAAATGGCTACTTAACAGTGAATTACCTCAAAACCAACTCATCGCTTTTGTGACAAAATGAAAAGGTTTACTTAATTTTATTTCAACAATACAATTACATAATAAATCGTGAAAACAGGTACGTACAGTAAATATAATATAATATAATATAATATAATATAATATAATATAATATAATATAATATAATATAATATAATATAATATAATATAATATAATATAATATAATATAATATAATATAATATAAAATAATATAAAATAATATAATATAATATAATATAATATAATATAATATAATATAATATAATATAATATAATATAATATAATATAATATAATATAATATAATATAATATAATTTGCCCATAATGGAGTTATGATTTACGACAGGCAGCTGTGTATCGACCGAATGAATGAACTCCTCACATCCCCAGAGTGCGTACACTACAAAATGTAGTTCTAAGCCTTTTGTCTTTTGTAGCTCTTTGGTATGCATATTGATAAGTTTATTTTTTTCTCTTTTTAGTTTCTATTTTACTTCACATCGATTAAATCAATATAATACACACTTATGATTTTGAAAATAAAAGATGGTTTTAATGATAAAAGTAGAACACTATAAACACTTTGTTAGCTACGCCATTCACATGAATTATAAATATGTACCAAACAGAACAGAAAGTGTATTCTATAGAAGAATGCTTGATAATAGTAGGCAGAATTAATAATTTAATACAAATAATACTATCATACATGTTAGAGAATTGTGAATGTCTTAGCAAGGCTAGAAATACTGAGTGATAAGGAGTCGTGTCTTCACTATAGAGTCTTCTCTTGTACTATCTTGTTAAAGGCCTGTATCCATATCCATTGACCGATACTCTTCATTTGCAACGACCCCTCTTGATATAGAATAATCTAAACAACGAACAACAAGAGGTAATTCAAACATTTAAATGTATTTACAGTTGATCTAAATCATTATTATACTTAATTAATATTGCTTCCAACCGTAAGATTGTTGTTATTTTCCATCTTTAGACGGATATCCGTTACGCTCGTTTTTTCTTGCGATAATGGTACAGAGAGAGAGAGAGAGAGAGAGAGAGAGAGAGAGAGAGAGAGAGAGAGAGAGAGAGAGAGAGAGAGAGAGAGAGAGAGAGAGAGAGAGAGAGAGAGAGAGAGAGAGATCTTAATATTCAAAACAGTTTTTTTTAAACCTGGTTACAAGTCTACAAGTAAAAGAACAACAAAGACAAATAATTAAATAGTTTACATTTTGTATGTCTCATAACGAACAAAATTACCGTACAGTAAACGAGTACCTAGAACTGTTCATATAGCTTTCTTTCTTTCGGCACATAAATAAATATATAACAAATTATAATAAAATTACAGACTTACTTTTTATTTGTACAATTTCGGGTCTAAATAAGGACCTTTTTAATTTTTGTTTTTATATAAGACTTGTAAAATTTTATATTTAATATTTAGAAACACATTTATGTGTTTAAAAATATAAAAACTTCAATAGAATAAAGTAAAGATAATAAAAGTAAAGATAAAAATATTATATATATATATATATATATATATATATATATATATATATATATATATATATATATATATATATATATATATATATATATATATATATATATATATATATATATATATATATATATATGAATCGTTATTGATTTACTAAAAAGTCCTGTTTCACTTTCATCACTTTACAAAATACTACACATAAGCAAAACACTAAATATATTTATCCTCCGTCTGTGTGCTGATTGTGCCGGTCCCATATATTACGCACTGGAATGATGAAGGAACTCCCACCCCCACTTTTGAAAACATTGCGACAAAGAGAGAGGGTGGTGGTGGTGGACATGTTATTATACAGTCGCGATATTGCATATGGTTTATAGATTTGTAAAACGCATCAGCTAACCAAAACATGATTTTTCGCTTACACTCGTAGTTTACTTCAAATACCTGAAGCACACTGAAGGCATCTTCCTACAAGAACTAGAGAGATAAAGCTATGCTAATTAAATATGCGACTTACTCCCGGAATTTATTGTTGAAAGCGATACATTTTCACCACTCCTATACATTTTTACCACTCCTATACATTTTACCACTCCAATACATTTTTACCACTTCCATACATTTTACCACTCCTATACATGTTTACCACTCCTATACATTTTTACCACTCCTTTAAACTTGATGCAATTTCTGCTAGAAGTTGAGGATAAGCTACATTTAGAGACAGAATGGGCGAACCGATAAAATAAGGGCATTATCTAATCTCCTGCCAGTGACTCAAATTATATATATATATATATATATATATATATATATATATATATATATATATATATATATATATATATATATATATATATATATATATATATAGTTTAATACAAACAATACTATCATACAGGTTAGAAAAATTAAATTTGTATTCTACGAAGTTTCGAACACAGATCCGCGAGTAAATGGCACCCATAGCCTTATATGAGCTCGTGCGTAGCTGACACACACTCATGACGACCTAGTAAATAATTCTCATATCTATCTATCTATCTATCTATCTATCTATCTATCTATCTATCTATCTATCTATCTATCTATCTATCTATCTATCTATCTATCTATCTATCTATCTATCTATCTATACGGAGTTTCGAACCTAGGTCCGCGAGTAAATGGCACCCATCGCCTTGCCTGCTCGCACCAGCCCATATACAGCCACGACTAAGCACGCATCAACAAAAATTGATGGTACTGAGTCGGTGTTATATAAGCTCGTGCATAGCTCGCATGACGACCTGGTAAATAATTTTCATATATATATATATATATATATATATATATATATATATATATATATATATATATATATATATATATATACATACATATATATATACACACACACACACACACACATATATATATATATATATATGTATATATATATATATACATATATATATATATATGTATATATATATATATATATATATATATATGTATATATATATATATATATATATATATATATATATATATACATACACACGGTCATTCCAGATTCCTATGAAAGATATCAAGGTATATAGGATCTTTTTATTACACACACACACACAAATATATATATATATATATATATATATATATATATATATATATATATATATATATATATATATATATATATATATATATATATATATATATATATATATATATATATATACCAGACAGAACAGATTGTGCTATCCCTGGATTCTGTAGTAGAATCATGATAATAGTGGGCATAAATAATAGTTTAATACAAACAATACTATCATACAGGTTAGAGAAATTAAATTCGTACTTTACGGAGTTTCGAACCCAGGTCCGCGAGTAAATGGCACCCATTTTGTGTCAATAGATCTTCATTAGAAGACGTGCCGCGTACCACATTGGAGTCGTATTTTAATGGTCACGTCTCAGTATTTCACCTTCTTCATCACACTTTCTCCACTGAACTTTGACGTTCAAGCCGTTTGAGATGTGTGTGTGTGTGTGTGTGTGTGTGTTTGATTTGGATTTTTAATGTAGCTTTAACAATGTTTCAGTTATATCGATACGATGTCTATAGAGTGGCAGTATATAGTATTGTCTAGCACTGGGGCATCATGTTGCAGACATGTAACATGATGTTCCACCCAGTAAATTTTTCCTGACACTAGGCCAGTCAGTCCTAACAATAACGTCTTAATGCTGAACGTCCAGCGAGGCACCTGTAAGTACCATTTGTAGAAGTCTTTGGAATGACTCTGTCGGTGTTCGAACCCGAACGTCCTGCATCCAAGGAGAATCCTCTTAACCACCGGAGCGGTTACCGTTTGTGATTATACAGATGAAGCTTGCAATACTTGTATATCATCACAAGAAGGTGTGTGGAGGACCAAACTGAGATTCTTATCTTCAACGTCATGGTTTCATATCACTTTCCTTTAAGCTTTATAATGTTTGAGCCGTTTGAGACTAAGGTATATAGCTTGGTAAAGCTTACACAGCCACAATATAGGATATGCCACATAACAGATTAAGGATTCCATTTTTAAGGTCGAGGTCACTGCTCGATATTTTTTCTTCACTTGGGTATTGTCTTCAATGTTACGAGTTGATGTAATGTATATACCGTCCCTTATTTTCAATAGCTTTTCATCTGTCTCCATTACCGCACACCATTTACATTCTCCATTGATCGGAAAGCTTTAATTACGTTACCATCTTATCGTTTTACTTTCAACTATTTGGTTTTCATATATCGATGGTCGATATGAAACCTTTTATCATTGTTAAATGTTCATACATATTACCCTTTGTATGGCGCTAAATAGCCGAACAGTGCTGGTGCGCCGTAAAAATGCAATCAGTCAATCAATCAATCAATCAATCAATCAATCAATCAATCAATCAATCAATCAATCAATCAATCAATCAATCAATCAATCAATCAATCAATCAATCAATCCATCCATCCATCCATCCATCAATCAATCAATCAATCAATCAATCAATCAATCAATCAATCAATCAATATCACGACTCCATATTTAAAGTCTTCCGTCACATTTTCCTTTCCGTTCCATAGCTTTAGAACTATTTGAGATTAGGTGGTTCAAACGCGCATATTTATATGTCATCACTGGCATGTATGTATGATATGAATTTTAGAGCGGGGAGGAGATGGTCTGTCTTCAAGGTCAATGCCACGGTTCAGTAGTTTGAGTTTTTCATCACTCCGTGTCGGAAACTCCACCACAACTTTGTTGTGGTTGGTTTCCTGGTTTTGGTTATCGTTCTCTAGAGGTGATCGCCGACGATGTAATTTGCCCGGATCGAGTAAATATCCATATAAAGTATGAATTTATGGGTGGAATAAATATAGATCTGAGCAGATATTTAGAATAGAATAACACTAGCTCCCATTACAAATAAAGACAAAATTTAATCAAAATTCGTAACAATAAAATTCATAAACAAGTGTGATAAGTGTTACAATTTGAAAGATACATTTCTTTCTTTTTAAATAAACTTATTCAAGGAATTTTAAATACAAGTATGATTATATCAATAGCCAATCGTTTAAGCGATGAAATTATTTCAACATCGAATCGAGTGAAAGATCGAAAAACAATGCCTTGTATTGATTCATAACCTGATGTCTTGATTTAGTCCAGGCAACACCGATTGTCCTTTTTGACATCCTTGTGCCTGTAGGTATGGGTCTTCTTCTTTTTTTCTCCCTTCCTTTTCCCAATTCTACGGTGTCACGCCACTTTCGGCCCTTCCAACTTTGTCTAGCCCCCTTTGGGTTTGTAAGTACGTGAGACTTCCTGTAGCTAACTCACTTTGCAAAAATATAAATAAAGAACATCTTAAATCTTCCGTCACATTATACCGGGGATAAATCAGTACTTTTACACCTTGTTAGGTCAGATATAATTCTATCGGAATTCAAACATACAACGGCTACCTAGTCTAATTGGCGATGACCGACCATACAAACCTAGCTTCACAAAATAAATGGCTTTGCTAATGGCTATTCAACAACACACTGAAACATTAGTTCCAGACTAATACCATTACACAAAAGAATGAATGAAATTTCTTACACTACGTTATTTATAACAACAATCAAGTAGATATACTACATCAACTCATATCAGAGAACTCACATGGATTTCGTAATCTCAACTAAAATAAGGCATGAACTTATAGATACATAACTTCCTAGAATATCGAGAATATACCGTCAAAGTATATAGAAAGAAAAATATCATTGTGCGGTCTCGGATAAACGAACTCAACACACATTTACTCGTTCTGGGCAAATTACACTGTCGGCGATCACCTCTAAATAACAATAGCAAAACCAAGTAACCCACCACAACAAAGTTGAGGAAGGGTTCACGATAAAAACTTACCAGTTTCCTGGTACATACTAATAAGTAATTATAACAATTTATCTAATTTATTACTAGGATCTATTACAATAACAAATGTTAGATAAATAATGACAATAGAATTACAGGTGTTATATTCGTTTCGATGAAATCTAGGGCAGACTAAGTCTTTCCACAGTCTGTAGTTCCACATATAATCATATTATAAGATTTTTAAGTACTTTTATTTACTGATTACAAATCTAGGGACTTATATGCTTTCTCTCTTTCATTCACCTAACTAGGATTTGCCTTCACACTTCTTTCATTAAAACGCAAGAGCTTGATCGCTTTGGTCTCTTTATATGAAAAAATGAAATTCCGAATAAAATCATGACATTTCCGTATGGAATTGTCAATTTTATTTCTCTTCTCATCTTCTCATCATCTTCATTATAATAAAGTTTTAAGATAATTAATTACTGTGAATGATAAATAGCTAGCGATTGCTCATCTGATTATTACTGTTGCCATGGATTTGATGGTATTATATCTTTAAACAGTCTGCAATATCAAAATAAATTAGTAATAAATTTTCAATAATACGATTTCTGTACTTAATGAAATCACAATACAAACACACCTATCTTATTTTCTACAGAATAAATAGTATTTCTATTATTTTATTTTTAAATATTCTAGCACATTCGCTTTAGCTGCAGTTCTGTATGAACTATTTTCGGGTTTAAATTTACTATCAGGAATAGATTCAATGATTAATTTGATAAATGATATATTATACGCCCGATTTGTTTAGTTTAATACGATATATTTCATGTGTGAAAGTTATGTTTATGTATTAAACAAAAAGTAAGTTACAACGCTTTTTTTGCTAGGTATCATAATTTATGTAGAGCAACATTTATAGTTTGTAGACACATAATTGTCAATTGTCCATCTTTTATATAAACTAAAATAAGAGTTTTAATAAATAATGAAGATCAGAATGTGCAATCTTCCAGACGGCTTATTATCTAGTGTATTAACTATATTTTAGTACCATACGACTATGCGTTAAACCGTTCAAACCTGCTTTTAATTTCATTAACACGAGTTCTGTGTTTACTAAAGATTTAAATCCTGAAACATTTGCCTCCAATTTATAAACAGGCAACTGCAACACCGATCATATTTGATGTAGTCATCATACTAACCTCTATACAGTGCATATAAAACAAATCGACGTAGGCTATTTTTTTTTCGAACAACTATTACATGTTCTATCAACCGCTTTGTCTCGGATGCGGGAGGTCGTGGGTTTGATCCCCGGTCGAGTCATACCAAAGACTCATAAAAACGGTACCAACAGCTGCCTCGCTTGACACTCAGCATTAAGAAGTTAGTGTTATGACGGGTCTGCCTGGTGTCAGGATAATGTGAATGGGTGGGACATTATGCTACATCTCTGCAGACATCGTAGCGATATGACTGAAAAATTGTTAAAGCTACGTTAAAAATCATAAACACCACACATTACATGTTCTGTCTATTTAACCAAATAATTTTTAATAACACTAATTTGCATTAAACTGAAATTGATTCCGTTTAATGTAGCTACCCCACTGTATGTAGATGATAATAATCAATACAATGGTTGAGGGATCAAAAGGCAATTTAGTACTAGTGCTGGCAAAACATGGAGATGCATTAGATTATGAAGCTGTTATGATTGATTTAGTGCCTGTTTAAATTTAGGTGACTGCTTTACGTTTATTGTCTTTTCACAAGCTATAGAACTTGTTTAAAACAGTGTAATTATCCTTACGTACGCTAGCACTCATTTTGGTTTTACTCTATATACTTATCAATTTAGCGTCTGCCATGGATGCGGGAGTTCGCGGGTTCGAACCCCAGCTGAGTCATACCAAAGATTGATAAACATGGTACTATCAGCTACCTCGCTAGATGCTCAACATTAACAGGTTAGTGTTAGGACTGGTCAGCCTGGTGTCAGGATAATGTGACTGGGTGGGACATTATTCTACTTGTCTGTGGCACGATGCTCCAGTGCTAGATATCACTATAAACTGTCACACTAGAGACACAGTAGCGATATGACTTAAATTCTTTAAAGCTACGTTGAAAATCCAAATCAGACAATACATAAAATTTACTTATTTTGTCCGGTGGTACTGCATATGAGTAATCAGATGAGTTGAGCGACTTATATGTACAAAAGTGGAATAAGCAATGGTATAACGTTTTATATGTACGAAGCAGGAGTAACCAACCAATGGTTTGACGTGTTATTTGTCCCATGACGAATCTATTGAAATCTTATGCATCCTCATCAAAAGCATATTGCAACTTACAGTAAGAAGTCGAATTAATTTTGCATTGTAAATACGGTAAATTGTATTGTTTGTTTGTTGTTAGCCATATATTACTGTACCTATATTTAATGAGTTGCTTTTATTTTAGGCATTACAGTTTTTATATCTTCTTTATGGGACCTTCATCGATCCTTAAACAATAACTACACTGTCGTATAGGAAGTAATACAATTTGTTCTTATTAGTCTTTGCTCCGCTTCATCTCTGTTCCTCTTTATTTATTACGATACAATTGTGAAAGTTTTACACGTTGTTTTACAAGTTCAATTCAAAACGAGTTTTTTTTTATCATTACATTAATCTTTCTGGTGATTTAATAACTTTCGATCTTTCATCAGTTTCACCCTTACCATCTTCCATTTTTTGTGTTTAAAAAAAATCAGCTGTTAAAACCTACTTTCGTGGAGATCAACGTTTACTTGCATTAGATATTAAGTTCGTATCTAACATTCTGTTTAAATAAATATGGTTTGAAGATTAATTTCAAATTGCAAGGTTTTTGTCATCGTATTTCAACTGAATTTTATTTTCGCTTAATTTCGCATTAATTATGATGAACTATGCGAAGAATAACATTTACTGGTACAATCTTAGTATTCCCAAACTTTGGAAAAGAAAATTGCACCCATGAATGGAATAAAAGGCGTGTCATAAATGTGACAAAATTAAGTTATGAATGAGTTCAACAAAAATAACTATTGCAAAACGTCTTTGAGAGGGTGTACAGGAAAAGGTGGAGCAAACAAAACAAACAATATTTATACAAATATTACCAAGGTAACGAAAGAATGAAAATTTCAGATAAATTCACCCGACAAGAAATATAACTTTATGGGCTTTTGAACAAAGCATAAATTCAGATATAACGTTAGAAAAACTTGCTGTTGCATTAATTTCATTTTTTTACAGACTGCGTGTACGGGAGAGTTATATATATATATATATATATATATATATATATATATATATATATATATATATATATATATATATAATGGGATTATTCTGTGTTTGACTATTCAAGTCATGATAACGAGAAAAGTAAAACGTTTTCAAGTCAATCAAATCATACATCTGAGCTGGAGAAAACTGATCAAGAACAAATGATTACAATCCAGAAAATAAATAGAAAAAGATGATATAAAAGTAAATAGAAAAGAGTAGTAGAAAAGTAAATAGAAAATGGCAGCATAAAAATAAATCCTTCTAAAGGTGTTAAAATTATTTCTGACAATATTTGAAATAAAATATTTTGTTTTGTTGTTTAATTTGAATTTTCTCTGAATCATATACATATATCAGAGCAGCATTTTCTGCAGTCATTATAAGTGAAACAATAGCATTTTAAAAGTCCAGTATACCTTTATTGGGCGTCATTTTCAGAGTTTTTAATATCAATGTTCTGTTGTTGTTTTTCTCTGTTGTTTTTTTTTTAGCACTCAATCCTGAATTTGCCAATACCACTCTAATGAAAAAACCCAGAACAGTATCTAATTCCCTTCAGTGATAAGTATTATATGTAATTTATTTAAATTATTAGTTTAAATAAATTTTATTCCTTATATTATTGTCTCTGACACTGGCTTTTATTTTAACCGCTCTTACATTTATTAAAGTGTTTATTTTTGTCGATGTTTGTTTTAAGTCCATTTTATTCAACTCTTGTCTTTTGAATATTTGCCAATTATTTCTCTGTATGCGATATTTACTGTTCTAATTATTATTTCGTATTCCTCTCCATTGAAGATGGCTTTACTGTCTATATCTCGTTTAGATTTACTCTTATTTTTATCTTCTTCAAAATCCAGTTCTTGTCCAGTTTTTTTTTTAATCAGTATAATGAAACAAGAAAACCTGAAAGGGACTGACTTTCTACTGACTGAAAATAATGTCCAAGAATACAGACAAGGCCATTTTTCTTTTTCAACTACCCAGTGTTGAAACCATCAGTGACAATCTTTAGCAATAACAAGAGTTTTTCATTAGTTGCTATGGTGGACATATTGGATATCAGATTGGCACCAATATCATTTAGGATAAAGAAAGTATCATTAAAAGCCGTTTGGTGTAAACCTCGTGTCAGAATGATCATCCATTCAAGAGGAGTAGCAAGAAAAGAGTTTTCAAGACAGCATTCGTGGCAGTCAGACACCAGTTTCTTTTAGAAATGATAAGTTAGTCGTTGCCTGGCGTTTTTCCCCCAACGAATTCAGTGGACAGGTAGCAAAGGACATAGTGTTTTGAGGAAACAAATAATCAATTGATGAATACGCTGGCAGGGGCCTGATACTTAAACAGACGAAAACGTTTTTTATTGTATTAGGGATGAAGAGTTAGAGTTTGGAAAACAAATAACTAAAATAATATTAGGTGGATGGTGAACTAGTTTTAATGTTAGAGTTTGAAAAAAAAATACATACCTGGAAAAATTATGCATGCAGACTTGAATAAAGAACTGTATTATAATATGGATGCCATTTAATGGCATATAAAGAGTTTTTCACATTTCAACAACAGTCACAAGAGTTGTCATTTGTTTCAATTTCTCTGTTCAAAAATAGATGTTGTACACCATTCTGTACTCTCCTGACATGGGTGAGAAGACGGTTTTCCCGTTCAAAAATAGATGCTGTACACAATTCTGTATTCTGTAGTCTGCTGGCAATGCTAGCAAAGTGGCTGTCTGCCACCGTGTCCACAATGAACTTAACAGTCAACGAATGTCCGACTAACATATAAATGAACACTGTTGTTTGAGTTGATAGCTATGTTACGTATACATATTTTAATAAGGTTCGTGAGTAACGTATACACAGATAATACAGCAGTTTCTGGGTACCGTGTGTGCTTGTGTGATTTGTATTTGTAACTAGCTTTAACATTTGTTTAGTTATATAGCAATGATATCTGCAGTGTGGCACCGGGACATCAAGCCGCATACATGTATTATCATATTCCACCCACTTTATTAAGACTCAACCAGGGTTCGAACCCGCGACCTTCCGCATCCGAGGCGGACGCTCTAACCATTGGGCCACTGGAATGATCTGAGTAACGTATTACCCCTCATGCAGACTACATATAGACAAAACAAAGGCAATTGACAATCTTGCCAAATCAAAGGAAGCAATGCTTGTATGTCTATTGTCTTGGAGTTAATGCTGTCCTACAGGTGCATTCATCAGTACGAGAAATATCAACTAGGCTTGGTGAACAGTTTATTGTTAGAAACGCACACACTATTACATTGTCGTTGGTACATATCTAGAGATCTGACCTGGGTCTCTCGCTGCACAAAAAATATATTAATGCAAATCGCGAACATTTCTTCCTTTAGCGATAGACTACACCGTCCGCTGTTCACAAAAGATGCACGTTTACTGACCACTAGATCGGATTTCCGGATATCCGGTCGCTAGGTAAACTCATCAGCTTTCTCGTGGCTCACGTACTTTTTGTACTATCCATTCTTTTTACTCACTTTCTCAAAGTTATACCTATACTTAACGCTAAGGCTGTGAAAGGAAAAAAAAAGTCCCTGTGACAATCACAAAAGAGGAAAGCTGGTAAGTGTATTCATTAGCCAAGCAAAACATGTACATAAGACTGTTTTAATTCACAGAGGAATCCTGAACAATGTCCGTATGGTGTGAAACTTGTATTCCAATCAATCAGTCTTTGCAAGCAGCCGTAGTTTTGTTTATTTCATGCACGCTTTGCTTGTAGAAAATCTTTTGGGGGGGGGGGGCTTGTAGAATATTCACATTCGTTAAGCACTATAGAATTTGTCCTTCCATCAACTATTTTCAGATTAATAAGCCCATGTGCTTATGAAGAGCCACTGAGAAAAATGTATTACAGGTGTTTAATGTATCAGTGCATTCTTTAGGCCCAATATTTGTGTATCTAACACTTTTATTCATGCATGATCCTACCGCCATATAAGCAGTTTGTAGAAAATTAAGACAAGTGTTGAAAGCAAGGATATTTATTGTTTACAACATGATGTTATAATCTCTGCAGTGTGATAATACTGTCAATATAGGACAAGATTTACAATTTAGTAAAGCTTTTTCATCGTAGGGTGTGTTATCAGTAGTAAACAGGCTTTTCAATACATTTCAAACTTTCTCAGATCCTAAAGGTGCTTTGTTAAAAATATATTGGTTGTACCAAGTGTTAAAGATATTAACTTAGTAATGACTTCTACTATTATGTAATAATACTAAGTTAGTACTAACTTTTTGTACTATTTTGTAATAATACTATTAACTTAGTACTAACTTTGTATACTTCTTTGTAATAATACCATTAACTTAGAACCAACATTTTATGCTATTTTCATACTATTAACATAGTACTAATTTTTGTACTATTTTGTAATAATACTATTAATTTAGTACTAACATTTTGCACTATTTTGTAATAATACAATTAACTTCTACTAATATTTTATGCTATTTTCATACTGTTTTGTAATAATACTATTAACTTAGTACTAACCTTTTATGCTATTTTATAGTAATAAAATTTTTACAGTACTAACATTTTATGCTATTTTCATACTATTTTGTAATAATTCTATTAACTTAGTGCTAACGTTTTGTAATATTTTGTAGTAATATAATTAACTTTGTACTAACTTTTATACTATTTTGTAACCGCTACGGTGGCCTAGTGGTTAGAGCGTCCGCCTCGGATGCGGAAGGTCGTGGGTTCGATCTCCGGTCGAGTCAAACCAAAGACTTACAAAAATGATACTAACAGCTGCCTCGCTTGACGCTCAGCATTAAGAGGTTAACGTTAGGACTGGTCGGCCTGGTGTCAGGATAATGTGACTGGGTGGGATATTATACTACATGTCTACGGCATCATGCTATAGTGCTAGACATCACTTTAAACTGCCACACTGCAGACATCGTAGCGATATGACTGAACAATTGTTAAAGCTACTTTAAAAATCATAATCCCATCACATTACTATTTTGTAATAATACTATTAACTTGTTTCGATGATTTCTTTAATCAGTGTCATCGTTCCGTGTTAATGATTAGAGACTGGATAATAATTTCATACGAATACTTTTCTGGGCATTTATCCTGAGCAACTGACCTATTGAGTGCAACGATCTGCAGTTACAGAATATAATAGTTTCTTAAGCAGCATGGTCGCCATAACCGAATGGGCGTGTCTATCTTTTCAAACAAAAGATGTGAGGTAGTTCACAGTCTTTGATAATCTCAGCAATTCCGTCAATTTTGGAGTCACATTTCTTTGAAAACATGCGTACAAGAGTTCCTCATTTTTATTTGTTCAAATTGTTGTAGAAATATTAAAACTAGACAATACAAATTGTACGCAGACGACACAGCTTTTATTCAAATGACCTGTTCTAGAAACCAGGAAAGAATAATGTTATTTACATCATGTATCTTCTTATTTACATCAAAAACTTCCCTTTATTTTTAAATGCCAATATGTTTACACTGTTAAGCCCCGCCCCCGCTTCGCCCCAGAACTCCCTTTTCCTTCCTCAGCAGGCAACAATCAGATTAAAAATTTAGAAATTAATGAAAGTTTTGTGCATTTTTTATATTGTTGAGGTTGACAGGTACAAATGGACGTGAGGGTCTGCGAATAATGAAAAGCTTTTATAATTTTTTTTTTAAAAAAAAGACCAATTTTTGCTAACAAATGCAGATTTTCAAATTTTGATATCAGTCGGCCACTCATCAATTCTGCAATAGGCAGTTACCTTGTCTGGCTAATGAGAAAACCGTAACTGTGTGGGTGCTCGAAAATATACGAAATTATATTTACTTGTTGAAGGAAATGGTCAAGACATACTTCTTATAAATATATATATATATATATATATATATATATATATATATATATATATATATATATATATATATATATATATATATATATATATATATATATATATATATATATATATATATATATATATATATATATATATATATATATATATATATATATATATATATATATATATATATATATATATAATCCCTCCACTATATTTGTCGACTTTGTTTCCTTCCAAGACATGTAAATAATCGTGATTCCAACGACATACCAGAGGAGTCCACCATTTTATATGACAGGTAAATGTGATGCTTGATGCATCCATTGTGTCAGTTATATTCTTCAGAACTGAGTTATTTTAACTGCAATACTAAAAACGATTTAATTTTGAAATTCGGTTTTAATTTAACTTTTGATTCAGTGATTTTCTTTGTCAGACAGAAATCTGAAGAAAGCAAAATGCACAATTCATTCTTTCATTAACACCCCTTACCTGTTTGTTGGCTCGTTAAACCTGGGAATAAATTTACATTTTATAATACCTTAGGACGTGTTTAGACCCGTTTCTTTAGTTAAGGTTTCACCCCACCCCCATATATATATATATATATATATATATATATATATATATATATATATATATATATATATATATATATATATATATATATATATTTCACACACACACACTAACACACTAATACACACACACACACACTAACACACACAATTCATATATTCTTTCAGCAGAGGTTTTAATAAAATTAATCACTATATCTGATATATATATATATACATACATATATATATATATACATATATATATATATTAAAAATTGCATGTACTTAATAATACATTAATTCGACAAACTATTTTGTTCGTGTCTCTAATTATTAGACTCGGAGCCATATAAACAATGACAACCAATGTTTTAAGTAATGTATAGAAGCTATGACAAAAAAGCCCTAGTCAAATGGTTTCAATTTTTCCTCATCTTGATTTATCTCTTTGCTGACATAACTAAATTTAATGGAGTATCTCTCTGACTATGATCACTTGTAATATTATGTACCGTAAAAAAGGGTATTTTTCTGCCGAGTTTTGACGGAATTTCGGTAAAATTGACGATTCAATGTCTCACATGTTTATATTCTTCCGGCTAACCAAGAAAGTAAATAGTATCATACGTAAATTTAAGTGCACATATTGTTTATTTGTAAAGAAAAGTTTATTAATATCTTTTAAAATTACAATATTAGAAAAGACCCAATATACGGTATATATTGTAACCATCTCAAAATATCCCCCACCATAGTATCCCCATAGCCTAGTCCGCCAAGGTTTATCTTTTTTTTAATAAAAATAATCCGCAAAAGATTCAGTTTATGAAGGGACGGGTTTTGTTATTACATGTATGTATTAAAACTTTAAACCTATAACCTGCACGTTATAACAGTTCTTTCAAATTAGCACATGGTAGAAGCTTAAAACATAATAAGTGCTCAGTTGGACCTGTTGAGAGATTACGTTATTTTCCTGATAAATACTTGATGCATTTAAATGAACGTCACTTTTGGTTACGGTAGACTACAATCGGCCTTTATGCGTAGAGTAACTTAATTATCCCATTTTCATTTGGAAGAAATAGCTTCAGGACAATACAAATGTATAGCTTGTGAAAGACCTTAGTTAGACGCCTCCAAGACCCTGCTTGAATATTTGTAGCTGTTTTATATGCTACATTTTTTTTAAAGAACACTTTCAAATCCAAGGACTGATATTTGCTTTTTTGTTTTTGCTGTTGCTGTAATATTTTGATAGTGGTCATCGTGTCGGTCATACTTCATTACACTAGACTTAAAACCATTCCAATTTGAACAACTTCATTACACCACAGGAGTAGTAATTGTCTTTTTTAAAAAAAAAAACAAAGTAGTGTTGCCAGTATTTGGGGGTTATGTTCATGGCAGTCTACTTTAAGGCTTCATTTATTGTATTATTATTATTATTATTATTATTATTATTATTATTATTATTATTATTATTATTATTATTATTATTATTATTATTATTATTTCAGACCATTTATGAAAAACACACAAAGACTAGCCATACTGGAGGATGGTGTCGCCAGGAGAGCAAAGAGGACAGCGGAAAACATTGGACAGACAAGGATCTCGTGAAGGCCTTGGTCGAGCTCTTTAAAGGAAAACGCGTGGCCAGTTTCGGAGATGGACCTGGAAGATATAAGCAACTCGTAGAAGATGCTGGAAAGGGAGTTGTCTATGACGCTTTCGACGGTGCACCATTTTGCGAGGAAACAAGCGAGGGGAGGGTTAAATTTATGGATTTGACGCTTCCTCAGTTTGGATTGCCCATGTACGACTGGATCATCAGCCTCGAAGTTGCTGAGCATATTCCAAAACAATTCGAGGGTGTTTATTTAGATAATATTAACAGGCATGCACGAGAGGGCGTAGTTTTAAGTTGGGCTGTCCCCGGACAAGGTGGTTATGGGCACGTCAATGAACGCTTTTTTGACTATGTTGTAAAAATTATGGAAAAAAATGAACTATATTTTGATCCTGAACAATCTCAGGTCTTACGACAGGCAGCTTCATTTCAATGGCTTAAAGGTAATATAAATGTATTTGTCAAAGCAAATAGGTCGCGATCAGACAGTGTTGAGAAATTATTCGCTTAATAGTGACAAAGTTTAGGAAAAAAATGCAATTCATATAAAACCTGGTGCTGGTCGAATCATGCTAATATGTATTGCAGTTATACAACTCATCCTTAAGAGGATATGCATTCTAAGTGCATCTTGTATTATCTGCTAAATATTTCCACTGGAAATAAGCTAGAAACTAACAGTCATCAAAATACAGTTTAAAAATATACCGTTGTCGTACTTGTATATTCCATACTTTGCACCACAATAAGGAGACTACAACATTGCACGAAAAAGGCAAGAACTTTGACATTGGATGCAATCACATCGACAGCAAATTAGAAATGCTTAAGTTTATGATACAAGGTTTTAAAGATAAACATATTTTAGACTATTGTAGCAGTTTTTCTATTTTTAGACACATTTCTTTCAACTTTCGGACTTTTTTGGTTTAACCTTGTTATCAGTATTAAACATGAACCATAAGAACTACACTAATGAAATGTGTGTCTCACCTGCGAATGTAGCAAAATGTGAGACATAGAAGTCAAAGTGCCCAGCATCTGCTGACAACTTTCTGATTTTTATATTGTAAATATTTTATTTTTTTATTTTTTGTTGTTGCTTTTTATTTTGTTTTGTTTTTATAACTAGGCAGTATCACCCGTTCTCATCAGGGAACATCACCATACTTTGCCCAATAATGTACCAGTGGTAAAAATATCAATAGAGATTGAAGGTTAAAGAGTTCGAAGTTGAAGGTCATATGGAGTGTGGTGGTGTGGTGTGTTTGGGTTGTTTGATTAGATTGGCGGATTGTGCCTTCTTATAAGATGTCCGTTTTATTGGGTTATCCTTATCTACAGGTTGATAACTCGGTGTTATTGACCGGATCGATTAAATATTAATGTAAAGTGTGAAATTTGTAGGTGGAATCAATAGAGATCTGAGTAGATATATAAACAGAATGACACGAGTCCCCACACATGAAAGACAAAAAAAAATTAATCAATTGCATAAGCAACTATGATAATACGTTACATATGTAAGATACACTTCTTTTTTTAAATAAATCAATTATCGAATTTCAAAACATATATACTTATATAGATAGCCGATCTGTTTTAAATAATAGAATAAGTTCATCACAGAATCGAGTGAACGGTTGAAGCCATTGCCTTATACAACTTAATAAGCTGTTTATTTCCGGTTCAGTCGAACTTCACGGTGGCTGTTCCCCATGGTCCTTTTCGCTTTTCCTTTTTCTTCTCCAAACTCTCTATTGTCTCCCCTATTTCGGCCCTCGAACTTTATGTGGGTAGGCAGATACATACGTATAGAGATGCATAGATACTTGGATCAGTAGGTATGTAGATACGTAATTGGAACTATTTCCCCTTCAAAAATAAACAGAGAAGCATTCTTAATCTCCGATCAGATATCCTATTTGGAATAAATTATTACTCCTTATTGTTATGTCAGATGTCGTCCTATCGGAATTCAAACAGACACCAAAGGCTATATGATAAAGCCAAACATGGTAGACAATAAACAAACCTAGTCTCATAAGATTAAAGTACTTTCTAACGGCATTTTCAACATTGGCTCATGTAAACATCATACGAGTCATAACAGTTCCTTTCTCGTCTCAATTACACAAATGAATGGATGAAATTTATTATATGGCTTAAGTACGTTATTTTCAGTCAATAAACAAATTTAAGTATTTAGTATACATGAAATCTCACTTCATGGCTTAACAACGTTTTTTTCAGCCAATATGAACTGAAGCCTTTTCTCACACGTGAAATCATCTAAGGTCGGTGAATTTACACAGATTCTCGTAACTCATATCAGCTAAAGTAAGGGATGAAATTCGTAGACTACCTTATTTCTTATAACAATCATGACGACAAAATCAAACAATTCGTCAAACTTTTATAAAGAAGATCAATGTACGGATTCAGTTAAATGAACTCAACACAGCTGTACTCATATCAAGAAAATTGATCAACGAAGTTAAACACATACATTCATGCAAATATAAGCAAATGAATCCAAGCAAATCGCTATATTAATATCAATGGATTACATGAAATTGGTGCAAATACCTTGTGCTTTCAATCTTTGCTCGCTTCTACCGCCAGAATTGTATCCGTCGACTTTCCAGACAACCGATCCCTTGGATAATTGTTTTTAAGAAAATAATTTCTTCTAAATTCAATCTCAGAGTCTCCCATACTTTTTCTCCTGCAGGAAAACGTAGACTGACTAAATTTTACGATGAGGCATATTAAACCAAGGAATGGGAACTACGCTTTTTATTTAGCGTAAGCAATCCGGGTTAAATATATCTACCGCCCTTTTCTACTTACGCGCCTAAAATTGTGATCCGCCTGACCGTCAATTTACCAAATAACTGATTTTGGACAATTTCAATTTAGACACTTTTGTACACAAAGATCGGAGTTAACCTTTTACTTCCAGTCTGTCTGATTGTGTTAATAAACAAAGACTTAATTAAGGATCGCTTTCGCGACACAGACATTGAAATCATTGCAATATAACGATTTAACAAGCACCTGTCCCCATAAATCTAATTAATCGTTCACTTGCCCAACCTAATGTGTTCCTTGTAGATCGACAGAAATTTGCACCTTTACATGGAGGCTTAAGAGATCGAAGATGAAGGTCATAGGGAAAGTAACTAATTAAATTTAACATAGACCGCTAATGATTCAAGTTTTGAGACCTGACATCGCTATTTATTATTCACATGGATAAATTGAAATGTCACTACTGAAAGGGTCTCTTTAGAGTGTCACATATTTTCAGAGGAATGGAATGGTATAAATGTCAAAGGTCAAGATCACAAAGGTTGTGAGACTCGTGTTACTAGGGCAGTGCAACATCGTTGTAGGAGTGCAGTCGAATGATCGAATGTTAAGGTGGATATCATCAAAAGAAGTACCCTATTTGCAGTAATGGTTTCTTATCATTTGATCATTTTCATCGTAAATGTTTCCATTCGTTACTTCTTTCATGAAACATTTCACCATAAGCATACAAGAAATACTAATACTTTAGAAATGTTCTGGAAAAAAAATATAAAAGATCGAAGATTCTTTTTTAGTGATGATAATTTATCAAGGCTTGTCATGACTAGGTAGGTATCACTAATTTATTAGGCTAGGGTCAGTCGGCTATTATCACATGTTTTTTTTTTCTTCAAAGTTTATGATGATAATTTATTGCACAACACTTCTGTTAGTTATTCTAGGTAGTTATCACTAAACCAATTTCATACTATTTAGGTAGCTACAAAAATAAATTTTTTTTCCTCTGATTTTTCCTGAAAATTTAGGAACCGTGAAGGATGGTATTTTTATTAAATAGAAGCATCAATACAGTTGAAGCAAGATATAAATAATACACTGACTTTAAGCTAATAGCTTTTGAAAGCAATGCAAAGCACACGTTATTGATTCGGCCGGTTCTGGAAAGTTCACTATCACTAAATTTTCAAGACATTTATTATCAGTAAATCTGTTATTAGAAGATGTAATATTACCTACGCTGAGTTTTGTCTGGTGTATCCTGATTAGTGACTGACATAAGTAAAATGGCCTTGGGGCACCTGAAGGAGTAACTAGTTCACTGGCTTTTAGCAACAATGTAGAGAAAGGAACGATATAAAAAAAAGGTATTATAGTATGTAATACAGGGCAATTAGAAGCATCTATAGGAATAACATTATGACCGTACGTTTACAGTACTATGGCGAAATGGGGCATAAGGGTAATTTAACATTGAGGATACATTGTAACACTGTTATAAAAAGTGAAAACAAATGATGTTTCAGGGTAACAGTGTTTAAGCTGACTGACCCAGTAAATTGGGGAACAAGGGAATTTAACATGAAATGGCACCTGGAAGCACATTGGAAATGTAACATTAAGCAGTATGTTTGCAATGGGAGTTTAATTTTAATCTGTTAGTATTATATTATAAAGACCTGGATGACCTTGACGAGGGCCGTTGAGGTTGTTAACCAAAGAAGAAGGTTAACACATGTTACACCCCTTTACATTTCTTCCCGCAAACGTTTCCTCAGACTCAGACTCAGTCAATAGACTAAAACACGCTTCAAACATCGTTGCCTCTCCACACAGATTCTTCTCTTCCATATAGCTCTCAACACTCCTATTTATGGGACATGATGCCTTCCCAAATACAAGGCAGTCTTGATTGAATATCATGTTGAAAATGATGGTCGATGGTTGTTATATCACACACACCTTGTTGGATTATCTGAGAACAGATGGCACAATAGGTCAACACGCCTCTTTATCGTCTGGGCTGATTCAAAACGGATTTGAATGTCAGGTTGTGTTGTCTCACTTCCAATCAGAAAAAAAGACAGCGGACACATAAACTTGTCCAGATATAAGTTCATTTCTACTTTATCTGAATCATTAATTTGATCTTGTAAACATATTTATTCAGTTTGAGTCCAGGACGTTGGAAATTCCCAATGTCGTGTCGGGTCTACCTATTGTTTACCAACATGTTTTTATGTATAATTTTAGAATTAGGCCTCATAACTAAGATTTTACCTTGTAAATATTTGGAACCTTCCTGAATTATTTTTTAAAGTAGAGAATACTTTAATTTAAATTGTGAATTGTTACCTAAGATCAATGAGAGGACATCATAATCCTGTTTTTCTAGAAATTATTTTATTCGTACCTTATGATCAGAGCAGAATCAGTTGTATTATTGCTGTGTCCATTATTTCATTTTGGCAGGAATTTATTTATTCAAATTATTTAATTCAAGTGGTTCTTTTCTGGAAATACAAAGCACACAAAACTAACATTATTGTAAAATGTGACTTGGACTTATTTTTGTGATTCTACAAAAGACTGTTGGAACGTCAGTGCGACCATGCCACCACGGGCACATCAACACTTCCAGTATTTGATTATTTTAGAATACCACTAAAATGTCTTCATAACTTTAATCATTATATCTGTGTTTGAAATTCTAGTATTATTTGGGATATGCATGTAAGTTCGTTTTACATTGTTCACATTGTTATTCTTGGAAAATAAATTATTTGTTCAGTTTTTTTTAAACACTTACTGGTTCTCACTCCTTTCTATTTTTATTTTACAACATAGAGTCATGAACCATGTACAACTGGGGAAGTTGTTGTTATTGTTGTTGTTGTTGTTGTTGTTGTTGTAGGCTTAACTCCATTTTTCAGCACACGATAGGCTACATATGGCGGCCAATATTAATGGTGGACGAGGAAACCGTGAAATTCGCGGAAAGAACCATAGACCCACGAGTAGCTACTGTTAAGCATTTTCACTTATCCACATTCGCCGAATCTTAGACTCAAAACCACACAGACAGAGGTGAGATGGCAGTGCCGAAACGGAGAGCGCTTTAGACCACTAGGCCACTCGGGGCCACGTACCACTGGAAAAGATACATCGTATAATCAGAGTGATAATACGACTACTATTAAGTCTAATATTGCTACTACTACAGTTGCGTGTATTCTTCCAGAGAAAGTTGACCTCAGTTTGGCTTAGTGCTATTTCCTATCGTTTCTGCAATAGTGTTTGCCTGCTGTTGTGCAGCATAAACCTACATCATTAATAGCCACTGATGTCTTGATGAAGAACGAGAAGGAAGAACTGGAAGGGGTTTTATGTCAGAAAGAACAAGTGTTTGTTCATCAAAAAGAACAAAAAGAGAGAAAAAGACAGCAAAAAGAAGAAGAGAAGATAAAAATTTAGAACAATGAACATAGGGAAGAAAAAAAAAACGAAACGATTAGTCCAATTGAAGACAATTTTGGTGGAGTTAAAACAGGCGCGAGAAGTGTACCAGGCGTTATTAAACCAGCCGAAGAGCAGGAGATCTTCACGATGAAAGACTTCTAAACCTTTCAGGACTATTTCAACGCTAACCACCGAGACGCAGCAACAGCGGTTGCTACTATCATAACGCAGTAGCAGCATGAGTAAAACAACTGTGAAAAATGTTTCAGACATTCTTACGATTGATGATATCAAGTTAATGTTTTTTTCTAATGTTATTTAACCCACACAAAATATACAATAACGTTTTTTTTTTTACACATCAACCAATATCTTTTATAAAAGGGATACTACTCAATGATTGCCATGTCAAATCAAACTTAAATCCCCATTACAAAAGTTGCGAGTATATGAAGGCCGTATCCAACTTCAAAGAAGAAAGTAAAGATAAAAACCCATTTTTTTGTTTGGTATATTCTCCTTGAAAAAGAATTACAATGAAATCACAAGTCACATCACCAAGTCCTCATTCTTTTGTCCTTCTTGACTGCCTTTCTCTTTTCAATTGCTTCATTGACCCGGTTTTTTTTCAGTGCTGTTTAAAGGCATAGGCACGCGAGGCACGTGCTTAGCGCCCCGCGCAGCAGGGGCCCCGCGGCGGCCCCAAAACAAAATTTTAATGTTGGTTGTGTTAGCAGTATTGTACTATATTAATAAATTTAACAAAATGACATGCATGCACATGGAAATGCAATGCAATGCTCTATATCTGAGACTAAGAGATTGAGGCACAATTCTGGTTACTTTTATGGTTAGAGTTTGTGACTAGGGCCCCCAAACTTCTTAAAACGGCTCTGTGTTTTCTGATATAGTCCTTTTATTCGTCTCTCTTTCTTAAATTTCTTTTCAGGTACGGATTCTTCTACTGTTTCTGTTTAATGCATTTTCTCATCCTTGGAGTCCTTTGCTTGGGACACTCTGATCACCAATGTCTTTTCCTTGACATTTTTATCAAGAGTCTTTAATTTTGCTGTGGACATTCTGGAACCCAAAGTTCTTTGTCCTGACAGATATAACACGTGTCTTGACCTTTATCTGGAGCGAAATTGTCCGAAATGTTGCTGGTAGTTAACATTCTAATGACTTTCACTGAATCTATTGTAAAATGAGCGATCTTTTGCGACCCTTTCATCTTCGCAGACTTTCAAGGTGTTGGGCGCAAAACCCTTTGAACATAACATTACCAAGAAAAACTATGTGAGATAGTACTTGATACTGCTTGAATCCATTGGAGAGTTAGCCACTGTATTTCATGCAACGATTGTTCAGCAGGATATGCTTTGAGGGGTTTTGATTTCACTCCAGACCAAGGCACTAACGAATATACATTTCTACTCTCGTGAGGAACATCAGTTTTCTTGCTTTGGCGAGTACAATGATCGGCATCTTGTATATAGATAATCTGATAATACTATAGAAACATTTTGAGAGAAGTGATCACAGAGTAGTAGAAAAAGACGGAGATCAAACATATGGAAATAGACAAAAAGGAAGGTTTGTATCCAAAACAACAACAGCCACAAACCACTTGTGAACAAGATAAAAATACAGTGGTATTTAGATGTCCTGAACAAGAACGACTTTGAGTTTTGCTCGTGTCATAACTGAAAAAATATCATACCTATACTTGTTGTCAAATCAATCATACTTGTCAGAAACAACACGAAAAATCTCTGAAGGTTCAGAAGACAAGCTGGAAAAGATTTGGAAAGAAGCATGAACTGTCATCTCAGAAAATAAGATTTTGAAAAAAGTATATAAAGGTTTGCGCGACCATTTATTACCTGTTTTGGTTACCTTGGAGACCAAACGATTTACCTCCTCTGGATGAAAATATCATGCCATTATAAAAAAATGCTGTATCTACTCACTTCTATAATTTTAGATTATAACGATCTGATTTCATTACGAGTAGACAATATTGTGTATATTTTGTCATCAATGCAGTCTTTGATTTCCCTTTGTTAATTAGAGTCGCTAATTCAGATGGTTCTCCGTTTATATAAATATGGTGTCGAACACCGGCAATATCATCGATTATTATCAATATGGCTTCAACAATAATTCCAATTGATATGCATATGATAGGTAACGCTCTGCAAACAGCATCAACGACCACACGCATTTGCTTGTATGTCACTAGTACAGCGGTTCTCTTTGTGGTTTCTTCCTGTAGTTGTTATTCCGCTTCGAATTTTTTCTTAGGTAGGTAGCATCAAAGGTCTAAAATTGTCTGTACCGGATTTAGGCATAAACTAAACAAACTACAGCGTAGGGCCTCAAAGTCTGAACTCAGTCTGAAGGGGCCCCCCTCAAATTTATTTAATACCAAATATGGTCTCTATAGCTTCCCATAGCTTAGGAACTAGCTTTGTCTAAATTTGGCACTGATCATTGTTCTTCTATTAAATATTTGATAGCGAAATAAAATTGTTAGACGATTTAACGTTCTTTAGGTGCAACATGCACGCCTAACCTATTATTCTTTTTTTCGTCGTACAACTATATCTAAAAATATCTGCCAGGGGAATGTTTAAATCTCAAACGATTGTGCGTTCTGCCCTGATTGAATGTTTTCGGAAATTGTAGTAAAAGCAATTTGTATTCTTAGAATCGAAATGATCATTATTTGAATAAAGATTTTGTTCCTAAGTCATAATAGCAGGGTCTGCGCAAGTGTATTATAATTGTCTTCATATATTCTAAGTCAGCAAATTTAGCAACATTGTTAGATCAGCAAAATTCATTTCTCTTCACATGTATCAGCTAAGTACTTATACTTCATGGAAAGTGCTGCTTCAGCAAATGTTTCTGTAAAAGATGCCTCTGAATCCGAAAACAGTTATCAATAGGTTTACAAACTCCCAAGTCAGACGGAAAATGAAAAGTGCACAGGTAGGCGGTCATATTTACTAACGCTAAAAATAGGTCAGACTCATCACTCTAGTTGATGACCTTGTACGGAAGGGAATTATGATTTCTGCTCCCCGAAATCGCATATAAACAATCGTCGAACAGTTCAGGACAAGTTCTGTCAGATTTTCACGGTAAGAGTTCGCCTTGAAGGTAACGGAAATTACATACTACATTTTACATATTTTCGTTCCGAGCCACAGTGGAAGAATTTTAATGTTTTAAGACATTAAATTTGATTTATTTTGGAAACATTACAATTCTATATCGAATCATTTGGAAAAACTTTTGTATTCTCTTTATTAATGGCAAAAATTATCGTGTATAGGAAAGTTAAATCGTATAAAAATGGGTTGGCATCTGTAATCGTAATGTTTGAATCATTGTAAAAATAATTTCGTCACTAACTTCATGCTCAGTAATTATTAATTTTGAAACAAAACACTTTTAATGCTACAGAACATGATATTCTGGTATTTAAAGCCAAACATTTGCTAAATTACAACAAACAATTTTGGTATCTGAACTATCGAATTCTTAAGCGGTTTTGTTAATCTTCAACTCATTATATATTTATTTATCTACATTATATTCTACAAGACAACAATTCCAGAATTCTATGAAGTTAGTAGATTTGAAAGAATATTTTCTATGTATACATATTTTATATCTATGCTGTAACACTTTATGTATATGAATTTCTATATCTGGAATGTAATTTTTTGTATCAAGTATTCTATATTTCAATCAAGAGTAAAAATTTCCTTACTTGTTTTGCTGTCCCTTGTAAAGAAAGAGTAAGCAAGAATTTCCTTACCGCTGCATCCCCAATGATAGGAAATAACACCATCATCGCAAGGAGTAACACCTACGGGAGAAAGTTATTTCATATCCTATGCATGAACAACATTTGTATAAAAAAAATAATAAAAAAATCTTAGAATTGACTGAAAATATTTTGTTCATGACTAACCATGTTATTCTATATGAAACTGTTCGTTTAAAGAAAAACAAAGCATATGCCCTCGTGAACAGATGTTTGATGAAACGTGCAAGTGAAGACATCGTATGCAATCTAATTAAAACCTAATCCGATAAATCATCTCCAAACCTGTATGGATACTGCACGACCGTTTAAGGGCTCTTAAACCGTCTGTGTCAGCACAGGTTTGGGCTGATTTATCTAATTAAAATCACGATCTAATTATAATATGCTGTTCTAACAGGCGCCGAATGTTTCTGGTTTTGCTGTCCCTGGTAATTCCCTGAATTTTAATCCGATTAATGGAGTTTATTAATTACTCCTCTCTAGATTATCATCTGATCCGTGAAGAATGCTAACTAATCCTCTTGTCGAAAGATCTTGTCAAAAAGAATTACCTTTATCTAATACATTTAAATGATTTCACTTTCAAAAATTATTTCTTTTATTATGCTTCCTTTTACCACTCCTTTTCTTAAATCTATTATTTGTGATCACTCTTGGGAAATATATTATCAATCTATAATGAAACATTTGTTACTTATCGCAAATATGTAAACTTTTAATATATGAAATCAGTTTGTGTTTGCCAACTTTTCCAATGGTGGTAAAAAAGTTATTTTATTACAGTATTAGGCATACTCGCGTGGGGTGATACGCTACAGGTACTATTTGAAGAAGTGTACATTTTTATCAAATTTACTGAAACAAAACATCTATCAGGGACAAATTACTTCTCTGGTCAAAATATTTTGCTTTTTCATTTGTAATGAAAACGGTTTTAATGTTTATATGACAAAATTACAAATAACAAAGAAACGCAGCCCTGCTGTAAAAATTGATAATGCACACGCACTGGACCGTTCTACCCTGATATTGAGGATATCGAAAATAAGTCTCCAAAACTTCTGGTTAAACGGGAGTAAACTCAAATGTAGTTTCATGTTTAATATTAGAAATATAAACAGACATGAAAACTAACAAAACAATGACACCTCTGAGCATTATGTTATAGATGTTGCACGTTGTAGATAAGACCAATCTGAATATAATAAAGTATCAAATGGGTCTACTGTGTACTATTTATAATACGTGTACAAATCTGCTTACATGAACTATATTGACACCACGTGTTCCTGCTATTACGGACCACTATTTCAATGACTTTTTGAACTTTTGTGGAAATGATGACCTACTTCGTACCAGAATGATGAAACCCAGGTTTTCTCAAAGTAACTGATGGATATAAATATATAAAAAGATCGGGGGCGGAGTAGAAATTCATTGCTTTCAGTTTTGATTAATTCTTTATTACATGCAAATAATCAGACTCCATGCCTGTTATATATCCCATAATTTTATGGGAACAAATATATGCATAGTACACAATTTGTGATTCATATTATTCTATAAATGTTACATAATAATTAACAACTTGCCCATCTTCGTAATAAAGTCCATTAAAGTCTAAAATTCTTCATATTTTTGTCAATTTAATTAATTTATCTGTTCATTCAGTTATAGGCTATATACAGGTAGAGAACTTGTATTGAGATTCACAAGGTCCAGTAATAGGTTAATTCCACATGTCTTATTAAGTCTGCATTTTTGTCATTCACAATGTCCAGTACTAGATGAAATCCACACGTCTTGTTAAGTCTGCTTTTTTGTCATTCACAATGTCCAGTAATAGGTTAATAACATACGTCTTGTAAAGTCTACATTTTTATCATTCACAATGTCCAGTAATAGGTTAATTCCACACGTCTTGTTAAGTCTGCATTTTTGTCATTCACAATATCCAGTAATAGGTTAATTCCACACGTCTTGTTAAGTCTGCATTTTTGTCATTCACAATATCCTATAAATGACGCATTCTAACATCATCTCGTATAAAGTCGAAAAATTCATCCTCAATGTCTGATAATTTTCCGAAATCCTCCATTGTCGTCTAATCATTGTAAATCGTCTTCTGTTCATCGTAAATATCGTCCGACTCCGTTTCCTCGGCTTCACTGTCTTATGCAAGTGCTTATGTTGAAACTTAACTTGGATTTTCTAACAATTTGATCACACAGCCTGTCAACTCTGTTTTAACGAGACACTTGAACACGTGTTGTGTCCGGATCAAAGGATATTTAAATAAATATCCTCTGCTACTTTGTACTGAGCAAGTGTCAAATTCGAGACTATCGAATGGTTGTCCTGAAGGAAAATAAAAAGGACTCTACCTTTACAAACTAAGGGATTGATGAAAATATGTACAGGAAGTTTGTAGAACTTTGGCACTGAAAAAGTATTAAATTTTCGAATCGCTTAAATGGATTGTCAACTTGAAAACAAAGTGAGGGCTGCTATTGCAAACCAAGAACTTATAGGACCACATGCATTGGCCTCAAGCTTAGAAAATATTACTTAGAAATTAAATCTTGCTTATGGAAATTAATATGAAAATTAAATCAATAGCTCGTTTGCGTCAGTGTTTATATATATATATATATATATATATATATATATATATATATATATATATATATATATATATAAAGAATACAAATCATATGGCGAATAACAACCCTCTCAAGCGTACTGGATCCACCAAGGGATCACGTTTGTCAGGGATTAATTAAAATAGATGCAATAAACTGACGACGAACAGTACGAAACTAGTAACTAACTAGCCTAAGCGCTTTCGACTCTTAATGAGTCTTTTTCAAAGGCAAATACAAAACATAATTACGACAAACAAATAAACACAAAAACGTTGCGTTTGTAAACCTCTACATTTCTATCTTCACAAAGATAGAAATGTAGAGGTTTACAAACGCAACGTTTTTGTGTTTATTTGTTTGTCGTAACTATGTTTTGTATTTGCCTTTGAAAAAGACTCATTAAGAGTCGAAAGCGCTTAGGCTAGTTAGTTACTAGTTTCGTACTGTTCGTCGTCAGTTTATTGCATCTATATATATATATATATATATATATATATCTATATATATATATATATATATATATATATATATATATATATATATATATATATATATATATATATATATATATATATAGTAACATAAATATTAGTACAAAGATTGGTCTGACTTGCATGAAAATGTATTCAATATACCCACCCATTGTAAACAACATTGACGGACACTTCCTATTGCGGTGGAAAGTATTTAACTTACCGATAGTATGTATGTCCAAATTATTAAAATCCAAACAATTGAAGATACTTGAGTTATATAATGTATACTGACATAAAACTGATTGCGTACCATATATACATTTGTGAATATATTTGCATATAAACGTAAACATATTGGAATTGATAGTATTTGTATGTACTACAAACATCCAGTTTATCAACTTTATTGCATGTCGAGCCGAATATAGGATGACCTATACTTTGCATAAATTGATTTTTCAGTAAACAAAATCGTCAACTTATAAGCGGGTATACACAGTACATGTATGGCAACAAATCTAAATCGATGTCTTATATGTCGTCATTCTTATATATTTCTCCCCTTTTTTCACTGATATGGCTCACCTTGACATTGATACTCATTTTACCTTATCCATCCTGACGTCATTCAATATCACCTACGGTTTTACATTTAGATCAGGCACTTGTACGTAGTAAAGGGTCTCTTCTGACACAACATCGAAAGTGACTATTCTTATGTTAGATCTGTCACGTTTTTTGCGTGACTGTATTAGACTTGATAACATTCAGACGATAGCTATTAAGACATTTCTGGGTCAAAGGAAGAAAAGACAGGAAAGCGATAAAAATTTGGTTTTCTCTCTTAAGAGTTATAACCGGTTTTACCTTTTGGTTTTACATTTTGCGTACAAATCGATCGTCTTTAATTAGGTTAATTTGTAACTATTAGTAGAGTGGGCCAATATAGGACTCACAATCTAATTCAGTTCCCATATTAAACCTATGCAAACAACATGATATTAAAAGTTCGATAAGTTAAACTTTCTGAATGCTCATGATCAAACCTATATTTATCAGTATAGATGAAACCTGAATGTCAACTTCTGTGCAGAGGAAAGAATATTAGCCAAGCCATTTTCTGGACGTGCATGTGTGTGAAACATGTGTTTCCAATTCTGCACCAAAGAGTCTGATGATAAGTTTTGTAAGGAGTCTTCCAAACTCAAGACTGTTAAAGGATTGAAATTCCATCAATATAAACAATGTCTCTATTCTTTTTTCACTTATAGCTTGGATAAACTCTCAAAAGATTCTTTTCCCAAAAAAATAACTTACATTATTAACCAATCCTGGCCACCCAAACCCACTCACACACACACACACACACACACACACACACACACACACACATATATATATATATATATATATATATATATATATATATATATATATATATATATATATATATATATATATATATATATATATATATATATATATATATAATGTTCACCTATTTCCAGGCTGGTTCCCATTTTTCCATATAATTGGTACCTTGTGTCCTATAGAGGGTGGTGTGTAATAGACAAACTGGCAAACCAATGACAAAGTATAGATAGTTTCAGAACGACGTCATCAGGGGCCATATTTTGGGTCAGGAGACAGATTTACCGTTGACTTTATAAGGTGTTTGGAAGATGAAATAAATTCATTGAATCTCAAGATACCTTTATAAAATTATATATATATATATATATATATATATATATATATATATATATATATATATATATATATATATATATATATATATATATATATATAAACAGAACGCAAATTAAGCTTTATGTTAGTATCTATAACTATTTGTGATTTATAAGTTTACTTTACATTGGTGTGCTTTGTTAAAAATTGTAAATTTTGGGGATCGCATATAGTAGAAACTGCCATGTTGCCCATCGTCCAGGTAAAATGGATAGAATATCGTCTGCTAGTGACCTTAACGGGAAGCATCTAAAATGGCACCAAAACAAATTACATTAATTATTAAATCTTACAGTTTTTATATAAAGTCTGTATATTTCAGATACTACTTTCGGCAGAAAGTTCACTGTGACTTTGTCTGAATGTAAATGTTTGTAAATCATATACCTGTAATATCGAACCATCGAGGTCATGGGTCACAAACAAACAAAAAGGCATCCATAAGTACTAGATCTATGAAAAGTTCGTTTACTGAGAAACACGAACAACCTGAAACTTCATATTTAAAACACGTGTCATAATGTTCCCATCAAGCAAACACTTACGGAGAAAAACACATTTGGTATTGAACGGGATAATACAGGCATATAATTTGTGCAAGAAACGGTGCTGAATGTAAAATGTCACGGTAACTGCTAAAAAATATTGACGCAGATTTCCTACCGGCATAATAATTATGGGATTAGCCAACCAGTTCAGTATATTTTGACTCTGTGGACCGCTGGAAGTCTGACAACATGCCTATGAAGTGGCGCATTATTGAAAATATGGAGAAGCTGTACGTTAAATTTGATTTAACCACATAGCAACTACTTAGCCACAACTACATGCTCTTGCACTACCCAAGGTCCAATGAGCTAACATGTAACACAAATATCTTAAAAGAAACATCTCTGATAACATATGGAGATTTCACAGGCAGTAGTAAATATCCACCCCAACCCCGCTTTGGTGCACAACTAATCCCGAGTCTATGACAATACTATACAATTATAGCTGACTAATCCCGAGTCTATGACAATACTATGCAATTATAGCTGGCTGATCCTGAGTCTATGACAATACTATACAATTATAGCTGGCTGATCCTGAGTCTATGACAATACTATACAATTATAGCTGACTGATCCTGAGTCTATGACCATACTATACAATTATAGCTGGCTGATCCTGAGTTTATGACAATAATATGCAATTATAGCTGGCTGATCCGTAGTCTATGACAATACTATACAATTATAGCTGGCTGATCCTGAGTCTATGACAATACTATACAATTATAGCTGGCTGATCCATAGTCTATGACAATACTATACAATTATAGCTGGTTGATCCTGAGTCTATGACAATACTATACAATTATAGCTGGCTGATCCTGAGTCTATGACAATACTATACAATTATAGCTGGCTGATCCTGAGTTTATGACAATAATATGCATTTATAGCTGGCTGATCCGTAGTCTATGACAATAATATGCAATTATAGCTGGCTGATCCTGAGTCTATGACAATACTATACAATTATAGCTGGCTGATCCTGAGTCTATGACAATACTATACAATTATAGCTGGCTGATCCTGAGTCTATGATAATAATATGCAATTATAGCTGGCTGATCCGGAGTCTATGACAATGCTATACAATTATAGCTGGCTGATCCTGTAGCTGGCTGATCCTGAGTCCATGACAATACTATACAATTATAGCTGGCTGATCCTGAGTCTATGATAATAATATGCAATTATAGCTGGCTGAACTGGAGTCTATGACAATGCTATACAATTATAGCTGGCTGATCCTGAGTCTATGACAATACTATACAATTATAGCTGGCTGATCCTGATTTTATGACAATACTATGCAATTACAGCTGACTAATCCTGAGTCTATGACAATACTATGCAATCAGGTCACTGTTATGGATCGTTGCTTTGAGAGTGATTCTCAATTTGACTGGTCTTTCATGGACAGAATTTAGAGTCAAAAGAAAACGAGACAATTTATCTACGAACCATACATACATCAGGCTTGAGAGTGTAAAAAATCGGTGACTGGATGAAATTTCAGTCTTTCTGGTAATTAAACTTCGGATTCTTTTGATATGTTGTATGCAAAATAGTTGATTAGACCTGTCCCCTCAAAAATCCAGAATTGGGGGCTGAAGGGATATCATGCAGGATTTTCTCCCATTAGAAACCGTGGCAATTTCTAAGATTTAAATGGTATCAGGGATATTAAGTGACTTGGCAATATTAACAAATATTAGCTCTTCAAACATGATTACCGTCTTTAAGTAAAATCCGTCAGGTATCAAGTGTACCCTTTTATATGATGGAGTGTTATTGATACAGATTTCTGGAAAAGTTTTGTATGCCCCCCCCTATGAAGCTTCCTTAATCGAGGGTCAAGTGATCTTATGAGTTGTATGACCCTGCCTCCGTCATGAATTGTATGTCATAAACCTTATCTTCGTCATTACTGTCTGTGTATAATTTATAAATAGATATTATGTTGGATCCACTTTTGATCAGAACTCTTCAACCTAGTAATTGATCTACAGTCCCATGACAGACATCTCAACCCAAGTAATGTATTCTCAGTCTCATGCCAGAACTCTTGACCCTAGAAATGTATCTCCAATGTCATGTCAGAACTATTAACCTAATGTATCCCCAATATCATGTCAGAACTATTAACCTAATGTATCCCAAATGTCATGTCAGAACTATTAACCTAATGTATCCCCAATGTCATGTCAGAACTATTAACCTAATGTATTCCCAATGTCATGACAGAACTATTAACCTAATTTATTCCCAATCTCATGTCAGAACTATTAACATGACACAGATATCTCTTGACCCATACCAGACATCACAACCCAAGTAATGTATCCTTAGTCTCATGCTGGCACGATTAACCCTAAAAAACATATCTCCAGTTTCATGTCAGAACCATAACCCAATAAATTTATTCCCAACGTCATGTCAGAACTACTAACCTAACTTATCCACAATCTCATGTCAGAACTTAACATGATACATTTATCTCTTGAAGCATGCCAGAAATATTTACCCTAGAAATATATCACAATCTCATTTCGGAACTCTTAATCTAACCAATTTATCTTGAGCCCAATGTTAGAACTCGTAACAGCGAGAAATTTATCCCCAATCTCATTTCAGAACTCTGAACCTAATTTATTTACACAACTCTTAAGTCGAATAATTTACATCTTTACTCGAAAAAAAGCTAGATAAATTTAATGACTGATTTTGTTGTTGTTGTTGTGGGGTTTAACGCCATTTTTCAGCACAGGAAAGGCTATACATGGCGGCCAGTATTAATGGTGGAGGAAGAAACCGGGAAATCACCGGAAAGAACCACCGACCCACGAGAAGCTACTGGCAAGCTCTCTCACATATCCACATTCGCCGAATCTTAGACTCGAACCCACGCAGATAGAGGTGAGATGGCAGTGATCCGTAACGGACAGTGCTTTAGACCACTCGGCCACTCGGGGCCCCAACTGATTTTGTTATAGTGTGATGTGACATATACATCTCAAGGAACAATGCAGTTTAAGGACCGTCACAGCACATGGAGCTTTAGGACCAATACCGAATCAGTCGTACTGCCGAATGAACGAATAGCGATTTCTAACTGGTTAATAGGACTACTTGGCATGATGTGAATGATCAAAATTATCGATTATATGTGAAATCTGTGCATAATAATAAACTTTCTGGCATTTGATTAGTTGACCTTCTTCCCACTCTGAAGGCTCTATTTCTGATAAAATTTTCATCAAACTTTTCGTATAGACTATGGTATATGCATCCTTTTTTAATACCCTTCATGCTTTTCCTTTTAAAAATGCACAGAACTGTTTAGATTATCAAAGACAATGAACTAAATGTACATCACATACGTTGCTTGAAAACATTGTTTCAACCTTGCAAATATGGTGACCGCATTACCAAATAAATCTTTGATTTGAATTGCCAACACATTGACAGTATTTAGGACCCTCCATCTAGTTAATAATTTAAAAATGTTGAACGAAACAACTAAATTTTTATTATTTTTTGATACTTTTGATGCTGTTTGCTTTCAAAATTGATAGGGGAGTACAAAATAAATGGGAAAAGGTGCAAATACATAGTGACTTTGGGTTTTACTTTGTCTTTCTGACTCAGAAACGCTATGTCATAAAAATGAAAAAAGACTAGAACTAAGATATTAGGGCAGTTTAGTCCACATAAATCATTTCATAATTGTACAATACCTCTTACAGTTTAGTCTCCATCAATTATTTTATAAACATATCTATTAGAACAGTTCAGTCCCAATCAATCATTTTATAACCATACCTCTTTGGACAGTTCAGTCCCAATCAATCATTTTATAACCATACCTCTTTGGACAGTTTAGTCCCAATCAATCATTTTATAACCATACCTCTTTGGACAGTTTAGTCCCTATCAATCATTTTCATAAAATACCTCTTAGAACAGTTTTGTCCACATCAAACATTTATAAACATACTTCTTAGGGCAGTTTAGTTCACATAAATCATTTTATACAGATATTATTGGTCAATTTAACTAAAACATGATTTTATTTAGGGTTAAAGAATTGAATTGAGTATGTACTCAAGTTGAAAAGTTTTACAAAACTGGGGCAAGGCGCTTCGAAGCAATGAGAAAACTTATTCTACAGCATAAAGAAAACTTATCAAATTATGTTTCTCAAAAAATATTTACCCAATCACATTAATGTTTGAATACAAGTTTGCTTGCTCTCAAATTCAGCTTGCCAAAAATGATGAAACATTTATTTTCCATATGTATCATGTTAATAAAGGGAATTAACCCTTGCTCATGTCTCTGCTGATCAGGGAGTATGCTTGCGTGGCAGGGAGATGAGAGGGTGGTTCAGTAATGTGATCAGATAAGCATTTTCAGAGATACTTAATTTACTTTAAAAAATTGCTATCTCTGTCATATATGTTCCCCAATTACATTAATGTCAGAAGAATAACAGGAGCGAATGTTAAGAATCCTACCTGTACCCTGAGCATCCTTTGAGTGAAGGTGTAATTCACTATATGAAAGATAACTCACTCTCTTAACTGTAGCAAAGCACAGTTGACAGTCACAAAGTCTGTTACAATTGTGACTGGTTAAGAAGAGTGTTGCTGAATTCTTCTTATAAACAAAATGTGGGCAAATTCAGCAAAAGCTCTAGAAATGACGGTAGTGAAGGATGTGCTTGATGGTACCACGGTTTGGTGGTTAACAGGGCTGCAGCCACTGGACCCACCTGATTTAAATTAGGTGTGGTGTGCTTTGTATGATAGTAGTTTCATCAGGTTCCTGGCTAAAGGCAAAAATTTATCAGGATGTATGGACCCATGAGAGATTCCATTTCGGAAACAGGGTCAAAATTGGCTAGAAGGCCATTAGGATAATTCAGCCAGTTGTGTGATTGAATCACTCAAATGAATGATATTATTAACTATACACAAGTCCCTGTATACACACCACTTTCCCTCAAAGGTTTTCAAAGTGGATGTCCATCTTGCTTGTGAGATTCTTTCCATGATCAAAGGCTTAAATTCTTTCCATTGCAGGGCACTCTTTAAAAGACCTAGGTGTGAAGAAGTAGTTAGTTTGGACAAGGATAAAATACCAGTGACTGTGGCTGTTTGAGAAGATTTGGCTTAACTTGTATCTTCTGGGGTAGATCATGTCAGATCAAATATATCACTGATCCAGGACTTACCCATCTGAGATGGGGCAATCAGAATCAGTTTGCAATCTGGATCCCAGATTTCTTCACTATGCTTGGTACCAAGACTGTGGGATTCATGGCAAAGACTCACAGACCCTCACAACTGATTGAAAGGGCATCCACAATCCAAACTTATGGGTCCAGGAGACAAAGTTGAACAATTTGTGGTTACCACTTTGTCACAAAGTGTGATCAACAATGTCTGGCCCTGAAGCATACAAATCTGATGCAAGACCGATTTGTGAAAGGGGCATCCTGAATGAATGCTCTGAACCTTTTTTGACAGAGAATTCTGATTTGGATGGTCTGATATGAGTTTCGAGTGCTAATGCAGAAATTGCCAAACCAGAAATGCATTGGTTAGGTGATGTGGTTGCTTGAGGAAGTAGGTCACCACCACCTAGTTGTCTGACACAGTTAAGACAACTTTTACAAAGAGCTGGACTTTCCAGAAATATATTTCAAAAGAGTTCATGTAGAGAGACATCCAGTCCCCACATACCTCTGGCAGTCTTGAAACCTGGCAACAGGTGATTTCTCTAACCATATGTCCATACACACAGTAACTGCCAGCTGAGACGTTTCCAGCTGAATCACAATCATCAGCCAGCCATAGCTGCAGCACTGACTAGAGATATTATCTCGATCATGATTCTAATCTTCTGATCAAGTGGCTGGAAAATGGAGCCACTGAACTAGCAATGTCATTTGTAAAGGTCATATAGACAGCCAGCCAGGTGGAATTCCATCTTCTACTGCACTGAATAATCCAATCAAATGTGACAATACATGTCATCTGAAAGTGAAGTAGTCATGAGATTGAGATTACTATAAATTCCATGCAGACGTAGACACAAAGCTGGGAAAGAGAGAAGACAGCACATCGATTAAATTTCTGATAACTGAATATATATATATATATATATATATATATATATATCTATATATATATATATATATATATATAGATATATATATATATATATATATGAGGTAGTCATATGAGATTGAGATTATTATAAATTCCATACTGATGTGGACACAAAGCTGGGAAAGAGAGAAGTCAGCAAATCAATGGAATTTCTGATAACTGAATACATATTCGTTCTTGAACTTTAACTTGGATATATATTTTGTCAGGTCAGGTTAATAATCTAACAAAGTTTGCCCACGTCTTTTTGTATGTAAAAGCCTTGAAATGAACCCAGGTGATCACAGTTTGAAAATATCTCCACCATCTGTATGCCGATTAGTGACTAAACCTAGTGGTATCTGGTGCCACAAACTGGGAATCTGTGTTGTTGCCACCTGCACCAGGAAAGGCACATGTAGCTACAGCTATGATCTAGGTGATGGTGGGAATGACTAAATTTCAATATCTGGCATCTTCCATTGCAGATTGAATGTGGGGCTGGGAGGAGCCATAAAGTCCTCCACTAATCTCACTTTTGATTCAATTATTGGATAAATGCTAAGGATATCAGACTACCTTATGCTGAACTTCTCTATTATTGCCATTTTGCACACAATAGTAGACATATATTTGGGCCAAGTTGTGCAAATGTTGCAAGTCCCTGAACATGTAAACAAGGTAATAGTCATGGTTGTTCTTGTTAACTCAAAATTCTTTGTATTTTGGGACATTTATTCATCATTCTTTGATTTCTAAAATGACAACAACAATAAAAAGATTCTTAATAAACTAAGTACACAAATGTCTTTTTATGTTGCCAACACATCACCCATTACCAACACAGTGAGCTAAAACACAAGAGTTCAACTAATGTGAAAAACAACACACAACAAAGATACTGCACTGAAGCACATAGTTCAAAATAGTGAAGTTGGCAAAATGTTACAAATTCTTATAAAAATTGGTATATATGAAAAAATAATGGATACCACCTATAGTAATATTATTATACACAAATATCTAAATTTGATAATTGATGTATGAAATTCAGAGTATACTGAAGTGGATTTTAGGATGTCTCTGCACAATAATGACTGATCAAAAACTGTAGCTTAGTACTAGTGGGATAAAGGGGAGGTAATGGGCAATGGTTATTGCCCTTTGTCTACAACATACAGATGAAAAAGGGGCCCCGAGTGGCTGAGTGGTCTAAAGCGCTCTCCGTTACTGATCACTGCCATCTCACCTCTGTCTGCGTGGGTTCGAGTCTAAGATTCGGCGAATGTAGATATGTGAGAAAGCTTGCCTTGCCAGTAGTTTCTCGTGGGTTGGTGGCTCTTTCCGCGGATTTCCCAGTTTCTTACTCCACCATTAATACTGGCTGCCATGTATAGCCTATCGAGTGCTGAAAAATGGCGTTAAGCCCCAGAACAACAACAGATGAAAAAGATATCTTTAGTCTTTTGGGGAGGGGCTGAATTCAGGAGGTACCACATCTATATTTCTAACATTATTGTGAATAGGAAACATATCTTTAGGGGGGAAAAAGCAACATGACTTGAAAGAAACTTCTTGGAGCAATGACAAGTCTATTCATTTTTTGTAAAGGTCACATTTCTATCACATTATTGATAGAGTTCTATATATATTTAATATGGTATTTGGTTATTAAGTGGTTCACAGTTCTGTTATACTCAGGTGTTTTTGTGCAATCGTCAGTCATTATAGTATGTGTTATGTTGATCCACTAATTACTAAATATATTTCTTGCAAAAAAAAATGATCTAGGTTCAATTCCTGGCTTCTTGGGGGAAAATTGCAGTTCACTCAAACATATATACCTTTTTTTATTGCTGTTCATTTTGTGAATTACACCTTCAATTTCTGCTCAAAGATTATCAGATACAAAAATCATGCACTCTTCTATATTTCCTCCCATCATTCTTTCATTATTCCTTATCTGAAATTGGAGAAAATGATTTTGTTATTTGTGCTTCTTTTAGATAATTTAAAAACCCTTTCATGATAAATTTCCACAAGTTTTCATCTTGATCTAGAGATAAACAATTGAGCAGTCACATGCCATCTGTTTGTTTTTTTAAGCATTTATTCTATCACCTCTCTCTTACAAAAAAAATGGTCTCTTAAGATGGATTGGTTTTTCAACATTCCATAAGAAACTGATACATCATTAATATATCTGGATAAAACGGACAGTGTATCTTGTGCAATAGTGATCATTCAAGTTTTATGGCATTACTTATGCATTTAACTTATAAATATACACTGTTCTATCTTTCTATTCTTCCTGCAAAAAGTTCTTCATGTGTTTTACTGTACATGTACATATTATTTATTGAGCTGTTTATATTTCTTCATATGTTTTGATATACTAGATATAATATGATCTTCAGTTCTTTCTCTTCCATAGTAGTCTAGGAAACCTCCATCTGGGTTCACCAGGTACATCACCACTGTATGATCAATCTAAAAAATGAAAAATTAAAATGGAACTTTAATGATATGTAAATTATAGCAACTTGTGAATGTAATGCACTTTCGGATAGCATTACAAATGATGTCTGCTGTTGCATAAAAAATGTAATAATTCAAATGAGTGAAAGATAGCTAATATAGTTTAGAATTTTATGATCTTCAATGGCAAACAAAAATAGATAAATCATCATGTGAGATCACATGAGCAGTAACAGTGTTATCAAACATTTTGCTAGTCAATCAAAGTAATTGCAAAACAAAAGAGTCCAATAAAAGAGCCAACATTGCATTCAAACTGACTGTAGATGAAGAATTCAAACTAACTGCAGATGAAGAATTCTGTAAATGAACACCTTCAGTCTCTTGCGAACCATGCTATGTTATCCCATAGTTTATGGCTTTCATAAATGCAAACACATTATCTTAAGCACAGAATCTCAATACCAAAATCATTACCTTTAATGTGTTTTAATCACTATATATACACCTTTATTTGGCCAATCGTGCATTCTGAGCATACTGAATACCTTAATCTAGCCCCTCTTTCTTACAAAAAAATTAAGTTTTATTTTATAAAATGAAATACAAGGATGGTACTGACTATATAATCATCATCTTCACTTTTTGGTCCATTGCTGTAATACACTCGGTAATTTTTGGCCACTTTTTTAATCTCCTCCTCGGAACCAGTAAGACCAATCATCTTCGGTGAAAATTCTGTAATAAAAGTTTATATATAAGCACGATTCAAACAACTCCAAAGAGTTTCAAAAAGTATCAGAAGCTTTAAAACAGTAATTTTTCTTACAGAAATTGAACGTTTTGCAAAGTTGTAAATTTTTCACTGCATAAGTAGGCATGAAAGCATAAGAAAAAGCAAGTCATTCAAATGAACACTACTACAGAAAATAGATTCTACTCCATCTGAGTACACATCATGGAACATTAACAACACAAGTCTTTTTCAGGTATTTGGCAGGTAGAAGCTTTCATCGAGGTGAGATCTGTCACACCTGTACTGCCTCTGGCATGTTTAATGGTCGCATTCAAATTCATTAGATGGAATTTGCTTCAAAATTCTTAATCTGAATAGAATATTTGAAAATATTCCAGAGCTTTCCTGGAGCCATCTAACACTTGGGTGGCCCCAACCTTTTCTGAAAACTGTAACAAATCTAAGAGTACAATTCCTCTGGTTCAAAACCTCTTCATCTAGATCACTGTCACACACAAGCTCATCCCATTGTCTCTCCAGATGTCTTCTCTCATTTTCACCTAACTGAACTAGATTTAAATTGGTAAAAATCCTTACATAATAAAAACTCTGACACTCAACTCTCTTCTAATGTTTCTTCGAAGTCAACCATTTTTGGATGCAAATTTCACTGTTCAAAAAACTCATTGAAAGTGCCTACTTTGTTCCATATTTCCACAGTGTTTATGGCCTTACTTCCCCTGGACTGGTATACTGGTCCAAAGTGATGAGAAAGGGTTAACTATTTACAACATCAACAACCATCCATAGAGAAGGCCACTAGCTCAATTATTTAATGTCAGAGATGCATGTGCTGTACTCTTGCACCTGTTTACAGATGCCTTATCTGCACCCTGTTTTTTCCAATCATTATCGATTCCAATATACCATCATTAACTAATGATCTAATTTTTTTTGTGATTTGTTTTGTTTTTTACAGAACTGTTTTGTTTTATTACACGAGTACTTCTTTGCGATTTTAGTACCTAGAAAAAGTGTGTGAAATAAATTGCCAGCTACACCAGCAACTGAAAAATAATGGTTCATATCTAAAAAAAAAAAATTAATAAAACAAACTTCCATTTAAATTATATCAAGGTTCTCTCTGGTATTATAAACATTGTTGATGATGTTTATTAGTTTTTTCATGTCGTTTTGTCATGGGCACCTCCATGTCTAATAGCAAAATCACAATTACATAATTTGCAAGACACAAATTTTTCTACTTTTAAATTACTAGATGGATTCACAAATTTAAACATGATGATGGCATAATTATCCTTCCAGTTCTGGTTTATTTTCTTTGCTGGAGAAAATTTTGAATCTTCTGCTGTCCTTTTCGATATGACTAGAAGTTGAATCTTATGTAGATGAGATCAAGTGATAGCAGCATCTGCTTCATGCTATCCAATATGGTGGTTAATGACTGGCTTGGTAGAATCGATTTTGCTAGAACCAATCATATTTTAGCACTCTATAAGGCTATATTCCTATATACATACAGCACATTTATACTTACAATGGAACTGGATGCTCATTCTAAACAGAAAATTGGAGAGGAAATTTTTTATTTAAATTTTTTTTAATGCAGTCATACCCAATTATCTTGACCTCAGTTATCTTGAGAACATGTGTACGCAAAGTGTTTTGGTTCAGTGCCAAAAAAATCCTTTGTCATGCTATTTTTTCCCCACTTATCTTGACCCTTATTAAGTTGATAACCCAATTATGTCTGACATAAGTTTTGGTCTGAAGAAACACTTGGATCTTTTAATGAGAAATTTTACAAGAAGTGATTTGGTCTTTCAGCAGTACCTTATACTGGCAAGGATGGAAGAAGTTGGTACAAGACCAAATTTTACCAGCATAAATGCTAATCAACCAATCTCATCAAAGCATGGTTTATCACTTACACAGAGTGGAGAAAATTATCATGTAATCAATACTTTAGAGTATAGAAACTGAATGCATGCATTTCTGACCTTTACGTAAGTTGCATTCAAAATGAACATTATTGCATGACCACAAGACAGCAATATAGTTCTTCCCACACAGCATCGCGAATTTGATCTTATCTATAACTCGGAAAATTATAAGGCTAACATCATTAAATATAGCTAAAAATACATAATTTGTTTTACACAATATATTTAAAACAAATTTGGTAATAATTAAAGTGTTTACATGGTTGGCATGAGTGTCAAATCCTTCAATTTCAGCATGGCTAGATCACATCACTCACAATAATCTATAAAAGAAAAAAACAGCAAAAACTCCAAACAAAGCTGCCCTCCCTTACCCCCCCCCCGGCTATTAATTTTTTGAATAACAGTAAATAAAAGCACCAATGGTACTGTATAAAAGAAGTCTATAGCACCACATATTTTTTTAAATAAAAATGGTGATTGCTGTACCATGATTACATATTCTTCAATGGAATGAAGCATAATGAGACTGATAGGATTCAAATTTTAAACAGAAAGAAGAGTGCTTTCATTTCATGTCGGAAGGGATATGGGACTACAATTGTATGAATGGAATAAGCTTCATACTAAATTTGATGTTGAGAGCATTTACTTTAAAGTCTTGAAACACATTTTACAGTTTGTCCATACATGAATACTGACAGCCCCATCTTTTTCTGGTACAGAAGCAAAATTTATTAGTAAAAATCAGCATATACTGGTGTAAAGGTACCTCTGATGATCAAAACATAAAAATAGATTTTCATAAACAATATCAGTCAGTCACATTTTGCTGCTAATCACAAGTCAACTCTAACAAAAGAAAACACTGTCCAAAAAATAAAATAAGTATTGGTTGGCATAATTCAGTGTATAAAGTCACAATGATCATGCCCATGTCAATATGGTTGGAGGATATGTACTATAAACTCACAATAATTATACCCATGTCATTATAGTTGGAGGATATATACTATAAACTCACAATGATTATGCCCATGTCATTATAGTTGGAGGGCATGTACTATAAAGTCACAATAATTATACCCATGTCATTATAGTTGGAGGGTATGTACTATAAAGTCACAATGATTATACCCATGTCATTATAGTTGGAGGGTATGTACTATAAAGTCACAATGATTATACCCATGTCATTATAGTTGGAGGGTATGTACTATAAAGTCACAATGATTATACCCATGTCATTATAGTTGGAGGGTATGTACTATAAAGTCACAATGATTATACCCATGTCATTATAGTTGGAGGATATGTACTATAAAGCCACAATGATTATGGCCATTTAATTATAGTTGGAGGATATGTACTATAAACTCACAATGATTATGCCCATGTCATTATAGTTGGAGGGCATGTACTATAAAGTCACAATAATTATACCCATGTCATTATAGTTGGAGGGTATGTACTATAAAGTCACAATGATTATTCCCATGTCATTATAGTTGGAGGGTATGTACTATAAAGTCACAATGATTATACCAATGTCATTATAGTTGGAGGGTATGTACTATAAAGTCACAATGATTATACCCATGTCATTATAGTTGGAGGTTATGTACTATAAAGTCACAATGATTATACCCATGTCATTATAGTTGGAGGGTATGTACTATAAAGTCACAATTATTATACCCATGTCATTATAGTTGGAGGATATGTACTATAAAGCCACAATGATTATGGCCATGTAATTATAGTTGGAGGATATGTACTATAAACTCACAATGATTATGCCCATGTCATTATAGTTGGAGGGAATGTACTATAAAGTCACAATGATTATACCCATGTCATTATAGTTGGAGGGTATGTACTATAAAGCCACAATGATTATGCCCATGTCATTATAGTTGGAGGATATGTACTATAAATTCACAATGATTATGCCCATGTCATTATAGTTGGAGGGTATGTACTATAAAGTCACAATGATTATGCCCATGTCATTATAGTTGGAGGGTATGTACTATAAAGCCACAATGATTATGCCCATGTCATTATAGTTGGAGGATATGTACTATAAGTTCACAATGATTATGCCCATGTCATTATGGTTGGAGGGTATGTACTATAAAGTCACAATGATTATACCCATTTAATTATGGTTGGAGGATATGTACTATAAAGTCACAATGATTATACCCATGTCATTATGGTTGGAGGATATGTACTATAAAGTCATAATGATTATACCCATGTAATTATGGTTGGATAATATGTACTATAAAGTCCCAATGATTATACCCATGTCATTATAGTTGGAGGATATGTACTATAAACTCACAATAATTATACCCATGTCATTATAGTTGGAGGATATGTACTATAAACTAACAATGATTATGCCCATGTCATTATAGTTGGAGGATATGTACTATAAACTCACAATGATTATACCCATGTCATTATAGTTGGAGGATATGTACTATAAACTCACAATAATTATACCCATGTCATTATAGTTGGAGGGTATGTACTATAAAGTCACAATGATTATGCCCATGTCATTATAGTTGGAGGATATGTACTATAAACTCACAATGATTATACCCATGTCATTATAGTTGGAGGATATGTACTATAAACTCACAATAATTATACCCATGTCATTATAGTTGGAGGATATGTACTATAAACTCACAATGATTATGCCCATGTCATTATAGTTGGAGGATATGTACTATAAACTCACAATGATTATACCCATGTCATTATAGTTGGAGGATATGTACTATAAACTCACAATAATTATACCCATGTCATTATAGTTGGAGGATATGTACTATAAACTCACAATGATTATACCCATGTCATTATAGTTGGAGGGTATGTACTATAAAGTCACAATGATTATGCCCATGTCATTATAGTTGGAGGGTATGTACTATAAAGTCACAATGATTATGCCCATGTCATTATAGTTGGAGGGTATGTACTATAAAGTCACAATGATTATACTGATGTCATTATAGTTGGAGGGTATGTACTATAAAGTCACAATGATTATACCCATGTCATTATAGTTGGAGGATATGTACTATAAAGCCACAATGATTATGGCCATGTAATTATAGTTGGAGGATATGTACTATAAACTCACAATGATTATGCCCATGTCATTATAGTTGGAGGGTATGTACTATAAAGTCACAATGATTATACCCATGTCATTATAGTTGGAGGATATGTACTATAAAGCCACAATGATTATGCCCATGTCATTATAGTTGGAGGGTATGTACTATAAATTCACAATGATTATGCCCATGTCATTATAGTTGGAGGGTATGTACTATAAAGTCACAATGATTATGCCCATGTCAGTATAGTTGGAGGATATGTACTATAAAGTTATAATGATTATACCCATGTAATTATGGTTGGAGGATATGTACTATAAAGTCACAATGATTATACACATGTCATTATGGTTGGAGGATATGTACTATAAACTCACAATGATTATACCCATGTCATTATAGTTGGAGGATATGTACTATAAACTCACAATGATTATACCCATGTCATTATAGTTGGAGGATATGTACTATAAACTCACAATAATTATACCCATGTCATTATAGTTGGAGGATATGTACTATAAACTCACAATGATTATGCCCATGTCATTATAGTTGGAGGATATGTACTATAAACTCACAATGATTATACCCATGTCATTATAGTTGGAGGATATGTACTATAAACTCACAATAATTATACCCATGTCATTATAGTTGGAGGATATGTACTATAAACTCACAATGATTATACCCATGTCATTATAGTTGGAGGGTATGTACTATTATAGTTGGAGGGTATGTACTATAAAGTCACAATGATTATGCCCATGTCATTATAGTTGGAGGGTATGTACTATAAAGTCACAATGATTATGCCCATGTCATTATAGTTGGAGGGTATGTACTATAAAGTCACAATGATTATGCCCATGTCATTATGTTCGAGGGTATGTACTATAAAGCCCCAATGATTATGCCCATGTCATTATGTTCGAGGGTATGTACTATGTTATACTAACCATATTGATCAGTCAAATATTTAAAATTAAGATATTTCTTCTTTTTCCTGCAACACATTACATATAAAAAACTTTAAGCTTTAGATACCAAATAACTTAAAGCTTTTAATTTTTTATGAATCAGTTGAGATGCTCTGATTTTACTTAAGCCTATATAACAAATTTGGGAGACATTTAATGATTGAAATGGGAGTTATTTTCATATTTTAAAATTTTTTTATGTGTAAATCAGTTGGTGACTGATTGTGGTTAAATAGCAAAAAAAAATTAAGACTTTTGACTGTAAATTTCTATGTCCTCAATTTTTGCCCCTCCCCCTCCCCAGTACAGAATGTTAAAAAAACAACAATAAAACATGCCAAATTCATTGCAGTGACAGGCACAAAAAGCAGGTCAGTTATATAAGCATTATAAGCAGGCCTACTAATTTAATTTGTCTAGCTCAGGGGATTTCTGTTGAAAAATATTTAAGATGAACAGCCAGGTTTGTGGATGTATAGATATGCAAACACACAGCACCAAAACAATATGCCACCTTAAATGTAGGGACATGCACAAAAATATGACATTGGTATAATTTTCCACTTCTGGTTGAATTATTTGAATACCAACAGTCTCTCATCAAGATACAAGTCTCTCAACAAGGTCTGAGTCTCTCAACAAAAGATCTGAGTCTCTCAACAAGGCCCAAGTCTTTCAAAAGATATTTGAGTTTCTCAACAAGTCTGAGTCACTCAAGAAAGATTTGATTCTCTCAACTTTGTTTTGAGTCTCTCAACAAAGGTCCAAGTCTTTCAACAATGGTCTAAGTCTCTTGCCAATGGTTTGAGTCTCTCAAAAAGATCTGAGTCTCAAAAAGGTCAAAGTCTCTCACTAAAGGATTGAGTCTTTCAAAAGGTCAAAGTCTCTCACCAAAGGATTGAGTCTTTCAAACAGACACAAATCTCTCAACCATGATCTCAATCTCTGAACATGGATCTGGCCTGTGACCAAGTACCATACTGTACTATTTATGTTTTAAATACTATAATGACAGAAAACTATCACAAAATGGTTGACACTAACAATAATGTTGCTGTCATGAAAGTAAAACACATTTGTCATAATATCTAAAATATAAAGGATACCAACAAATTTTCATACACAAGGATTAATTCTTATAGGCCTGTACAATTTGTCTTTTCAAAGCAAACATTGCAGGGAACATTGCTGATGCTTGACATCATAAACACAATTAAAACTAGTGTCACTGACTGCTCTAATTGTATCCCACATGCCTTTTTCACATGGGCAAACTATGACATGACAAGAATGTGAGAAGAAAACTTTTTTTTTGGTCAAATTTTGAACTTGTTCAGCAGTAGAAAATGTACCTCTAATGTATTTCCTTACAGCAGCCACTGTGTCCCTGGCTGGATCAACTGTGATGAATACAGGGGTAATCTTGGGAAGTCTGGTATTAGAATCTGAAATCAATATAAAGACAGTATAGTTCCACATATCTAGATCACACAAACCTCAAAAAATCTGGTATTAGAATTTTGAAATCAATATAAAGACAGTCTAGTTCCACATATCTCTCCTGACCAAAAATGATGTCTGAAAATAGAAGATAAGACCATTTCCTCCTTCTCAAAGCTGAGTGTTAAAACCATCTCTTGCATTTGTTGGCAATAACAAGATTTTCTACTGAATATAAGAGCAGCATCATTTTTAATACAGCTAACTATATATTCTTACAAATCTTTTGTGCAATACCTCATGTGACAAATACCATCCATTCAGCAGGCATATCAATAAAAAAAAAATTTCAAGATGGCCAATTTGACAGTTATATTTGACGTCCAAGGAGAACCATTTTCATTCAGGACCAACTATACATTATTTGACAGTCATATTTGATGTCCAAGGAGAACCATTTTCATTCAGGACCAACTATACATTATAAAAGGTCTTTTTGTCTAAGCTCCATAGTGACATGGCTATCCATTCAGGAGAAGCAGCAATAACAATTTTTGAACAAGATTTGTAACACAAAAACATATTTGAGTTTTCAGCAGCAACATTTAGGATGAATTAGATCTTGGGATGAAAGTGTAAAGTTTCAAGGCAGTCCTGGTAGTAGTTTAGGGAGAATGGTAATTACAAATCTGTGCTAACAGATGGACAGACAGTTGAAAGAATAACAGTAGTCCATCTCATAAACTAAATATGATTTCCTATAAATATCAAACATATCAGGCTGAAGGAATATAAACTATGTACAACATTGTTATAAAAAGACAGCTTACAATTGGTATGTTTTGATTCTCTTGAAGCACATGTACATGCATTTACATTACTTTTGATTTATGCCATAACCTCCTTAGAACATCATTAGCATAAACTGAGCATAATCTGTACTTACTACCAATTAGAAATACCAATTTGTTTTTGCCAGTAAAATATGCTTCTTCAATCATACTTATCCAATCATAATACCTTACAAAAAACAATACTGCCTTGCAAATAAAGTCCTCCCAGGTTATAATGTTTTGGCTAAATAGCTAAAACTTATCTGCCGACCTAGGTGACAATTAGATAGTGTTATCTTCAATTGATAAAGGGACTGGTGCCAAATCCCATGAATTTGTCAGGTTTTATTGGAGTGAAAAGTATGTTCTCTATATGGATGAAGCTGTGGGGAGGCTAGCTGGGTGTATGTTTATAATGATTGGGTAGGTATTATCAATGAAACATACTTTACTAAAAAACAACCCCATGTTACTTCAAATTCGCTAACCAATCATATTACCACAGAAGAATAGGTAAGAAATGGAGGGAGATACTTCCCTATACCCCAGAGAGACCATCTCAGGTCTCCTAAGGTAAGTAAGGCAGCTTCAAGATAACCCAACTGAAAATTAGACTCCATCTCAGCTTCAAGATAACTTAACTGGAAATTAGACTCCATCTCAACTTCAAGATAACCCAACTGGAAATTAGACTCCATCTCAGCTACAAGATAACCCAACTGGAAATTAGACTTGATCTCAACTTCAAGATAACCCAACTGGAAATTAGACTCCATCTGTCTGGGAGCAGCTTCAAAAGGGAAAAAGTTTTCCTCCAGCAAGTTCAGCGGAGGTCGTAAAACCACATCTTTATTAAGCTGACAAAGACATGAAATCTTTAACACCATTGGTAAAGGTTCCTCAAGACTGAATTGAGCATTTAGGATGAAAGATCTGTGATAAAAACTTGAATAATTAGTGTGAGAGAACAGTTTTACTCATATGCAATGTTTGTAGTGACTGTCCTAACTTCTTCAGCCAATATGTAAAACAAATTTATTGGTGTGGGTATAGTTTGATATGCAGAACAGATAGCCCACTTTATTCAGAATGGAAGTGTCCATGATGATATATTGTCCTTCCATTCTTTGAAGGCAAATGAGCCATGATCTCCCTCAATGTAATGGGTTGATCTTCCTAAAATACCACTTCAGAGCTTACATTGGTCATGTAGATGAATTTGTTATGAAGTGTCTAGAGTAGACAGGAATCATTACCAATATCTGATTATTCATGAACATGTTCTTGGCAATGACAGCAGGGGCTTCATGAGAGATAATGATCCATCTTGTCAGAACTGCATGAAGATGGGTCCAGAAATCTGAAATGTATTCACTGATTTTGCCTTCCAATTGCCAAACCATGGAGGAGGCAAGACTTGAATGAGAAATGAACTAATAAAGCTTTTGACAGTAGTTCAAATGGTTTCTTGTTCAGCCAGGTTAATCCACATGATAAAATACCACTTGGACAAGGATCCATTATCATTACCCAAGAAAAATCCAAAATGATCAGAAGATCAGATAGGTCTTTGTTTTATCTGACTTGACCATTCAGTTTGGGAGAACTATGGTTTTCGATGGTTGTTAATTTTGGTAGGACTGCTTCCCAGCTGCATGTACTCCAGGGACATCCCTATGACATTTTGTTTGGCTACCTTGCAAATCCCTCCAATGTAGCTGAGAGGGATGGAAGGAAAATATCCTTGATGATTTGTTGCTAATTCCATTCATCTGAAAATTAAAAATAAGATTAGATAATTAAAGTTGTGAACATAACTTGATTAATGATTGTCTTTAAGAAAGGAGGAGGTAAAGAGCAGTGCAGCTTGTTCCAATTTTTGTAACTGCTGTTACACCAATGGACCTCTATGTTGCAAAGTGGGCCATTCTATAAACATGCCCCTACATTCTTCTAGAGAGATTGAGTGTTAGAGAAGGTAAGCTGTGTTCTGCCTGTTGAAGATCACCATAGGCATTAGATGCACTGTTGATCCCACAGTCATGATGTTATGGATCAAATCATAGGTATTAGATGCACTGTTGATCCCATAGTTATGATGTTATGGATCAACTCATAGGTATTAGATGCACTGTTGATCCCATAGTTATGATGTTATGGATCAACTCATAAGTATTAGATGCACTGTTGATCCCACAGTCATGATGTTATGGATCAACTCATATGTATTAGATGCACTGTTGATCCCACAGTCATGATGTTATGGATCAAATCATTGGTATTAGATGCACTGTTGATCCCACAGTCATGATGTTATGGATCAACTCATATGTATTAGATGCACTGTTGATCCCACAGTCATGATGTTATGGATCAAATCATAGGTATTAGATGCACTGTTGATCCATTAGTTATGATGTTATGGATCAACTCATAGGTATTAGATGCACTGTTGATCCCACAGTCATGATGTTATGGATCAACTCATTGGTATTAGATGCACTGTTGATCCCACAGTCTTGATGTTATGGATCAACTCATATGTATTAGATGCACTGTTGATCCCACAGTCATGATGTTATGGATCAACTTATAGGCATTAGATGCACTGTTGATCCATTAGTTATGATGTTATGGATCAACTCATAGGTATTAGATGCACTGTTGATCCCACAGTCATGATGTTATGGATCAACTCATAGGCATTAGATGCACTGTTGATCCCAGTCATGATGTTATGGATCAAATCATAGGTATTAGATGCACTGTTGATCCCATAGTTATGATGTTATGGATCAACTTATAGGCATTAGATGCACTGTTGATCCATTAGTTATGATGTTATGGATCAACTCATAGGTATTAGATGCACTGTTGATCCCACAGTCATGATGTTATGGATCAACTCTTAGGCATTAGATGCACTGTTGATTCCACAGTCGTGATGTTATGGATCAACTCATAGGTATTAGATGCACTGTTGATCCCACAGTTATGTTGTTATAGATCAACTCATATATATTAGATGCACTGTTGATCCCACAGTCATGTTGTTATGGATCAACTCATAGGTATTAGATGCACTGTTGATCCCACAGTCGTGATGTTATGGATCAAATCATAGGTATTAGATGCACTGTTGATCCCATAGTTATGATGTTATGGATCAACTCATATGTATTAGATGCACTGTTGATCCCGTAGTTATGATGTTATGAATCAACTCATAGGCATTAGATGCACTGTTGATCCATTAGTTATGATGTTATGGATCAACTCATATGTATTAGATGCACTGTTGATCCATTAGTTATGATGTTATGGATCAACTCATTGGTATTAGATGTACTGTTGATCCCACAGTTGTGATGTTATGGATCAACTCATATGTATTAGATGCACTGTTGATCCCACAGTTATGTTGTTATGGATCAACTCATATGTATTAGATGAACTGTTGATCCCACAGTTATGTTGTTATGGATCAACTCATATGTATTAGATGAACTGTTGATCCCACAGTTATGTTGTTATGGATCAACTCATATGTATTAGATGCACTGTTGATCCCACAGTTATGTTGTTATGGATCAACTCATATGTATTAGATGAACTGTTGATCCCACAGTTATGTTGTTATGGATCAACTCATATGTATTAGATGAACTGTTGATCCCACAGTCATGATGTTATGGATAAAATCATAGTTATTAGATGCACTGTTAATCCCACAGTCTTGATGTTATGGATCAACTCATAGGTATTATTAGATGCACTGTTAATCCTACAGTCTTGATGTTATGGATCAAATCATAGGTATTATTAGATGCACTGTTAATCCCACAGTCTTGATGTTATGGATCAAATCATAGGTATTATTAGATGTACTGTTAATCCTACAGTCTTGATGTTATGGATCAACTCATAGGTATTATTAGATGCACTGTTAATCCCACAGTCTTGATGTTATGGATCAACTCATAGGTATTATTAGATGCACTGTTAATCCCACAGTCTTGATGTTATGGATCAACTCATAGGTATTATTAGATGCACTGTTAATCCTACAGTCTTGATGTTATGGATCAAATCATAGGTATTATTAGATGCACTGTTGATCCCACAGTCATGATGTTATGGATCAAATCATAGGTATTATTAGATGTACTGTTAATCCTACAGTCTTGATGTTATGGATCAAATCATAGGTATTATTAGATGCACTGTTAATCCTACAGTCTTGATGTTATGGATCAACTCATAGGTATTATTAGATGCACTGTTAATCCCACAGTCTTGATGTTATGGATCAAATCATAGGTATTATTAGATGCACTGTTAATCCTACAGTCTTGATGTTATGGATCAACTCATAGGTATTATTAGATGCACTGTTAATCCCACAGTCTTGATGTTATGGATCAACTCATAGGTATTATTAGATGCACTGTTAATCCCACAGTCTTGATGTTATGGATCAAATCATAGGTATTATTAGATGCACTGTTAATCCCACAGTCTTGATGTTATGGATCAACTCATAGGTATTATTAGATGCACATTTAATCCCACAGTCTTGATGTTATGGATCAAATCATAGTTATTAGATGCACTGTTAATCCCACAATCATGATGTTATGGATCAACTCATAGGTATTGGATGCACTGTTGATCCCACAGTCATGATGTTTTGGATCAACTCATAGGATAGAAATAGAAACAAATGTCAGAATATGCATGGTAGTTGTAGTTAATGATGTAAGCATTCCCAAAATTTCAGTAACTTGTCAGCTTGTATAAGCATTTGAAAGTAGATTCTTCCACAGATAATGATCACCTGATGTCAGAACTGTATATTTATCAGGTTATGTTGAGGAAAGAGAGGACAGAACTGTATATCTGTCAGGTTATGTTGAGGAAAGAGGACAGAACTGTATATCTGTCAGGTTATGATGAGGAAAGAGGACAGAACTGTATATCTGTCAGGTTATGATGAGGAAAGAGAGGACAGAACTGTATATCTGTCAGGTTATGTTGAGGAAGGAGAGGACAGAACTGTGTATCTGTCAGGTTATGTTGAGGAAAGAGGACATAACTGTATATCTGTCAGGTTATGATGAGGAAAAAGAGGACAGAACTGTATATCTGTCAGGTTATGTTGAGGAAAGAGAGGACAGAACTGTATATCTGTCAGGTGATGTTGAGGACAGAGAGGACAGAACTCCAGTGGAGGTGGGATGAAAATAATTTCACTTCCAAGTCTGCAAGATGGAATTTCACTCATCAAAGTAAGATCTAATAATGATGAGGGAATTTGAAGGCCAGTTTTCATCAGTTCTGAATTAGAATCATGAAGCCAGTGTCTGTTGCGATATCTGCAAAATAAATTGAGAAGAGTGTTAGGGATTGTGAATCACTAAACTTGCAACACTTAATGAATAAATCCCCTTCCTTATAAGGTGGTGTTAAATAAAGGCTACCTTTGGGAGGCAAAGACCTGAGGGAAAGTGAAGAGACATGTAATAGGAACTCAGGCACCAAGATGAATATTGTATGCTGAAATTAACTGTAAGTACTATCTGGGTTATATAAACAGAACATCATCTACAGGAAGTGCCTGGCAGTACTATGTACAGACTGTGCATCATCTACAGGAAGTGCCTGGCAGTACTATGTACAGACTGTGCATCATCTGCAGGAAGTGCTTAGGCAAGTTAGTCTGTTGTATAACTGTTTCCCAAAGTTGGTTCTTGGGTATTATGGCACAAACCTGGGCACTGTCTGCAGGAAATACCCAGCAGCACTATGGGAGTTGTGGAACTGGACAAGTTCATCTTCTCATTTCTGATACTGTATGATTGATTGTGGTCGTGGCTCATTGTGATGACAGTTATATGGTGGAGTCTGGTCATGAAGGAACATGACCATCTTGGCTGGCATGGTGTTGTCTAGTGTTGAGGTTGAAATAAAGTACATGATATTGATCCACATAGCCAATCCATAATCCGATATGCAAGACTGAGTCTGTTGCTGCTCTTTTTATTACTACCCAGGAAATTATATGGTTTCAACCCTTGCAATTCAAGCTGATGTTTTTGTCCTTCAAGCTGTTTCTATGCTTTGCCCTTAAAGCTCAAGGAATTGCTGCCATTGACTACTGTCCATATTATGCAAGTTTGACATGCATTTAAAGAATAACAACATGGTGAGTGTCATCAGACTGTTCTCACACATGGTCTAAATCTGTAAGACAGAAAGAGCAGACAATATATACACAGTGTCCTGCTTTATGAACTTATCAGTGTCCATAGAATCTAAGTGGCCTGTACAGGTAGGGAATTTGAACATAATTGCTAATAACAAAGTGGATGCTAAATAATCAATTCTACTAACAAGTAATCTGTAGGAAGGTCAATTCTGACAGCCTATACAGGTAAAGTCACTGAAGCATTGCTTATGGTATAAAGTGGGAGTTAAGTAGTCAATTAAGTAACAACTTACCCCTGTAGGAAAACCAATTTTTCACTGCCTATACTGGTAAAATCACTTAAGCACTGCTTATAGTAATTACATGTATGAGATTTATACTACTGAGTAAACCATAGATAAAAAACTTACCTCTAATTAACTGACCATGACCTATAATTATCTGTCCATGACAGAACCAATACTTTAAAATAAGCAAGCTTTCTATACTATACATACAACTTGCACATAAAAAAGGAAAAGAAGCATCATTATTGATACTAAAGCAGATGTTACAATATCCATTATGAGTCACTTACCTGTAGGTAAGGCTCACTGACATTCTGTGCAGGTAAAATCAGTAAAACATCATGATGCCATGTATGTATCCAGACTCAGCAGAAATTATACAACAATACTAAATGAGTTTTCTGTATCATGCACTAGACATGCACCTATTAATACAGCTATAGCAATATGAGGGGACACCATCAATGACCTATGCAAGGAGATAGAGTGATTGTGAAGATGGCAAAGTAATAACATATTGAAAGTTGGGAAACTCTGTCATCACCAACAGGAAGAACAGAAAAGTTGAAAATTTAAAGATGGAGTACACTTTTGTTTAATGATGAAACTCCTCCAATTTGTCTTGAGGGAGAATTCTTCCAAACTGCCAGTATGGATTTTGTGAAGGCCTCTCCGTCTATAGAGAGCATGATACCCGGCATAAGCAGAAGTAGTAACTGGAAAAATTTGGCACCAATATGTGTATCAATGGGAGATCACTTTATCTAACTGCCATCTAGGTGGGCAGATAACTTTTAGCTATTTAGCAAAAGAGTTTTAACTTGGGAGGGCAGATTTGCATGATAACAAACCTGCCAAGTGGAATGAAAATCAGGATGTCAAAGGAAAAATATCAGCATTTGGAGAGAAAACATCAGGATCAGTGTTTGCAGCAATATATTTACAAAAACTTCACATAGAAACTGACAATTTATTTAGAAATCTAGAGATTTAAAAATTTTTAGGACACGTTAGTTGTTTGAACTTTTCTTGCATTCCTCAGGAGAGTGTCAGATAGCTGTAAGAAGTAACAACACTCTTCAGCTGTCAGCATCCTAGACTTCTGAACAAGGTCACTTTTTAAAACTGATAAATGCTCCACATAGATTTTCTGTTTTTCATAATGACAACATTTATTTAGGTTGATATTCACAACAAATTACACAAATATTCAATTGGTTTTCTTTTCTTCAAAATTATTCAAAATAGTTTAAATTTTACCTCTATTTTGCCTATATTAAAAACGTAAATTTAAACTGAAAAGTCTATTAATAAGATCTGTATCCAGAGCAGGGGATCTGACAGTTATAACATCTAGGTCATCACAATCACATCATTACAACAGTCACTAGCATTAGCATCACCCAGCATTCATCAAGTCCGAGACTAATACACTACACACCAAAACTTTGACAAAATTGTTTTAGTAATACATTTAGTTTAATGATTAACAACATGTTTGCATAATCTGATTACATCATATAAATGTCTGCTTTTTCCTAAATTAAAGCTTTTGCATGCTTCTAAACTCAATAAATGTTGTGTTTTTGCCAATGATTACATTTTTTTATGCACGCATATACCTGGAAGAGTTACCTTTCTTGATAGCATAAGTGATCTTCATGAACAACACAATTATGGTTTTCTACACAAATATTCTCCAAAGTATGTAAAAAGTTATTGTCCAAGGTCAGCATATACATTTCTTAATTCAGTTTTTTTTAAATAAAAATCATGTTATTGTTTATTTACTCAAGGTTGTTCCATTAAAAAGTTCATGAGATAAAGGGAAGGCTCTTTGTAGTTGCCATGTAGTTGGTGAGATTCTATTTATCACTGCATTGCTAAAATACTTAGTAGGAAGAATTAGACCTGAATATTTCTAGACATATTGATCTTCACATCTGTACCCAATGTGAATCTATGGAATTATATTTTACATATATCTGCCCATAGATGCAATTAAAAATTTCATATTATTTTAATATGAACATTGTGAAATCAAAGTACCCTGGCATATATTTTTTAAATAAAATGCCTTCACTGGATCCCATGTATGTTTAAATGGAACAGTCATCTGAATATGTGTTGTACAAATGGCCCAATGTTATGCTAAGCTTAGACAGCTGACATTTCAACCATAATACATTCAAATGTAACAAAAGATACATCTGGCATGATATTCATTAAACTTGGACTCTAGAATAAAGCTCCAAGCTTTTGTGTATTCCATGCAGAATTTCTGCATCACTTTTGCTCTCCTTGAAGGAGATGAACAAAAAGGTAGCAAAATAACAATCATGTGAGATTTGTACAACGCTGATTGAATCCGAATATCAATTTCCTCTTCTGAATCACTTGTCTCTTTCCCTATTTATTGATTTCACTACCAGATTTAGCTTGATATTTTTTGCATTTTTAAAAATCAGGTTTTTGGGTACAAAATGGGAAATTGGGATTTTTAGATTTGTATTTTAAAAATTGGGATGATGCTGAGTAAATTGGGATAAGTAGCAGGTCTATGGTAGAATTATTGTTCCTAAGGTATTATGACTGGGTAACATATTTAAAGAACAAAACTTCTGCTAAAATTAACAAGCATGAAACTATGAAAATAGTGAGGACTTATGTACTTATGTACAGCATCTACCCATACTATAACAGGGATTGTGTGACAGTTAGACACCAAATTATGAGGACTTGTATTCTTGCATTAGGCATCTACCCATACTATATGAGGGATTGTATTACAGAGAGGCACCAAAATGTGAGGACTTGAATACTTATGTAAGGCATCTACCCATACTATATCAGGAATTGTGTGACAGTGAGACAATAAAATAGTGATGACTTTTGTACTTGATTTAGGCATCTACCCAAATTATATATGGGATTGTGTTATAGTAAGGACATGTGTACCTGTGTTAGTCATCTATCTGCTATCAAGGCAACAGAGTAGGGGCTGAAAAATCATATCCATATCTAAAATTATATCCATCTTGGACCAATCACAGTACTGCTAACATTTCACTATCTGCCAATAGGGTTAACAATATGCTGTGTATGACTCATGGAAAGGTTAGAAATATCACTTGATATTTTAACCCACATTATATACAATCCAGAGCAAATGTAAATTTACCTATTTTTTCTGTTATTTTGACCATTCTCTCTAGAACATCTGGGCAGATATCTGGACAATGAGTGAAACCAAAATATATCAGTAGCCACTGTCCCTGAAGGTCTTCACTTGTCTTCATGTTTCCATTGTGATCAACCAGGGTCCAAGATCCTCCCATCCCTATCTCCTTCAGTGTCTTATTTCTTTCTTGTTCCAGTTCTGAAAAAAAAGAATCACATATGAATACTCATTTCTGACAAAATGTGCTCATAAAGTATTTTGGCCTAAAAATGATGTCCATGTACTGAAGAATTGTTATAATTGAATTTATCACTGTATTGCTTTAATTGCATTATGAAATTTAATGATATATTACTTATCATTGTACATTGCTTTTATTGTATCATGGAATTTGGTGATATACTATTAATCATTGCATTGCTATTACTTTATATAATGGAATTTGGTGAGATTCTATTTATCACTGCATTGCTAAAATAATTTGTAGCAAGAATTAGACCTGAATATTTCTAGATATATTGATCTTCACATTTGTACCCAATGTGAAGCTATGGAATTATATTTTACAATGAATATGAAAAATATAAAACCAATTTTATAATTAAAATATGCTTCAATAATATTTATGCAATCATAATACCTTAGGAGTACAATAACAACCTTGCAAAATGTTCACTCCCATTCAAGATTTTAGCAATAATAAAACTTAAAGACCCTATTTCTCAATCCTTTAAAAGAGAGCTTCAAACCTTGTCAATTATATGGGTTAGAGTCATGGTTCTTATGCCCCGATGTTGATTGGGTATCTGTGGTAAATTCCATTTCAGGCACAGGAGCCAAAGTCTTTGGTCATGACATGTCAAAGTTTGCCAGAAGGTTGGAGATGTTTTTTAGTCTTTCTGCATATACTTATAAATCAACTTGAGTAAAAGCTGACCTGTCTGTTTTAGGACTACAAAAGGAGAATTCCTCTATGACCCTCCTATCAGTAAAGGTATTTTTGTAGGTCAGGATGACATATGGTCAGTAAGTGTGAGTTGCACTTCAGGAAAAATAAAAATAAAAGTCAAACTGAATAGATGGATAGATTGGACATCTTGCCTTCTATCTGCACTTGGTGACAAAATGAGAGATTATACAACAGTAACTTTCTATGGTGATGAATTCTTATCCTTGAGAAGCCAAATGAGAAAGTTAACTCTTTGGGAGTATTGAGGTTTTTATCAGAGTGATGTGTGTTCCTGCCTGAAACACTGAAGGACACTTTCCACTTCCCCATATATGCTTTCAGAATGGTGGGCCTCCTCACATAAGTGATTCTGTTCACCACCTGTTCTGAAAAATGTCTGCTCTTGAGGGATTGTTTATATGATAAAAGCATGAAGGTTCGACAGATCTGGAATCAGATGAAACACCTGCAGTTGTGGCTGCTTGAGCACGTGAGGAAATACCACGATTTTCATCAGATTTTCAACTGAAATGTGTAATACAATGTTTATTCATGACTTTTCCCACTTGAGGGGAGCAATCAGGAAAAGAATGTAATCTCATTCTCTCACTATTTCAACACCTTTTAGATCAGAAGGAAAGTGTATGCATCGACTTTTCCAATCCATGGAAAGAGCATCATCTGAGCAACATACTTGATCTGGGACTAAAAAGTAGGTAATTTTGCACTTTGTTGCAAATAGATCCATCAGTGCTCAACCCTACAAGTACAGGTTCAAAAGAATACTAAGGGTGAATCAACCATTCAGTCTGGAACAGATTAGCTGATTCCATCAGGACAGTTGAGTCCATCAATCAATTATATGCTCATTTTTGTCTGTTAACTTTACGTTGTCAGCATCATGCAATATTTTACAATATTGTACACTTTCACATCGCACTCATGTGCATGACACATGTGCCCAATCATGTATTAGGAACTACTCTGTAAGCAAATTATGTACAATCATTTAGTAGATACTCAAAGTTTTCATTGATTAAATTTGTTTCTGAATTGACTAAAGCATATGTTTTGTTGACTGTCACATAACAAATACTTTGCAATATTCTGAATTAACATTTTTATACAATATTTTGGATTTAGGCTAGCGAAAGATGCCTGTCAGGTGATACAATTTCTGAGTCCCTAGAAATAACATGCAAGTGACAAGGCATAAATGTGTCTTCTTTAGCTGGTGATATGAAATGGCAAAAAATATACTTAAAGTTTTACTTCAATATCCTCAAAATGTACTTTCTTAGTTCTACAAATCTGAATTAAATGAGCTATGTCATGGGTTCCAAAGCCTGATTACACATTTCACAATTGCAATGTAATTTTGACTACATTCAAAGTGCAATAACATCTTCTTTACTGCACTCAAAATGAAATGAACGTTATATTCCATAGTGTCTTTTTGATTATTACAATTCAAAAAATACATATTTTTCCCATATTATCATTCCAAACATTCAGTGACAGAACAGAAACACATATGTAGATAAGTCAAGGTGCTGCTCTTTTGCTGCATAAATCAGATGTTACTTCTTGTAGAATTGACATAGATAAATCCAGTCCATAATCATGAAATTTAGTAGAACTGACAAAAATACCAAAATCCATACCAATGGAAAACTTGTTGCAATGTGCATTCATTCACAATATGACTCCAAATTTCAATTTTAAGTAGATAAAAATGACAATTTCTTTTGAAAATCATGTCAACCATGTAACTAAGTTTAAATTTCACTGGGCAGATTTATGTGTGCATTAATTTTGTTGTTGTGTATTGATGAATCTGTGCTTGTGTATGTCGTTTAAAATAAAACATTAATTCAGTTACTTTGTCTCATGTATTATATTTTTATTTATATAATTAAGCTTTAGGTAGAATAATAAAATGAGCATATAGTAAAAAGGTATTTGTATCGGAAAATATGAACTCGTTTCTTAGATAGTTATACTGTACTCCCAAGTTTGTGCAGTACATCAGAAAAAAAGGTCATTCATATTTTCCCACACAAATGTAGTAACCTATAATACAAAATCTGCCTGGAATGCATCAGATTTGAAATGTATTTGTTGATGACAACACCACCTGAGAAAATCCGATACCAGAAGGAATTAATCGGTGGATTTGGCCCCTCTTCCCAGTTAACATCAATTCAAACATGAAAGCGGTTGGCATCGATAGAAACCTGCACAAAAATGATACCATCTCTATGCTTCTTGCCATCATTGACTCTTGGAAGGCATGGTTTTGACTGATACAGGGTCTGTGGGACTGTTTCATTGTTGGGTGTCCTTCAACAGGTCCTTCCTGTTTCTAAAATCCATATAATGAAACAAAGGCTAAGTACAGAACAATGGGCCTGTGCAAAATTTGTTTCCTTGGCAGCACTTTTTTGCAGGGTTCCTCCACATGACTGCTGAGAAGCAGGTTTGATGTAAACAGCTATGAGTGCAGCCTTATGATGTTCTTCGAGTAAAGTGAACTGAAAATGAATGCATCTCCTTCCATGAGAAGATTCTGAAGGTTAACTAATGTTGCTATTGCAATGCTATTGTAGCTATTGCACTGGCAAGTATTGTTTTGATGATCTGTTCAGAATATGTGAAATCAATAAGACTGACTCTCATGTGTACCAGCAGAAAAACTAGCAGGCAAGGAAAGGTTGTGTTCAGATTTCTGGAACAGAGCTAGTGGCACTAAGTCAAACACTGACAGCCTAATGCAAATATTTTTCTGACCAGATGCAATGTGTTAATGAACAGGTTCCAATCCACCCATTCTGACAAGGGTCTTGACACTCCCATACCTGCCACATCTGCTGTTGGTTGGAATCTCAGTATGAGAAACAGGGATATGCATTTTGTAACAAAGCCCCGTTATAACTAGATTGAAGTCACAAGGTATGCAAACAAGAAAGGTCTGCTGACACTAAGGAACTGCCTATTTAAACAATATAATAAATCTATGACTCTACAAGACTGTGGTAAATGCCTTAATGTCAGTTGGTCTTTCTTTGCTAATAGATTTATGGGTGATGGAACTTTGTACATTGCCACTGATGGGGCTGGAAGAAGGGGACAAAATTCATGCAGCAAGAGTAGAAAAACATCCTTAGTCAATGCATGGAAGGATGATTCTCTTCTAGGTATAAAGTATTTGGATTGTGTAAGTGTGATAGAGCTTGTAAGTTTGAGTCCTCATTTACTGAAGGATGGAGTGACACATATTACTCCTCATGTGTGATGGAGCTTGTAAGTTTGAGTCCTCATTTACTGAAGGATGGAGTGACACATATTACTCCTCATGTGTGATGGAGCTTGTAAGTTTGAGTCCTCATTTACTGAAGGATGGAGTGGCACAGATTACTCCTCATGTGTGATGGAACTTGTAAGTTTGAGTCCTCATTTACTGAAGGATGGAGTGACACATATTACTCCTCATGTGTGAAGGAGCTTGTAAGTTTGAGTCCTCATTTACTGAAGGATGGAGTGACACATATTACTCCTCATGTGTGAAGGAGCTTGTAAGTTTGAGTCCTCATTTACTGAAGGATGGAGTGACACATATTACTCCTCATGTGTGAAGGAGCTTGTAAGTTTGAGTCCTCATTTACTGAAGGATGGAGTGACATATATTACTCCTCATGTGTGAAGGAGCTTGTAAGTTTGAGTCCTCATTTACTGAAGGATGGAGTGACACATATTACTCCTCATGTGTGAAGGAGCTTGTAAGTTTGAGTCCTCATTTACTGAAGGATGGAGTGACACATATTACTCCTCATGTGTGAAGGAGCTTGTAAGTTTGAGTCCTCATTTACTGAAGGATGGAGTGACATATATTACTCCTCATGTGTGAAGGAGCTTGTAAGTTTGAGTCCTCATTTACTGAAGGATGGAGTGACACATATTACTCCTCATGTGTGAAGGAGCTTGTAAGTTTGAGTCCTCATTTACTGAAGGATGGAGTGACATATATTACTCCTCATGTGCATGTGATAAAGCTAGCAAAGATTGCAGCGATGGACAGCAAGCTAGACTAGGATTACGACCAAACTGGGGTACTTTAATTTGTAATCTTGAGACAACTGCTAAATAAATTGTTAATGATTTGAGAATCCAAACTTCTAACTTCACCACAGCCAATATGATTTAATGGTAAGCTGGGAGTTTTTTTTATTATGTGAGCCAGCATTAATTAAAAACCAGTACTAGGGTCTCACGACTGGATGACATATCTCTTGTTATCATGACTGGGTAATATATCTCAAGGTATCAAGACTGGGTAATATATCTCATGGTATCCTGACTGGGTAATATATCTCAAGGTAAGATGACAGGGTAATATATCTCATGGTAACATGTCTGGGTGATATATCTCAAGGTATCATGACAGGGCAACATATCTCAAGGAATCCTGACTGGGTAATATATCTCAATGTATCATGACAGGGTAATATATCTCAAGGTATCATGACTGGATAATATATCTCAAGGTATCATGACTGGGTAATATATCTATATCTCAAGGCATCATACCTGGGTAATATTATATTATTACTGGGTAACATATCTTAAGGTATCATGACAGGGTAATATATGTCAAGGTATCCTGACAGGATAATATATCTCAAGGTATCCTGACTGGGTAATATATCTAATGGAAATGGGATAATGAATAACAGTACCCTATGCTTTTTGATTGCAACTTCCTTGAACGTACAATTGTTCTATTTAGTAAAATTGTAAAATCTTTAAAATTTATAATACTTTTGTGTTCCACATTTTTAAACTACTGCCATCCATTATTTTCTTCAGTCTGTAAAATTATAATACTTTTGAGCTGCAAACTGTTTAAAATTACCACTAACCATAAATTGTTCAAACTGAAAAATTATAATGCTTCTGTGTTCTAAAATTTTTAAACTGATGCCAACCATGATTTGCTCAGTCAGATCATAATAGGAGAGAAAAATCATACGAGTTGAACCCAGAACCTTAAAACAAAGCCAGGCATACAAAAGCATTATAATAAATGCACCAAATAAACTGATAGTAAGTGACGGTATATATTCATATATAACCTCTAATGCTACACCTAAAGTTGTATTACAAAAAGAAACTTACCCAGCTCCTTTTGGTTTTTTAATGACAAATAAAACATGATAAGTCCTCCACCCATAACAACAGCTAGTACTTTCATACCCCAAAAATTGATTCTCTCTGCTCTTGCCTGAAAAAAACATACCATAAATAGTGATTCATCTTTATAACAATAATAACAATGGGTGTATAACTCTACAGGTTATTTATCCTATGAATGGGATATCTGATTATACAAATTTAAAAAAAAAACTATGTTAAAACGATGGACCAATATACACCGCCATGTAATCAACTTTAACATATACTTCAACATCCTATTAACAACCATCTCCATGCCTTTTGAATTTCATGTCTATCCTCCAGTCATTTATCCTTTACCTACATTTACAGTGAATCCCTACCATAACACAATGATCATGGTCCACAAAATGTCCCCATATTATGTAACATCTCATGCAATATCCAATATCATTTACCAGCCAGAAGCAAATACTGCATCATACCCTCTTATTTATACCCAGGGACAGGAAGGGCAGGAACACCAGGGGAACACCAAGATATGGGATACTGTGATCGACTTAATTTTGTGCATATTAAAGTAGAAATACCTCAACCAGTTTCAGAGTAAACAAATGAGTTCAAAGGTAATAAAATAAAATCTATATTCATTGAAACATGTGCTGATAACAAGGATTTTGCACTGCTGCTGAGGAAAAACATGCAGTATGTTTGATTATAACAGCAAAACCCTCCCAACAATTTGACACTGAATGTGTTGATATGCCTGCAGTGGCCTGTGACAGTCTTTTGATGAATCACAATACTATATCCAAGATGTCCTTGTTAGAATTCACTATAATTCAAAAATGTAGTTTTTTGGAGAGGGTAAAACTAATTTTAATTATGATTATGCAATTCTTACCCAAGACTATTAAGCTTTCTTTCTTGTGCTAAAAAAATGTACTATCTGTTTGATATGCATACATCCTCCCTTAGAGTGAAGAATTGTCAGTATTGTTTAATGGGGAGAGGTTGATTGAAATGTGAAACTTTCCACTTTTCTTGGTGACTAGGAAGATACAGGAACAGAAGGCCAGTGACTGATTTTTCATGACCCTCTCAACTACCCCTTTTGTAAAAGGATGTGCACTTCCTCCCTTAGTTTGACCAAACTGGATTGGTGAAGAAAGATGGGGGTCCTGGAGAGAGGAGGTAGTTTCCAAAAACTGGAGGTGGTACCCAGTGTTCATTATAGAAAGGACCCAAACATCATCCATCATGCTTGACCAGGCCTTGGAAGAAAGGCCTAGGCAAGCACCTATGGGAAAGCATGGAAGAGGGACATGCAGCAAGAGAGGTTTCAAGTCTCTATGGCTGTCCCCCACCCCTCCTTTGGAAAAGAAAGGGGATGTGGAAACTGCCTTCTTCCTTTCCAGGTTTGTCGGCCACATCTGTTTTGTCAGTTTCTGGGAACCAGACTGATGAGGTTGCATATTGGGCTGAGACTCTGTTCGTTTGAAGAACTTAGCAGTAGGCCCAAGAGGGCGATTCAAATCGACAAGCTTCCTGACTGATTGTGATGAATCAGGAGTGGATATTAAAGATCTGCCTACAATCCAACAAGTCCAGAGATGCCATAACAAACTCTCTGCTTCAAGTTGAGCAGCTCTAAGGATGTCTTTACTGTGATCAAGAAATACCTTTTAGGAGTCCAATGCAACATCATGACAGATGTGAAGAAGTTCCACTAACAAAGCCATAGAAACAGAAATTGAATGCTGAGATGTCTTGGCCACAGCTTCCAACATGCATTGAATGGTGGCTGGCTTCAAGGATACTTCCCTCAGCAGGCTAAAAGAAACAGCTGAGAAGAGATCGACGTGGAGATTTTGTGGGCCACTTTTAGGAATGTACCTGAAAGCTGACAGAAGAACAAGGGTTCTGAGAACAAAGGTTGCACATTGAGGATGGAATGGTCCATCCCTGACGCTGTTGATTAATATTTGGTCTGTCAAAAACCTCTCAGCAATTTCCTTATTCACTGAAAAATGAGGAAGGAGGAGGAGATATGGATGTGGTTGAGCCCCTGAGGTTTTATCAAGATTGAAAAGGATCTTTTGGACTGTGCAGTGTGTTTTGGAGACAAGTCAGGTTGTAAGTGGTGATATACTTTATTTATTGCCTTGTCAAAAGTCCATACTGCATCTTCCACATGTAACAAAGATAAAAGAGCAGGCATAAGAACAGGCTTTAATTGTCCTTCCTCCATGTCAAACTCATTTGAGTCTACCACAATGGAGACAGCATCATCAAGGACACTCTGAGCTGGAAAGTGTGTAGGAATCACTAAATCCCTAGGAGGTGAAGAGAGTATAGGAACTTTCTGTGCATACTGCAACACAGTGAGTAGGGGAATATCTATATAGACAGGAATGTCTGTCAGTCCTGGAAGAAGTGACATTTCAGTACCTCTATTATTAGGACAAGATCCCAAAGCCCACGTGGGCATACATGATAAAGGCCCATATCATGGAGGAACCGACATCCCATAGGGATTCATTGGTATAATAGGAAAGGGGGAACCTGCTGGATGGACTCCTAATGAGATGCCTGAGGGTGGACAGGAGGGAAACCAATCCCTATCCCCATACCATGAGACCTTAGTATGATGATACAGGATTGATGCATCACTAAAGAAGGTATGTTGCTGATCCCTACCAGTAGGAGGGTGCAACACATTACCTCTGACAGGGTGGTGGCAGTGCATTACCTCCTTGATGGGAGGCAGTGACAATCGATAAGAAGAGTGGTACATTTCCTCCTCCAAGGGAGCTAGCAACATGCTATGGTATAGGTGGTACAACTCCTCCACAATGGTATGCAGCAACACACCAGGAAGTGAACACTGCATCTCCACCACAATAGGATTCAGCAACACACCAGGAGGTGAGCACTGCATCTCCTCCACAATAGGATGCAACAACACACCAGGAGGTGAGCACTGCATCTCCTCCACAATAGGATGCAACAACAAACCAGGAGGTGAGCACTGCATCTCCTCCACAATAGGATGCAACAACACACCAGGAGGTGAGCACTGCATCTCCTCCACAATAGGATGCAACAACACACCAGGAGGTGAGCACTGCATCTCCTCCACAATAGGATGCAACAACACACCAGGTGAGCACTGCATCTCCTCCACAATAGGATGCAGTAACACACCAGGAGGTGAGCACTGCATCTCCTCCACAATAGGATGCAGTAACAACAAACCAGGAGGTGAGCACTGCATCTCCTCCACAATAGGATGCAGTAACACACCAGGAGGAGAGCACTGCGCATCTCCTCCACAATAGGATGCAGTAACACACCAGGAGGTGAGCACTGCATCTCCTCCACAATAGGATGCAGTAACACACCAGGAGGTGAGCACTGCATCTCCTCCACAATAGGATGCAGTAACACACCAGGAGGTGAGCACTGCATCTCCTCCACAATAGGATGCAACAACACACCAGGAGGTGAGAACTGCATATCCTCCACAATAGGATGCAGTAACACACCAGGAGGTGAGCACTGCATCACAATGGAATACAGCAATACTATGGGATGAGCAGTGCATCTCCTCTCTGGGAGGCAGCAACACACTGTAAATGGTCATTGTATTTCCTTAATGGGATGTAGCGATGTACTGGGAGGGGTATTCCTGTCAGAAAACACCTTATTTTAAGTAACAAAGAAGCCAAAAAATTTTGAGGAAGAAGGAGAATTAAGTTTCTTCTTGCCTGGTAAGTGCAGCTGGAGTCTGCAAGATTCCAGCTTTCCGTTGAACATGAGTTACAAAATGTGCAACAGTTTTTCTTGTACATTTGGAACATTTGATAGTCTGGATGAGTGTCCCATGAAGACTTCTTATGGCCATACTTTCCCACAGACTATGTTGACATTACTCCTTAATATAGTTAACAAATTAAAATTTCTAATGTCACATAGAACTCACTTTGTATGTACTACATAAGGTGTACACCCCTGTGATCTCTATAAATATACTAATATAGGCATAAATTCACCCCTCTTTTTCCATGTAAGAAATAGAGTTCTCGTTGTTTTATAAAAATTATATTGAAAAAATGAATTATACATACATACAATAAGAACATGAACAAAATTCAACACAGTGAATTAAACATCTAGTATAGATACCATATACAACGTGGTTCCTGCAGTGTCAGTCTAAACTGAGGAACATGCACTATCTTATAAATGATTTACCAGTACCTAAATATAAAATAATTTTGATAGTAAGTGTATATGATCCCTGAGGGTGTACATAAAGTAACCCCAAGTCCCTGGAGGAACCAAAACTGGAGGAAAAAGGTTGCCAAATAAATGTTTAGAAATAAAAATTAACAGGTAATGTAACACCATTAGATTCATTTATTGTAGAGGCCAGGTCACAACTGCAGTTAGAAGGACACTGCAACTGGCAAATTTTCTCTATTGTTTGGCATGTCTGATCACATCATCATCCTTGGAAAAGATGAACTAGCTGTGCTTGTTTTGCATACAACATACCAGGTACAAGTGAGCTGCATGAGAAATGATATAATGACAATTCTTCACTCTAAGGGAGGATGTATGTACATCAAATGGATGGTACATTTTTTTTTTGCACCATAATGAAAGCTAAACAATAGCCATGGGTAAGCTATTGCTGCTATTAAATTAATGTTTCTGTAGAAGAATATTATTGAAGAGCACTTTGTATTTCCAGTAAGTAATAATCTGAATAAATAATTCCACCCATATCAAATGTAAAACACAAGAATAACAATAATTCTGCTAAAGATGTTAAATACAAGAATAAGTAATTTCTCAAGTAAATAAGATCATAAACCCTTCCACATGACCTAGGTCACAATTACCAATTTCTGGAAATGCTCTGCAACATAATGGAATTTTATATTCTAGAATATTCTAAATTGTAAAACAAAGATAAAATCTTTACTAAAGTTATAATAAAGAATGTGGTAAACATCAAGTACACCCAAATTTTAAAGGGGGAATTCCAATATCCTACACCCAGACCCAAATAAACATGTTTACCTCCTCTATTGATAATGATCCTAATATTTAACCCACTTTTACAGATAAAATATTACCTGTGTATTATTTTTTTATTTACAAAATGACTGGCTTTAGTCAGGTACATAATTAACTTAATTTTGGACAAGGTCAAGTCCAATTATACATAACATATAATCACGGAGAATAAAGACTATCAAACAATATACAGTAAATATACATAATAGTGCTTTCTGTTATATTTCACAAATTGTGTTGAGTGCTTTCTAAGGGTTGTTCCATTTGAAAAATACATGGTACCCTGGGAAGGCAGTGTTTCAGAAATATATACCAGGGTACTTTGATTTCACAAAATTCACATTAAACTTATAATATAATTCTAAATCACATCTGTGGTCAATTACACAACATTAAAGTACCTTCCCTGGGTCCTAGGTATGTTTTACTGGAACAGCCCTTTAATGATGTTAAAACTTTTTCCACTATTTTAAGTAACAGTGGCCATACTGGATAATGGATTGACAATATCTGAACCAACCTAAAAGACCTTCAAGCCAGAATAGTTTCTTTCAAATCTGCTGATATTCTAAAAATTCAGAAGAGTTGTAGAAAATGCTTCTCTGTATATTAACAGTAGCCACAATGAGTGAGAATGTGTTCATAAATTGATAGGCCTTCATGTTAGAATGCTCTCTGTCAAAGTTAATCAAGTTCTGTTGAAGAGGTATTGAGAAAACGTAAAGTTTTTTTTCTCTGTATAATAACAGCAGTGATTTCTTCGGAACTTTCAACACCAGTCTTGGAAGGGGATATTTATAGTCTTTAAGGGTGTGTGTGAGAACAGCATCAATCTACAGACAAACCTGACTGATCAAATAACCAAATAGTAGTAATTAATAGACAAACCTAACTGCTTGATTGCCAAATAGTAATAATTAATAGACAAACTTAACTGCTTGATTACCAAATAGTATTAATTAATAGACAAACCTAACTGCTTGATAACCAAATAGTATTAATTGAGAAACCTAACTGCTTGATTACCAAATAGTATTAATTAATAGGCAAATTAAACTGCTTGATAACCAAATAAAGTAATAGACAAACCTAACTGCTTGATAACCAAATAGTAATAATTAATAGACAAATATAACTGCTTGATAACTGATATTATTAATTAATAGACAAAACCTGACTACTCAGTAACCAAAAACAAACCTGACTGCTTGATAACCAGATAATAATAATTAATAGACATCACTGATTTCTTGATAATCAAATATTAATAATTAATAGCTGGATTAAGTGGAATATCATAAATCTAAGATGTGCCTGTGATTGAACATGGAGTTCATTGGCTCAGTGAAATACTTGAATACAGAATTAGTGAATTGCTGTCATTTCATAAATGAAAGTTAACTGAGATAACATTTGGAGAATGAGGAAGAATTTAAACAGCTATACCTTGATTTCATCCTTTTTGTCCTTACTGTCATTGTTACTTGCTTTATCCTTATCAGCAACTTTATTTATTGTGTCCCCTACAGGCTTATCACCTTTCACTTGTGGAGATTCTGTTGAGAGCTGCCGTAGCAAACATTTAGGTACAGAGGCAAGAGATTTACTTCTAAAAATCTGTAAAAGAAATCAAGACATTAAATGTATTATGAGACCATTGATCTCTGAAATGTGAAAATGGAAGATGCAATCTCATCAACTGACATGTATGCTGATAAGTTGTCTGTTGCTCAATTTTCTTAAGCTAATCTTGAGAAAAATCTTCAAACTGCACCCAACAATCTCCAAATATGGTGCACAGAAAAATGAGGCAACATAAACAAAATTCCCAGAACTGTTAATGACTAAATAGCAGAAAAGATCATTACTGCAGACTGGTATGGTGCATGTTACCCATGATGAAAATTATAAAACAATTGGCATACTTGTGGGAAATGATTTGAAACATTCTCATCTCTTTAAAATCAAATAAAATCTTATAGCTAGCTCAATGCCTTCATTATATTACAGGACAGTGTCTACATATTTAACCCCATCATTACCGCTGTCATATAATCTGAGGAAATGCACATGCAATAAATATGAAAAAAAATTGCTTGACTACATGAAAGGGAATAAAACAAAAGTCATGATTAATGAACAGATAATGTTGAGACTCTAATCAGCACAGAATGAATGAAAATACTTATGAAAGCCATAAAGGTTTAAGGTCCATTTACTTGTCAACATTTTCCAGCAATGAGAACCTACTTGTACACCCAATCTGAGAACAATAACTGGTTAAAATATCAAAGAACCAACACCAGACAAGGAGATATTCAAAAGTAGTTTTAATATTAAGATGCTCTTGTTTAGAATAACATTCCTTATGATAACGTATCAGTCCAAAATATCTCTTACATCAATTATTAATTTATTAGTGTATTAGATTGATAAAATCCTAAATTTGTTTACTTATTAGAGTGCAAAATACATCACCCACATTCTGATCTTCACACTTGCATTAATACATTTGTTTTTAGAGCTGTTATAGTCTGAATATTCCTCCCCCACCCCAGCATATTTAAAAAGAAAAGCACCAATGAGATAAAAGGTGCACTGAACTGAGTCAGTTTATTCACTGATTTATAATTTAAAATCTGATTATAACTGGGGGTGGCTATGGGGTGGTGGTGTCCTAACACTATTATAATCTGTGTGTTTCATAACAAAGTATTTTGGTGCAAAAGACTACCCTGTTCACCAGTCACTTTTAGTTCCTAAACAAGTACATTTTCAGCAAAGGGGTTGACACACAACTAAACATGTACAAAGAAGGAAAATACTACATCTGCTTCTGATAATTACAATGTTGAATCAAGTAAAGGAAAACAATGACAACTAGAAATTTGCCTTTCAACTGGATTTAATAAGCAGTGCAATTGCTATGAACATGTGCTCAAAGTGATATAACTCTCGTCTCTCAACTGGCAGTTACCAAATAGGATGAACTATGTCATTGTTGTCTGAGGAAAATAGACTTGCCAATAGTGTACACAATGTGGCACAGTATTTTTTATAGAACTGCAGTCAAGCATTAAATGGGCATAACAGGAATCCTGCTGGGCTTTGCCAATTTCACATATTGCAATTTTTGTTTCTTTATTGGCAACAAAATATACATGGTAAGTATTTTGGCAACATCATTTTTGGCTGTTAAAAATTGAATATACGGCCTTGGATATGGAGTGGAGAAATTCAAAAGCACCATGAAAGGAAGCCGCAAACTTGGATATAAAATGCACTGAAATCTATTGATATATAAACAAAATCCTTTGTTCATATTAACAAACCATACTAACAGTACATTGCTATATCATAATCTGCTTAAACTGATGTCTATGCCTTACTGCTATATGCTGTAATATAACCCAAATAGTCATGTTACCAGACAATCAACCACCTCTGAAGGTGGAAAGGGGAATGACTACAATCGACCAGATGACAGCAATATTCTTTGTTTAAATGTACCAAAACTAATAGTTTTGCTGAAACTTCATAGAAAACTGATTTACTTTGAAACACTGATCATTCTGTATCTATAATAAGCAAATGAAAAACAAAATTCTTTCTGCAGCAATATCAAATGGACATTTGTTTGGTCCTTCAAAGAGGGCTAACTAGGATTTTACAACTAGGAATACAGGTCTCCAACTTTGGAAAAATAGTAGTCCCACCAGGAAATGTTGCAGTCCCCTAACATATGCAAATTGGGAATACATGAAGTGGATATATGTCCAGATAAGAGGAACCAGTACTTGTTATTGAATACAATTTTTCCAAATTCTTTATTTGACATATTGCTCTTGTTTGTCCATCAGTCAGACTATATTTTGTTAATTCAAGGAAAAGCCTTATTCCAAACACTAAGCCAGGCAGCACTCACATTCTTACACTTGGCTACTGTTCCATCTAAACTATTAGTTATATCAACATTAGCACTCTTTTGAATATCAATACAATTAGGGGTAAAAAAAAATACTCCTGTACTGCATATCAACAATATGCAATATACAGCCTATGATACGATACATATCCATACACATATGAACTTAATGATCTTTTTTTCCATCTTTGGAAGGAAGGTGATGCCATTTTAAGTATGTTGACATTCTTGGTTGTGTTTCCAGTATGCAGATTACAGACAGACATATAGTCATTGTATATTTATAAGCAATTCTCATTGATGAGAAGATAGCAATAATTTCAAAGAGACTACCCGTTGGTTGCAGTGAGTTTTATCCAATGTTTTAGGCCATTTAACAGTGCATCCATTTAACTCCCTTTGTACAACATGAATGATTTGAAAACATTATTATGATTTGAAAACATTATTACCAATTTCGTGTCTCAGTTACACTTGGAAGACATTATGATGTTATCTTCAAAACAAAAGAAACTGAGACACGAAATTGGTAATGCCATTTAGTACATTTAATTTCAAAATATCACTGCAAGGGTCATGCCATCTGTTTCTTATCCATCCTAGATGTACATCTGACTCATATTTAACACCATTTCAGGCTCAAAATCACTCACTATTGTCTCCATTAATGCTTTCCCAGTTCCAATAATCTGATATACTTCATAACTATAAAAATGACTGTCATTACTATCATCAGCAAGTATTTGCTGAAGAAACTGTAATGAACCACACCAGGAATCAGATATGATTTGGCTTTTTTAAGATAGTTCTTTTTTTAAACATGTATTTTTAAAACATTCTTCATGAATAGTTCAAACTATGCCATGTTATTTATTCCTGGGCACACTGTTCTAAAATTTAGCCTCATAACCATTCATGTCATGCTTGAAGAACCCTGTTGTCTCAACAAAAATGGTTAAAAAAAATTAATACTTTGCTGATTAGATTTTCATATGTGGAACTTTCAATGAGTTTTTATGCCTAGTGTGAATTCATACAAATTTTGTGCAATTCACACAATGGCACACCCTGACAGCATCTCCACTTAAGTACTTGACATATATAATGACTTTCCTACGAAGTCTGTTTGCTCTGCCAATACTTCCTGTTTGTCATGCAAGGAATAAGCTACATTGATCTCTGATTGGTGGTTATTGTTTATCCTGGAGTGGAAAAAGCTATAACAACAAATGAGAATTCAATGTAACATATTTCAAGGTGCAACACACTGGTAGTGTAGCTTTCAAATTGTCCAAAGGAGTCAAGAAAACATTGAAAGTTGAAACTTTGCATGAAAGTGGTTTTTAAACAATAAGTACAGTACTTCATTAAACATGAGGAACACGTCTGGAATGTATAGTATATGCTGAACATATTTCTGGGTTAAGATAATTAGCTTGAAATGGGGGGTGGGGGCAAATTACGAACCATGTCACTTTGTGATAACTTGTAGACGGCGAGTGGGTATTCTCAAATAATCATTTTTGTTATTAATAAACACGCGTGCCTGTAACTATAAATGCTGTTTCAGATGGATTATAATTTTACTAAAATAACATGCATACATATCGTTTTGTATCGATTCTCTGTCCCTTGTATTAATTAGTATATCATTTCTGCAAAAGTATTGATGTATCAATAAAATGTTTCACCCCTAATTACAATCATTGTCAATTTGCCCTTTAACCACCAAATACTTGTTCAAATTTGCAAACAGCATTTTATCTAAATCTTGAAATGCCTTAATTTTGAGTTTATATTCACTACTTATTCGGCTACACAATAAAATAAACAAGATAATGAAAGCTAAAGTTGTTGGCTTGATGTACTCATATAATGACCACATGTACATAACTGGGTCTTCATGTTTCTGAATTTATCATTGTAAATATCAGCACATTTTCCCACCACTCAGCAGCTAGTCTAAGTCTTTGAACTTGCTGCCTAGGGAATTGAGTCATGTTCTTTTGATGTACTCTTAAAATGACAACATATACATATGGGGGCTTTATAGCCACTGAATTCTGTCATTGTAAATAAAAGCACAGTTTAAATGATCAATTGATCAACACATTTTCCCAATCAGCAGGTGACTGAAGCAAAACTGGCAAGCCTTTGAATTTTCCACCCAGCTATTGCATGTGTGGAGAGGACTCATGTCTAAGTGATTTTTTGTGACCCAGATAAACAATTTGCATCCAAATACATGTGATTAAGTATTTCCGAGACCTGGCACATGCACCTTCACGAAAGAAGCCAACAACCTTTGATCAAAGAAAGTCAGGAATCAAAAGTTCATGCTTACGATCACTGCCAATGATGGCATAAAATCCAAATTATATATCTAATATTTTGAAACAATAAATAATCTGTCCATCAAGCTAAAAGAAGGTGGGACCTCTTACAAGAATGTTGTTTCACTTTCTATTTCTTTTACGTCTTTTGGTAGTTGTCCCTGGATGACCAAAATCTAGGCCAATTTAAGCACATGTAGCATAAAAAACTATCCAACAATATGCTACAAAGGTAATGAATATCAGAGTGAACTGTTTCTTGAGATATGTTTGCTGATAATGGAATATAGAATAAATGCAGACTACCATGTAACAGGGTTGTTGTTATATGGTGAACATGATCATGGTCCCATTTCATGAAGTGTTATAGTATTCACACCCATTACCACTTAACCCAATTTCAGCATTCCTGGCTTCCATTGCATTCCAACCGAAATGTGGGGCAACAAAACTTGAAAACAGGTCAATATCTTTTGTGAGAATTGGAATTTATTACAGAAAAGGCATCAGAGTAAGTAAAGTCTGTAGAAAAGCGTCATTACTGGCTGCCTGTTGCATGAGATATTCCTGAAAATTTGAGGTTTGTTATCATGCTAGTCGACATTAAAACATGCTGCACAGCATGGTTATTTAGGCACACCTAATCGCCCAAAACATAAATATCATCATTGAGGTCTTAGAGGCAGGATTAGTATACAAATGTTTCTCCTTTTTATTTGTTCAATTTATATCAGAACTATCAAAACCTGACACTGCAAATAGTGGATGCAGACAACGCAGTTTTACTGAAATGGACTATTATCATGAGGTCCTTCTGATCTTAGCATAAATAAAACCAACAAGTTTATATCCACCTTTTTTATATAACACAGCAAAATAAAAACAAGATATTCAAGCAAAAATTAAAAAAGCAAGCGGAGAAAAACTTGTGGAGGTGACTCTATTACAAATTCATATGCAAATTACATCAACGTTCCGTAAAGACATGCTATAATACGAATGTTTTAAGCACGCGGAACATAGCCTTCTTGCAATAAATGCGGCCATCTTAGCTCGTTAATGAATCACAACTGCATTATAATGGAACAATTTTTGGATGACTTTCACATGGACGCAGACATGTTTTTTGACTGGTATACGACACCATTTGTTAATAGATACGAAAGCCGCTAAGAACCAATAGGAGTAACCTCTGCCTTTACCGTTACGGCCAGAGAGACTAGTTGCCATTAAGAACTAATTTTGTAATGTGCTCGGACAGTTTTCATGCACAAATTTAATGTAGAGTACAGATGCTGAATGTAAATATAAAAAATAGCATACATGAGTGATGTTGAAAAGGTCTTTATATAAGTATAATTAAGCAAAACATAAGAATATCCTTCACTTGACCTGAAAAGTCAGCGGAATTCAAAGAAAAAAGAAGCTGATGCACCCCACCCCTTACATTTTCATGTATAAAGGGCATTTCGGAGGACATGTGATGCTCACTGTGCAATCACAACCCCTTTTCCTTTTGAAAAATATTGTGCACTTAATAATTTGATGCGATTCAAAATAGTTGTCATCCTGACAGTTTTTGAGATATTCTACCTGACTTGAACCAACATGGCTACTGCTAAAAGTGGCTTGCTCTCCTTCCTCCCAGACTATTGGTATTTCACATCACTACATGACTTATACACTCCACAAGTCAGTTTAAAGAAAATCACAAGCCATTTTTGAGAGCATGTGATGCTCAAAGTGAATAGTCAACATTCCAAGAATATATCAAGGATCCAGTTCATGTCTAACTGCAGATGGAAGGGACTTGAAAGATAATCAAGACCGAATTACACGAGAGGTAGTGGGGAGGGAAGGGGTGTCAGTCAGAGGGGAAACAAATAGTAAAAAAAAAATACTCTCAGTCATGAATTTGAGTATTTGAAGTAATAGCAGTTTCATTAACGACAGTTATGTATTATTATTACTAATGCTAATCCAAAACTTTGCAAAAGGAAAAAAAAAATTAGTAATAATTTAAAAAAATTATATATGGACTAATATTTGACTGGATGATAATTTTAATTACATCAAGTGTCTTTGAATTGAAACATGGAAAAAAAATGTCCATGCTATCTGGAAATATTTTTAAATGATTTTCTTTCGCAGAAGACTGATCTAACCGAGAACTTAAAATGGATAATGGCCTAAAACAGTAAATGCCTGCAAAATTATGCCTTTTAAATTTGTTAATTTGCAAAAAAGATAATTATATAATTGCGTCATGACTGATATCTTAAAACATCCCTGTGTTCATATGTTTAAAAAGCCACAAGAGATAAAGATATAATATTTTTGTCTGCGAAACTGCATCATAGTAATCGTAGAAACGAGTTCGAAATTTTCTCTCTTCGCAATAGAATAGTTGTGAGAGAAATTCTGCTCTCAGTGTGCATATTCTCTTAAATTAGTACTAATTCTTGTTATCTGTAAAAAAAAATTGTTTGAAATATTTTAATAATCTAAAAACGTTTTTGATTGGTCAATCCGCCTCGCCTACCGTATCAGTTTTCCGCCCGCTGTGTTCGTCTTTCCACTGCTTATGTGGGGTCCCCGCCATCCTCATTACCATGAAGGCGAACAGTGTAAATCCTATAAAGAGCTGCACAGTGGCTCAGGGGGCTAATGAACTCCACTACTGCTCCATGTCAGTGAAAAACGACAATATGGCCTGAGCCGCCTGTATACAGATTGGCAGCTATGACTGCCGGTGTACCCACAGGACTTTGAGAAGAAAAGTGACCAAGTTACTTGCACGATAACTTGGTTTGCTTCGTCTTGGCTTCGTCTCTCTCTCTCTCTCTCTCTCTCTCTCTCTCTCTCTCTCTCTCTCTCTCTCTCTCTCTCTCTCTCTCTCTCTCTCTCTCTCTCTCTCTCTCTCTCTCTCTCTCTCTCTCTCAGACCATCTGGATCCAGTGACAAGACAAGGTCAAGATTGCTGGAGATGAAATAGGATACAGTGGATCACCACAAATGCATACGTACCTCGTCATGCTCTATGAGCTCCACAAGCCCATTGCTGAAAATCGTCTTTTCTTTCGTTGAACTAGTTATCGGTTTCCTCAGTCTTCTGAATCCAGTCTTCACATGCTTGTTTAGGTAAGCCCGAACTCACCGAGGGTTTAAGACCTGTCCGCTACATTCGCCTGCTTTAGCCCGCCAGTCAAAGTCATTTACCGGGGTATCGCTGCTGTGCATGTTTCAGCTTCTTGGAATCACAGTTGAGAGCTGGGTGCATGCGGGAAACAAAGGTAGACGAACTACACCTGAAGAGTCACGACTGCCTCTCCCCCCTTTCGAGGTGCAACCCATCCATTACACTCCCGTACACCCCTTCTTTTGGAGTGGAGAAGAAAGTGGGAAACAACGTGAGGCCAGGGTCGGCTTTGCAGTGATGCAAGCTTGCTCCTAAGGGTGTGAAAGAAAGGCCTATGACCATGAAACTCCCCCTGTCAAATGGAAGAAAGCACGTCACAATCATCTGTACCCACGCTTTAAGTAAATGCCAATCCGGAAGAAGAAAAGGACAACATCCCATGGGAAGGGCTCAATGGAAAGTATAGTATTGGTCGCTGAAACAGCAATGATTTTCTATTACTTCAGACTTTCCGCCTCCCTAACCGTTACAGGACGACATGGATGCATCCCCGATATAAGCACTGCCAACTCATCAACCACATGATACTCATGAAGAGAGACATACAAGGTGTTGGATTGATCATTGTCTTGTAGTCTCCAAGATAAACATCCGCATTCAAACAAAGAGACGCCAGTAATGCAAAAATGTGTGCAAAACTGCTGAACGTCTCCAAGCTGAAAACCTCAATTCCAAAACGAGCTTTGCGAGCACTCTAAAAAACAGTCTTTAATCCACTCCTCTGGGCACCCAGAATGTGGAGCCCGATTTAACAACCCATGGAGAGATGGTCTACAATACCGCTACATAGTTCTTAGTGCCTCTTCCAGAAAGCACAAGGACTAGTTTGATGAGAATTGCGACAACATCAAGCAGTTGTTGGCTGAAAAACATCGCTTCCACAAAGCGTACTTAAATGATCCAAAGTTCATCTCAAATAAAGATGCCTTCAATAACATTCAAATGACTGTTCAACAGTAACTCTTGCAAATCCAGAACTTTTGGCTGAGTAACAAAGCCAAAGCTGATGAGATCCAAATCTGCGCAGACAAGCATAATATGTACAAGTTTTATGATACGCTGAATGAAGTCTATGACCCTTCATCATCAGGGTCATCACATCTCCTCAGTGTGGATGGAAACCCGCCGATCACTGACAAAGAGAAGATCCTCTCGAAATGTGGGTTGAACACTTCATTTGTGTCCTCAAAAGCCCAATATCCATTATTAATAAAGACATTGATCGTCTGCCTCAGGTGCCATTCAATGAATCACTGGATGATCCACCAACCCTGTCAGACCCATATAACGATATGTCTGCTCTCTAACTGAAATGCTCATGGCTTAGACTCAATCCCTGCAGAGATAAAAAAAAAGGTAGGCGGTGCAGGTCTGACTCAAAACTCCATCAGTTGTTTCAGCTCATGTGGCAAAGAGAAACGATCCAACAGGTATTCAAGGATGCAACTTTTATACACCTGTAAACGCGCAAAGAAAATCATCAGGCCTGTGACAATCACCGAGGTATAGTTTTGTTCTCTATAGCAAGCAAGATACTCGCCTGGATTCTCCTCAACTGTCTCACATCACATCTTGACCAAGGACTCCTACCAGAAAGTCATTATGATGTTTGGAAGGAGCGTGGAACCATTGAAATGGTGTTCGCTTCAAGGCAGTTGCAAGAAAAAAACTAGGAGCAGATGCTTGACTTTTCTCCAAATATGTTGATCTGACAAAGGTCTGCAATTAGGGCATGTGGACGATCATGGCTAAATTCAGATACCCAAGGAAATTGAATTTATCGCCATGGTGCAGCAATTATATAGTCCGTGACAATGGTGAGACGTGTGAACCCTTTCCTGTCTTTAACGGAGTGAAGAAAAGCTCTGTTCTTATCACTTGGAAACTGACCACATATCATTTGTTTTGTGTCCGATGCACGAGGTCCACAGGAACAAATATTTAAATATGTTTTACTTTTGTGGATAGCCTTACGAATAACATCGAAAATGGGGAAATAATATCATGTACACGCCATGCTTTATCATGACTGGTTCGAGTTGACTGCAAGACATACAGTCCTTTATATTATAAGTGAAATATATCACGTTATACCTATTAACCCGTCGTTTGTTCTCTTGTGAGTCGCTGGTGCAGTAAACGGCAGGTTTGTAAATTTTTCATGAAAAGGAAACGGGTTTTGTGTCAAGGATACATCGTATGTTCTGTCCATATATTTAAATATATTACATAACAATACACTTGTGATACCAACCAAGTTAAACATGACTAACGGAAACATCACTAATCAGTGCCTCCACTACACAATATAGTTCGAATGATAATGCAGCTAGTCCCAGTTCTGTTTGGAAATTAATTTTTTCTTCTTTTCGACTGATCTTCTATTTTCAATCATGCTGATAATAAATAAAATATATGTATGATTTAAATGAAAATTGGTGTAAATGAAGAAAGTAAGCCACTACAAATACTACATAACTGGTTTCTATAACACCGAATGATCTGATTCGTTCAGTAATCGTCGAGTGTATTGAAACCAATAGGAAACATAGACCAAGATAAATGACGAACCAGCTAGAGGTAACTCAAACATTTAAATTTATTTACAGTTCATCTAAGGAATTATTTTGCTTTAGGTACCATTTCTGCTGAGGTGTTGAAATACAAATCCTCTAAACAGGTGTTAAGTTCCTACAAATTGTTAAAGTCTGTCAACATTCTACCTATGTTTAATATCTGGCCTATACTTTCACTTATTCCTCTGTAAACACTTGCCTTTTTAGTCGACATTATAAATAGACATAAGTCTCGAAAAGGTGTTAGCATCAAAATTATATAAGGAATGGATGCTAGAGCTCTCTCTCTCTCTCTCTCTCTCTCTCTCTCTCTCTCTCTCTCTCTCTCTCTCTCTCTCTCTCTCTCTCTCTCTCTCTCTGACACACACACACACAATATATATATATATATATATATATATATATATATATATATATATATATATATATATATATATATATATATATATATATATATATATATATATCCCGTGTTAAACCTCCCATATATTTCAAATATTTTGCTCCCACCCCATAATTGGTTTACATTATAACTGTTTAATACTAAATGTATCGATAGGAACCATCTAATATATATGATTTCTCCTGAGTTTTGTCGTTAAACGTTTTTGACAAAAATATCCCACAGTAAAAAATCTAAATGAAGGATCCATTTCAACATGAACTTACGAGGTGATGTTAGGTCTAATCTTTGAGTTCAGATTTTATCCCCTTACATGATTTATTATGCCTACAGCAGCCCCTCTTTTCTCTAGAGCCATGTCATTGTATTTCGACCCCTAGTGATACATCTCTTTGGTCTGCAAAACAGGTTAACTATATTCCATCTTGCTGCAGCATCAGCAGCTTCATAGGACTGTGCACACGACATCCAGAAAAGTCTTTTGTATCTTCTCGGACAGACTGTCTTACAGCAACACTTGGTTCTTTTCTTTTGAAATAGGCGGAAGTACAGTCCAAACTGTCCTCCACGTTTCATCTTTTGGTGACTCTCTCCAGTTGAAGGTGCATTGAAGTACTGGCTGGTGCACTGTTGATTGACTCCGCATATGTCTTGCCAGGTACACATCCCGTTCTGAATGTTACGAAAGGGCAGACTGAGGCATAGGGATCGATTTATATGATTTATGTTTAGTAAAATGGTCAAGACTTTTGCCATTTGCTTTTACAGTTGTTCTGGATAGTTATATATTGTTACAACAAACTTCATTAGGATTTCAGTCTTCATCTTTCACCTATATTGGGCATGTACTAAGTTTTGTAAAGACACTTGAAGCCTGATCAGCGAAGTTGATATCCGCCATGCAAACTTCTTTTCTTTAACCTGAAAAACATACAGTGTGTCGCTTCAGGAAACTTCTCCAATGTTTCACAAACGTATTTGTTCCTGTCACCGTTTCCTTAGTATCCTGACCTCGCTTAAAGCTTTCTTCATCCATTAAAGTGGATGCTAAGTATACGCCAGTTACAATGTCAATTAAGGTGTACTTGGTGCAATATGCCTCTGTTGTTGGAAAAACATACATCCTGGCGTACGCTTATACGTTACAGGGTGGCAGAGTATTCATTAACAATTAACCAACTAAAATTAAGGCATGCACGTCTGATTTTCTGTTTGCTACCGTAATCTAAACTTCAAAAATGTTACTCAGTGGAGCTTCCCATTGTAACTTAAAGTGGAAGGAAACTCAACTAGTTTCCGCAAATAGTCTATACAAGCTGGTTGTATTTATAGTTTTTACACATGTGGAGACAGTCATGTAGAGGTTTACAAACAAAACGTGTTTGTGTTTATTTGTTTGTCGTGTTTGTATTTGCCTTTGAAAAAGACTCATTAAGAGTCGAAAGCGCTTAGGCTAGTTAGTTACTAGTTTCGTACTGTTCGTCGTCAGTTTATTGCATATACATACATATATATATATATATATATATATATATATATATATATATATATATATATATATATATATATATATATATATATATATATATATATGATTTCAGTTAATATGTTTGTACATAAGAATAAAAATGTGAATAAAACTGTTTATTTGTAACAACATGTTTATTTTTAATAAATTGTATACAATAGAGATATATGTATCTTTACAATCCCAGTTTTATGTATATTTATGTTTTTAAATGTAATTCTACGTATTGGTTTATATTTGATATGAAAGTTTAGATAATGGAAACCGGAGAACTAAAACTATTAAAAAGTACACGACGGCTTTCAATCGACAGACACACACCATTCCACTCAATCAAGCAAACTAACCGGAAACTGCAGAGTCGTAGCACAGCTCTTTTCGTTTTAAAGGCCTCATCAGCAAATTAAAAAAGACACTACTCACTTAACTGGAAGAAAATGTTCCGATAGTTTTCACGTGAAGATAATGTAATAAAGCAGACTCATGTACTGTCGATCTAACCTCATCCCAAAATAATAAATAATTTTAATCCAATTGATTGTAGTTATGTATAACTCATTATACTTCCTGTGTCTTTTTAAGTGACTTTGATTTCTTAGCCGATATTCTGGAGGAGAGAGCTCTCAGCCAAGATTAGTGTGAGACGAAGGCTCTGGCCTGGAACATGAAACTTCAGACACAAATGGACATGGCCAGAGTTACCCATATCCCTGCATATATATATATATATATATATATATATATATATATATATATATATATATATACTATACATATTACTTGTAATATGTATAGAATATATATATATATATATATATATATATATATATATATATTCTATACATATTACAAGTAATTGATATAGATCTGACATATCTTCTCTTACAACATCTTTGTACTTATTTAATTTATTGTTTCCAATATTAAAAAGTCAAAATTGGTGACGCTTGCTTTCAATTACTTCAGATTATCCTGTCATCTCGAGAGCTTTTTCTTCCTTCTTTTATGGTGTTGCTATGCAACATTTCGATGTCGAAAAGGACGTCTATATATGCCTGGACGCACCTAGAGTCTTAAGGACGTTCATTTGTTCTAGTGCATGATACATCTTAAAATCTACTAACTTTTATTTATTTTTAAAGTCAAGGGTTTTGTCTTCCGTTTGGTGTACATATTGTGTTTGATTAATGGAAAACTAGACATTTGATGACTGGTGTTTGTTTGAAATGTGATGGAATTCGTGTGTCCAAATTATGTTAAAGCTCATGTACTGCTTGGATAAATTCCTGATTTTGGTAAATACTTTACAAATGTTTCATTTCAGATTCTCTTTGTTTTCAGAAGAGAAGATGATTTTTAACATTCTAAAAAAGCCCTTAAGAAGACAAGAAAAACGTACATACAGGCATACGGACAGGCTGAGGACAGGCGGCGGGTGAGAATTGGAGAATATTATGCCATTTCTTAAAGCATTGAACAAGTCTTTAAAAATATTGTTTCTTTCTTCATTTCAACAAAGCCTTTACTGCAGATGAATTCTTCAGGCGGACAAGACACGATTTTGTAATTTCAGTATCATGTAACTATGTACATCTTCAAAGGAATATTTCTCATGTAGAAGCATTTTTCATCACGTATATTCTTTATTACCTAATCTGAATGAATAGAACTTTCTTTTACGACCACGTTGATGAGATATAATATCACAATTCTACAAGTCGGCAGATAAATGTTTTTTTATATGTGTAATGTATTGTCGTTAGTTGCATTTACTCATGAGAATAAAGGAAATTATGTTGACTTTGTACTTTTAAAACACATTTATTTCTTTATTTGTTTTCACAGATGTAAAGGGACGCTTTAATCCGCCTAGTCTCAAACAGGATCCAAGGAGGTCTTAAAACAGGCCCTTATGGTCAAGGCCAAGGAAGCCGCCAATCGCTTTGTGAAAGCCATAGAATTAGAGCAGACTGCGAATGTGGAGATGATCACGGTAATGCTGTTTCTTTTTCATGTTCATATTTTGTTACATTGAATAGTATCTTCAGACAACTGATATAACACTCAGTAGCTCAGATGTGGGCATGAAGCGACTTGAGGTGGAGGAAACCTGAGAACCTAGATAAACCAACAGTGTTGGACTGACCATCTCTTACCATTGTACTTGTAAAAACTGGAGATTTTTCACAAGAGATACAAAGTGATCACGTCTTCATTATTCGCGTTTAAAGTTTACTGTCATGCTATTATTACACGGATTTTCACTGAATTGACAACACATCATAACACAAGACTTTATAACAGATTGTGTGAATGCTCTCTCTCTCTCTCTCTCTCTCTCTCTCTCTCTCTCTCTCTCTCTCTCTCTCTCTCTCTCTCTCTCTCTCTCTCTCTCTCTCTCTCTCTCTCAATTCAGACTGAACCATGCATCTTCAAGCTCTTCTGTGTTTTATGATGGATTGTATGATTAATACAAAAAGATAATCCATAAGGATTAGTGACAGATTTTAGACATCAGTTTTTGATGCAGTCTTTTCTCAATTAAAATGCATGAAAAATGCATATTGTTCTTCAATTTACTTGTATACGTGTTCATTTGTTGCATTGAAACCTCCAAGTTACTATAACCATGTTTCTCTACTCTAATCGTTATAATCCTGTCACCTATGCAATCCTTTTAATCCTGTTTCTTCTGTAAAACCATGTAAACAATGCACAGTTTAGAACTTGAAGGTACTGCTGATATGCCTTAGTATTGTTTATACTTTCAATAACAATCTATTGTAAATTAAGAAAAAAAAATCGATCAGTGGGGGTATTCGCCAATCCTCTCTTCTTGATTTTACTCCTATCCACCTTTCTGTTACGTTATAGAGAAATACGACTCAAGCGAGTAGCCGTGAAAAAAGTACAGCATTTTCTCGACACATGGAGAACACAGCTGTCTCGGTACATCAAACCTTCCTTCACTTCTACCGAGAAATGTGTTGGGTATGAATGCATTCTTTATGTAACTGCAATAACATATACTTTTATTAAGATATTTATCTCGAATTTTGCAGTATAGTTTTCTGCAATTTTCTATTCTAAACTGTCTGTGAATGGAGTCAAAAAGTTGTTTTTTTATTTGCTGAATTTCTTTCTTTTGAAATTTCTCTGTAATTTACATGATGTCTAATTGGAGAGTGACATTCCTCTATCTGCAGTTTGCCGAGGAGCTTTATCTTAAAGAGATTATCTCGCCCATCTTTATCTTCTTCCATTTTGAAAGTACTGTTGCTTAGTCCGTGGACATTTATTTTCTTTATATTTATATATATATATATATATATATATATATATATATATATATATATATATATATATATATATATATATATATATATATATATATATATATATATATATATATATATCACTCCACCCACCTTATCTGTGCTATAATTCATACACTATATCACTTACTGGCTTGAAACTTTAACTGTGAAATGTGTCTTCGTGCTTCATGGCCAGTTGGTATCCTCTTTAGCACTAAAGTCATTGACAGACAAAAATGCATTGTATGTGTATATATGGATTAAGCTGTATCACACCCATAAAACCATGGTCACTGTAATTTACTTTCTAAAGTCAATTGAACAACTTTAATTTGTAACAAATCACTGAAGCGAGAATATTTTCTCTATCGTACTTTTGCTTTCTTTCCTTTAAAGGCTTGAAAATGTATAAATCAGTGAGAAAAAAAAGATAGAGATTTTGTCATCGTTATTATTATTATTATTATTATTATTATTATTATTATTATTATTATTATTATTATTATTATTATTATTATTATCTTTATTATTATTATTATTATCTTTATTATTTTTATTATTATTATTATTATTATTATTATTATCTTTATTATTATTATTATTATTATTATTATTATTATTATTATTATTATTATTATTATTATTATTATTATTATTATTATTACTATTATTATTATTATTATTATTATTATTATTATTATTATTATTATTATTATTATCTTTATTATTATTATTATTATTATTATTATTATTATTATTATTATTATTATTATTATTATTATTATTATTATTATTATTATTATTATTATTATTATTATTATTATTATTATTATTATTACAGAAATCCATATTTAGACGCCTTTGTGCGAGTCCTTGGGGTCAAAGCACATGATGCAATTGAAGCACTATTTGAGTGTAATAGACGAATATTCACAACACTACAAGTAAATGTAAGTAATAAATGACGATATTTTATCCAATTATTCTGTCTATTGCTTTATCATACTAGTTTTCGTCATTCTTTCAAGGAAATTTACATAATTTAATTTCTTCAACGGTTTTACAGAGTTTGGATGAAGACTGCGTAAAAGTCTCGTTTCTTCTATTGACTTTCTGATGATTGACCCCCAAAATGAATAGACTATAATGCAATGTTATTTCTGATTTTCGTCGAAACTTGCATTATTCATGATGGGGTATTATAATCTATAATCTTTAACCAATTTTTTGTTTCCTTCTTTTTCCTAATTTGCTTTGATATAGGAACAACGGTTTAATATTACTGCATTTGTATCTTTACATTCAATTCCTTTATATGTGAAACCAGTTTCACAACTTGAAGCTAGCCTTTAAATTCTAAATAGTTTAAAGAGAACGATTCATTTAGCGAATACAGTCCCATAGGTTACAACATAATTAGGTAAAGAGATGTAAAATGGTTATGTATTTATTTCTTTTTTAAAATAGAGGAACACTGACATTGGTGTAGATCTAAAACAAGTTCTTGGATTTGAACCAAAGGTAAAATCCATGACACAGAAGGCAAGTGACAGAGAGTCTTATTTGAATAAGTAGATATTTCAACATGTACACTGTAATATGAAGTTACTAATAATACGTTTATAAAAATGCAAGAAATCTTTGACAAGAAATTTCCAAAACGAAATATGTTAATAATTTTATTTTCTAGTATTACGAGTGTGTACTTTTAGACGAGGAGAACTCAACCAATGTCAACGTGCAACGTAAAAGTCTACGAACATACATGCATCAACAGTTAATGCATATTGCTTTGTCGTCCTTTTTGGTCTATTTTGAAGGACACCATTATCGCTATCAATAATTTTCGTTTTCTTGTTCAACAGAGTATTCTGGTCTTGCTGACTCCGTTTTTCGACCAAGATACAAGGTAGTCCCAAGTGACATCATCAGGTTAGTTATTAAACTCAATAAAAAAAAATAAAAAATAAATAATTAATATAAATAAATAAATTAATAAATAAATATGTTTGAAGACATTAATATTAAAGAGACATACTGCTCCTTTGTAATACAGCCTAAAAATTCGACATGTTGTTGGTATAAGTACTGAATTTGTTAGGAACTTTAAAAAAAAAACAACTTGACTTCATTTCTGTAGAAGTTCTTGTGGCTTATATAAAACTCTCTCCACACCCTATATCGAAATCTTTGTAAGGGGGGTGGTGGTGTTAAATGTGATTGAAAGAAGAGAATACAGTGAAAACTATCGATTTTTAGAAATGTGACGGGGTCGGTATCGATTCAAGAACAGCCGAGGCGAAAAGCGAGCGTGTCGTTGTGTGCTATACCGGTCTTCTGACTTTCCAACATACGGTACAATTAATGTAACCTTTAGACCAATTGGCAAAATGAGTGAAACATCGCAGTTCATTCACTTAAGTTATATTTAGTACAGAAACATGCTCATTTCTCATTAAATCTTTCAGACTTGTCTACAACTCTCAAGCAAGTGATAATTGCACATGACCATAAGGTCAGTGGAGAACACGAGCTCACATGCCAGAAAGGTAAGATTTCATAATATTTTACTTACAGAGACGCAAATCACATTTTCATACATTCTAAAAGCATACTGTTCCAATATGGCCAATTTTTATTACATTTAAAATGACTCGTGCTTGGCAATTGAGAGATATAGTAAAAATTGTTATGATGCAAACTTTGTGACAATATTTATAATGCATTACCCTTTATCAGGATGTTATTAATATAGGTGGTGGTGGTTTTTTCTTTCTTCATTTTTCAAATGAATGACACTGTTTAGTACAGTCTGAAAAGTGTTAGATTTTCTCTCGGTATCTTCAATAATTTTATCGCCAATCGGTAGCGTCATTTTGACCAAAGAGATACAATTCTACAAATCTAGGTAGATATATGTGACTGAGTTGTATTTGTAAATGACCCAGCGGAATAAAGGCACAAAAATGAAAACGGGTTATTTCCTTTCAACAAGTGCTATTTAAAATTTTAACCCAGGATTTCAATCCTCCTCGTAATACGGAATAGACATAAAGCTTCTTGCCACTGACTGTAGATTTAGGAGGAACGATATATATATATATATATATATATATATATATATATATATATATATATATATATATATATATATATATATATATATATATATACACACACACACATACACACACACAAAAGTAAAAACGTGTTGCTGCTGCATACTTTTAACAACAAATTAACTCACTGACACGCAATGTATTAATATATCAACATTTAATCAACAAAGATGGTGGTCAATCAACTGACGGATGCCAATGAACTTGGACTGGTACTCGGTTTTTATATGCCCTTTCCTTTCAAAAGGAAAACAATCGTGTTTTTCCACGTAAAATGCGTGAGCTCTGAACCCCGACTTGTTCTCAAGAAAAGCTGCAGACGGTATTAGCCGAATAACAATTGTCGGGTATTTTTTTTAACAAAACTGTAAATATTGTCTATACATTGCATATTCATTATCTTTTCTTGTTTTAGTGAAAGCATAACGAGTAATGGGATGATATCTATAACTCTTAAATTGCTTTGGCCAGTAAAGGCCCTGCCACTGAATTTTGATCATGATAATTTAATTTGTGCAAGTATGAGAGAGAGAGAGAGAGAGAGAGAGAGAGAGAGAGAGAGAGAGAGAGAGAGAGAGAGAGAGAGAGAGAGAGAGAGAGAGAGAGAGAGTGAGTGTGTGTGTGTGTGTGTGTAAAAAGGTACTGACTAAAGAGTAAAGAATGATAAACATTTGATAATTTATACTCTAGGAATAATTATATTATTATGTAAATTAGATCAAAATTATTCCTAAAATATCAAGAAGTCATAAGGTTTTCCTCCGAGATAAAATAAAGCTGGAAAATGTGTGTGTGTGTGTGTGTGTGTGTGTGTGTGTGTATGTGTGTGTATGTGTGTGTGTGTGTGTGTGTGTGTGTCTTCGCTATCCAAGGTTCCGATACATAACCCTATCTACATAGACAGGAACATTGGCTAACGAAAATGATATATGGCATGTGAAATATGTTTAACAAATAAATCTCTGTTGAGGTAGAGAATTGTATATGTTTAATGAAAACGAAGCTTGGATTATTGTTAAATACCATTTTTGCTATGGTTGTGTTGAAAAATGGTTATATTTCAAAGTGGAGAATGTCCAAACAATGAATTGAATAGGATAAAAATGAAGAAAAATATTGAACGGGCTCGTCCGGGATTTGAACCCGGGACCTCTCGTACCCAAAACGAGAATCATACCCCTAGACCAACGAGCCGTTGTTATAAGGATGTATTATTTAATTCCTTCAATTTCATATCTAATTATGTGTTCTTCTATTTTTCTTTTAAAAAATCTTGCACCTGTGTAGTTGAGAAACATTTGTATTTGTATTATAAATAATACATATTAGTTGCAATTCTCACTCGTTACTGACTTTGGTCATTCACGCAAAGTATTCACACAGCGGTTCTCACAGAGGGTTACCTCCCTTCGCTTAGATAACTACCATATCACCAAACAGGATGAGCGTTAAAATAGCATTCAACATTATCCATAAACATCACCGGTCACCTATATTGTATAAATATGTGATATACACAAAACGCAAATGCACACCATAAACATCACCGGCCACAAATATTGTATAAATGTGTGATATTATTATAGTCATAAACAAAACGCAAATGCACACCATAAACATCACCGGTCACCTATATTGTATAAATATGTGATATTATTATAGTCATAAACAAAACGCATATGCACACCATAAACATCACCGGCCACAAATATTGTATAAATTTGTGATATACACAAAACGCATATGCACACCATAAACATCACCGGCCACAAATATTGCGTAAATGTGTGATATTATTATAGTCATACACAAAACGCATATGCACACCATAAACATCACCAGCCACAAATATTGTATAAATTTGTGATATTATTATAGTCATACACAAAACTCATATGCACACCATAAACATCACCGGCCACAAATTTTGTGTAAATGTGTGATATTATTCCTATATTGTGTAAATGTGTGACATTATTCCTATATTGTATAAATGTGTGATATTATTCCTATATTGTGTAAGTGTGTAATATTATTCCTATATTGTATAAATGTGTGACATTATTCCTATATTGTATAAATGTGTGATATTATTCCTATATTGTATAAATGTGTGATATTATTCCTATATTGTATAAATGTGTGATATTATTCCTATATTGTATAAATGTGTGATATTATTCCTATATTGTGTAAGTGTGTGACATTATTCCTATATTGTATAAATGTGTGATATTATTCCTATATTGTATAAATGTGTGATATTATTCCTATATTGTATAAATGTGTGATATTATTCCTATATTGTATAAATGTGTGATATTATTCCTATATTGTATAAATGTGTGACATTATTCCTATATTGTATAAATGTGTGATATTATTCCTATATTGTGTAAGTGTGTGACATTATTCCTATATAGCATAAATGTGTGATATTATTCCTATATTGTATAAGTGTGTGACATTATTCCTATATTGTATAAATGTGTGACATTATTCCTATATTGCATAAATGTGTGATATTATTCCTATATTGTGTAAGTGTGTGACATTATTCCTATATAGCATAAATGTGTGATATTATTCCTATATTGTATAAGTGTGTGACATTATTCCTATATTGCATAAATGTGTGATATTATTCCTATATTGTGTAAGTGTGTGACATTATTCCTATATTGTATAAATGTGTGATATTATTCCTATATTGCATAAATGTGTGATATTATTCCTATATTGTATAAATGTGTGACATTATTCCTATATTGTATAAATGTGTGATATTATTCCTATATTGCATAAATGTGTGATTTTATTCCTATATTGCATAAATGTGTGATTTTATTCCTATATTGTGTAAGTGTGTAATATTATTCCTATATTGTATAAATGTGTGATATTATTCCTATATTGTATAAATGTGTGATATTATTCCTATATTGTGTAAGTGTGTAATATTATTCCTATATTGTATAAATGTGTGATATTATTCCTATATTGTATAAATGTGTGATATTATTCCTATATTGTATAAATGTGTGATATTATTCCTATATTGTATAAATGTGTGATATTATTATAGTCATAAACAAAACGCATGTGCACACCATAAAAATGCTTAATTAGACTTAAAAATCCACTTTTTGAAATGAAAAATTTATTTGGCAATCTCCGTAAATAATCGATAGTTTCCGCGTGCCAAACATGCATATGACGTCTATTTATCCATTCTATTCAACTTAGCCATTCAAGTGTTTGATTTCCCAATGTAAAAATATGTGTGTTATATTGTAAGATAGTGCTTTTGTACCGCAAATATGATAGATTCTCAAAGTCCTGTTGAAAAGATAGAAATGAAGAATTAAATCTGACAAAAATTTTCCCGCACAAATCAGCAATTTTGATTTATTTCGGAGCTAACGTAGATAAGAAGAACAAAGAATCATGAAATACTAGAAACAAGAATGTAATAACATAATACTGACAAAGTAAAATATAACTATATAAAGTGAAATTGTGAAATTTATCTGGTCTTCTACTCAAAGCCCTGAGACGCATGAAGAAACTGGCAGCACACAAAACAAATAAGAAAAACATGAGGAGATTTGACAATTTTTTTTTTCAATGAAAGAAGAACTGAGAAAAAAGGAATATTTCTTGAATGCTTCTATCAAGAAGAGACTCGGTTTTTGGATATGACAACTATTCCGATAGAAGGGAAAAAAAGGAACAGAAGATGTCATGGTTGCAATGAAAGTTTTAGACCACTCGGTAGCAAAAACATTTTAAGTTAACCGAGATGGATACAAAGGTTAGATACTAAGACCAAAGGTGAAAAGGCCGATATTACCATTTAGAGAGATGAGAATTAAAGACCACTTGGTTACAATAAAGAAACCTATCCCAATCCTGAAGAAGAAAAACAAAACAACTCAAGAAACAAACATGAAAACGATACTTAAATGACATCCCGCTAGAGATACCCCTACAAGCAACAAAAGAGAGATTGTAAGATACGTTTTAGGAATAGGTTTTAGGACCAAATAAAACACAACTAAATTTAAACAAAACTATTATTCTTTCAGAAGAAATAATCATAATTTGCAACGTACATATATATGACGGAAAACACAAGCATACTTATCTTGCTTGTTCTAATTAAAATATTTATATACATTTTTATGCTAAATTTATATACATCTGCACAACATTCTCAATTTAAGTCTTCCGGTCAAATTATCATATTCATTAACTAAGCAATTAAACATAACAAATCATATTTTACAGAAAAAGTATATATTTTTATAAGGGTAACGTACATGATATATTTAAACAAATATATTTTTGAATTTTAGGCTTCACGTTGCAACACTGCCGCATATAATACACACTCGGTTACAAGAGAGAGAGAGAGAGAGAGAGAGAGAGAGAGAGAGAGAGAGAGAGAGAGAGAGAGAGAGAGAGAGAGAGAGAGAGAGAATAATGTTGAGCATTTTCTCAATGTTGCTTCAATATGAAGAACATACCAATTAATTTTATTGTTTTTTTTAAGTTGTCTGTGTGTGTGCGCATAAATTAAAAGCGTATCGTTACTAGTCAATATCGTCAATCATATCTGCTCTATTATTCATACAAATAAAAAGGAAATAATTTTGTATTGCATTTGTGACCCCTTCCCCTTGCAAGGTACACACACACACACACACACATATATATATATATATATATATATATATATATATATATATATATATATATATATATATATATATATATATATATATATATATATACACTTTTTTAATAATAAAAGGAATGAAACTAACCTTGCATTGTTATAATTAATTCCTTCTGTTTTCGTCATGCAAAATTTATCATTTAATAATATTCTTTCTTTGTATTTTTACTTTATTACATTCGGTTATAACATGTTTTTTTTGTAAAGTTTAATTTTTTTGTGCAGAGGACATTTTGAAATTAATCTAATCATATTTATCCTCTTTGCTACTTCTCCTTTCAACCACACATTATTTAAGTATTTAAAAATTATGCTTTGTATTTTTATTGACTTATATATATATATATATATATATATATATATATATATATATATATATATATATATATATATATATATATATATATATATGTTAAAAATTTCATTGTAAAATTAAAAAATAGGAAAGAAATATAGGAAGAGGATAACAAATATTTATAAAATAATAAGAAACTTTTATCGAATGAATACAAAAATGTAAAGTAGAAAGGAAGAATTTGAGGTATTAACTGGAGCAACACCTGGAATAATTGGGCTAATATAAAATTTTGTCTTGATAAAAGTTTTTTCGTTAATGCATTGTTCCTGCAAATGTCGTTTCTATTACTAATGTAAAAACCAAACCATTTGAATAGAAGTATGTCTTAACTACTTGAGCTTGCTCCATTACAGTTATTGGCGTTTGTGCCCAGGTTTTGATACGCTCCTTTATTTTCCTTTTAATAGTATTCGATTTTTCCCCCGCTCATGCTTTTTTCCAAAAATATTCTTAGAGATTTAACTTTGTCTTTGATTAGATGAGGGGGAAAACCGGGGTGGTTTCCTCGACAGTTTCCTAACTTTAAAATTTCCATTTTGTCATTGTTTATTTTTTACCCTGAGGCTTTACCAAAATTTTCATATTCTTTTTCCAAGTGTTTAAAAGAATATGGGTCTTCTAAAAAGTTTGTACAATCATCCGCATGCTGGAGCATTTTAATTTCTTTTCTTAGATTCTGTACCTTAATTCCGTCAATTAGTTTAGTAAATCTTATTTTTGTACCCAGTATTTATATCGCTATTACATATAATAGCATTGACAATGGACATCCTTGTCGCACTGATCGTTGTATTTCGAATTTTTCCGTGTTAGTTCCATATACCTGTACTAGTACAGTTATATCTTTGTACAGGATTTGGGTGCATCTTTGGAAATGGTTTCCAAAACCAAATTTTGCCAGTACTCTTTGTACATAGTTATGTTCAATTATATCGAAAGTTTTTTTTCCTGATATAGAAGCACCATGGCGCCTCTTTGTCCCGTTTCTTCAATAAATTTGATTATAGTTTTAAAATTTAAAATATTGTTTTGTACATTATTTCCTTGTGTACCACATATTTGATTATTATTTATTATTGTATTCATACCTATTTTTATTCTATTTGTAAGTATCTTACTTAAAATTTTGTAGTCATTATTAAGGAGGGAGATGAGCCTCAAATTTGTTAGGTCTTCTTTATCCCCTTTCCCTTTACACATTAACGATATTACCCCCTCTCTCATGGAAGATGTCATTTTATCATGTTTTTTTTTAAAGTAAAATATTGTTATATAAAGATTTTAAAACCGGCACTAATTCACGTTGAAATTTTTTGTAAAATTTTCCTGTGAGTCCTGGCGTATTCCCTTTGGATAGGGAGTTAATAGTCTTAATTATTACTTCGTCAAAAGTAAATCCATCACATATATCCATATGTTCTGATATTATTTTTTCGCATTTCACATCGTTTAAATATTCATCTACTTCTTCATCATTTAAATCCTGAGTTTTATATAAGTTCTTGTAGTACTTTTTATTCTCTCCATAATTATATTATCAGTTATTACTTCGTTATTTTCATCTCTTAAAACATTTATTTCCTTATTTACCCTTTTCCTCTCTCTCTCTCTCTCTCTCTCTCTCTCTCTCTCTCTCTCTCTCTCTCTCTCTCTCTCTCTCTCTCTCTCTCTCTCTCTCTCTCTCTCTCTCTCTCTCTCTCTCTCTCTCTTTGCCATTCCTCTACCAGTATTATAAAGATTCGTAAATTTCCCTGCTTCTATTACAGTGCTTTTTTTCACTTTCCCTTATTTCTTCCAATTTTATTTTCGAATATCGGTTCTAGCATCGCTTCGCTAGTTTGTTTTAGATAGCTCCGTATTTGTTTTGTCCTGGCCATTTTCAGATTTATTCGGTCGCACAATCACAAAAGACTTCACACCTCGATGATAATCCAATTTATCAGCGATCAATTGATCTCGAAATTTATTAAAGAAAAACATATACTCCAGAACTCAGGGTAAGCAGTGGATCCATGTTTGCGTATGCGTCCTTACTGTAGGGTGTATATGGCTTATATCAAATAACAAAGTCACAAAAGAAACGAAAATATCACTCGATTGAAAACAACTGCCTTTCAAGCATGACGTTACACGGTGCAAACTGACTAAGATTGTATTGTATCCAGGTTAATTATACGACGGTATCTCCCAAATAAAATTTATTATTTTACAATACATCCATTGTGAGTGCAAATGATATTTTGTTCGTTAGCAAGGGCTAGAAAAGTGTTATTAAAGCACATTATTGTGGTGTATACTATTTGCCCTGCAAACAAATTATGATCCCATCTGGGATAGAAGCCCGAGTGATAAATAAACATGAGCAATAAACTCTTTCATTAAACTCTTTGACAGGTTATCAAATACCAAGGTTATTTTATTACAAAGTAAACAACCCCGAAAACTGACCTTGGTATCTTTTAAATGTGCCGAGCTTTCTTGTGATGTCGGCCGATATAAGGACGTCAACTTTTGTTCCTTTGGATTTTTTTAAATCTGCCGAATTTCTTTTTCCTTTAATATTTTTTTTTGGGGGGGGATGGGAACAGACAGATCTCCTCCCATAAAGTCAGCCGACATAGAGAAGCCTAAATTGATTCCTTTTTACCTGTATTAATCGGAATTTTTAAATTAAATTGAAACAATGAACAGTTTTGAAAGCGACACAATCTAGTGCGTCACACACGCATTTCGATATAAGACTGAACAGCATATTAGTATTCAGAAGTTTCATCTAAATGTTCTCTATTCATGGTTTATATTTTATTTTTTGACAAGAAGCACGTACTTTGTCTTGTAGTTGGTTGTTGTTTGGCTGCCGAAGAGAACAGACGTGTTTCTCTTTAGCTCCTGACTGAAGTATAGATTTTGATTACTGACACAAAAGATCACTTGTAACGACAGATTTCAAACACAGCTTTGAAAGGTGATAGAGAAGTATAGTTTAATACTATATAAATTCAATTGTTTTTGGTTATATCCCTCAAGGGATTCAGGCTTTTTTTCACATTAAATTTTGTATTGTAT